>OY754964.1:49704391-50244391 GCA_963576475.1 Molanna angustata | reverse complement strand
GCTTTTTTACCAATTTGAAATAAAAATTTCAAATATTAATTATCCTGAGTTGGGGTCGCATTATTTTCAAAATACAAGGAAACACTTTAAAACACAATATTATAATAAGACAAACTTTCTTTTCATGTGATAAAATTGATTTAATTTGTTGCATACCAAATGTTGCATATCAATTGATTTTATTTCATATATAAGTGAAGTTTTACAGAATTCGATAAAAATTCTGTACAATTCCAAACGATGCGGTGAATTGCACAGAACTCCCGCAAAAAAGATTCGTAAGTAGAACAAACTATTTGGTTTTATAAACAGATCTATTAGTAATAATTAATTCCTTTTTTTCATAGAAATGATAGTTTTTCTAACCTGTTATATGAAATTATTTCCTGTAGACATCTCAATAGACTATAATTCATCACAACACTTTATCCATAAATACTTATGGATTTATCCATAATTAAAATAAAAAAAAACCCAGAAGTAAATGAATTCTATATAAATTATATTCACAATAACGAGGAATACCACAAAAAAAACTTTAATGCATGAATAGTTAAGTAACAGTAATTAAGAACAATGGAAAAATAAAACTTAAAAAAAGATTTATTGTATCGTAACCTATGTATACTAACAATACAATTTTTCCATGAAAAACTACGGTATATTTTCCATTTCATTGATTGATTCAAAATATTCTTGTAATTAGGAAGCTTTTACTGTTGAAGCTTCCCACATGAGGCGAGTCTATGGAATATCGTCTATGTAAATATGTAAATTTACATATGTAAAGAAATCATGTCTAGAGTAGTAACAAGTCACCTGGGAAATCGCACAATTAGCATCACAATTGGGAGGAAAAATCTACTCTCACCGATCTGATGGTGGAAGTAGGAAGCTTAGGGAGGCTGAGGCAGTAACATGACTACACGACTGTCGTGTTGGAGGAAATTGGACATTATATAGGGATAATGAACAAATCGACGTCGATTTTATCAAATTCTGGGGAAAATGTTACACTCATGACATTGTGTTTTATTAATTGATATTATGATCTTTATTTGGTCATTTACTTATCTCCTTTATAAGGGTTCATCATCTCTCTCGTCCTAATCCTCATGACTAGTGACTGTGGCTATAATCAATCAATAAATTTTGGGGATTTGTTCGGGGCACACCGAAGAAGTTTGCGATATCTACAATAAGATTTTTTTTTAAAAATGCTCTTTTTGGAACTGCAAAAAAACTGGTGATGTGTTTATGTACGTTTTCACAGGAATTTACGAAAAATGATATGCAAGGAATTTATTCAACGATCTGGTGGCGTTTTGAACGTGTTTAAAAATCTATATTTGGAACGTATGGATAATAAGGGACCGAAGGGACGGAAGGGACTGAGGGGACAGAGGGACCGAAAAGACGGAATAATGATTAGAAACTATAGATAGCAATCATAAAAAATGAAATTGATAATACCTATAGATCAACCATTTCTATATCTACACAGGTAAATAATTATACACATAACAACATCTACAGGGTTTTACTAGTAGGTATCTTATATAATTAGAGTAATTTATAAATAAATATTATTTATTGACCAGTCAAAATCATTTTTGTTTACATTAGCATACAAAGTGGTCTGTATTTCCATTCAAATCCATAAAAGAAACTATTATCAATGTGAGAGTGAAGAAAACTTACGATAGTTAGAAACCACAACATGAATAAATTACCATCCCCATACGCACAAGTTGTACGAATTGCCTTCTAAAATCCATAACGATATCTATTCCTATAGTATTGTCATCGCATTATACAAAATGGTTACATGCAGACTGACATATTATGTATTATGATTCTTTTTATATAGGTACCCACATAAGTATCTTTTTATTTTGTGGAGACCGACCGAATTTTCGGTTTCGGTCGAAAAATTGCGTTTCCAATAGTAATTTTCTGTGAAGCACCAGCATAGAATAGTGTTTCCACTTTTTCTATTATCATCCGTGCCGTGTAATCGAAAATACAACAGGCGAAATAAAATCCTGCAATGAGGTCCACCACCTATTCTGAATGAAGTGCCTTTATAGGTGAGACAAGACTGGTGTATCAAACTGTTGGTATGAGGAGTCATAAAAAAATTCCTAACAAATACAAAAATTAATTAAAAATCTCAAAGCCAGCAAAGCTCGCTGTGAACAATGCAATAGTCGTACCAACATTAATCTATGCAAGTGAGACCTGCACATGGCAGAAGACGCATGAAAGTAAAGTTACCGCTGTAGAAATGAGGTCCCTAAGATTAATGTGTAGTAGAACGATCTATGATAGGATAAGGAATGTGGACATCAGACGAAAATGCAAGATTGAAAGAGATATTGTGAGTAGAATGAAAGTAAATACATACACTACGATGGTTCGGAAATGTGGAAAAATGAACGATGAGCGCCTGACAAAGAAAGTATACAAGGCTGAAAAGAGTGGAATGAGAGGTCGTGGCCGCCCGAGAAAGAGTTGGCATGATCATAATATACTTAAATGAGATTTTGAAAGATGGTAATATACGAAGTCAGAATAATAGGAGAGCATGTATGACGCAATGCATGGATGTAAATGAGGCAAAACATGTATGTCAAGATAGAGGTGTCTGGTGTTCGGTCCTCTCTGCCTACCTCAAGTAGGGATACGGCGTGATGGTATGTATGTATGTAACATCACATGTCATATGTCAATTTTTGAAAATCTTTTCTCCAAAACAAACTGTTTAGTTTTACTTGTAAATAATTTGCAGTTATATATTTTATAGTATTCAAAAATTAAAAAAATTTAAAAAATAATTATTCCACTATTTATTTAATTATAACCTACAACCGGTTTCATGTTAAGCTTTTTTTAAGTAGTTAAAAGATTACTTGAAACTGTGCATATAGCGAAACCGGATGTAATCTACAATCTTATATATATTTTCCGGTCCAAAAATCAAATTTAATATAATTTTTAATTGACTTAAAAGTTCATTATTATTTTTTATGCCAAGTATAAAAATCCAAAACGTTCTCTATTAGTTTTTGGTGCTTCATTTCTTAAATTATTGTTTATCTTGTATTGTGATTATATTCAATATATTTTACTGAAATATATATATATTCAATATATATTAAAAGAATTCATTCATTCATTCATTCATACCATCACGGCATATCCCACAATGTGGGGTAACCAGCGAAAGGTGTGCGGGTGTGCATTGCCTTATAAAAGGGAGAACAACACGTCTATGTATACCCACATACCAGTCTCGTTTCGCCAAAAAAGGCACTACATTCAGAATGTGTATGGTGAAACTCATTGCTGAACTATGTGACATGTTATTGTTGCCTGTTGTATTTTCGATTACCCGGCTCTTACGGGACACTCGAAAACAATGATTTAAAAGAATGGAAGCACTATTCTAAGCCGGTGCCTCACAGCTAATATTAAAAGAAAGCATGAACAAATAAATAAATAAATAAATACTTTGGTTCATTTTGAGTCAATTATTTTAAATTTTTATCATCATTTTGGCCTTATCAATATAAATTATTTCATCTATAATTTACATGTCTTTTATAATGAAAAGAAGCTGTTTGTCATTTATATTTACTCCAAGTCATTGTTTTTTCCATTTGATGATTTGTGTACTAAATATTTTTGTATTTATAAATGTTCTACTACGCCTGATTACCTTTTAGGTATGGTCAAACCAAAAATATAATTTTGGGGCTATCCTATTGCGAGCCAAATCAACATAAAATATTCAGTTCACAGTAAAATTTATCACTATGATCCGTTTCGAAACTACGCAAAATTCAATATTCTGATCCGTTTCGAGACAACGCAAACTTCAATATTCATTTCCGTTACTAGCTAAATCAAATTTCTGTTCCGTTTCGAATCTACGCAAATTCACTATCCCAATCTGTTTTGAGAATTTAACTATTTAGATCCGTTTCGAGGCAACGCGTAATTCAATGTTCTGATCGGTTTCGAGACAACGCCAAACTCAATATTTGGTTTCTTTACGCAACAAATAAATATTATTTTATCGTATTTCAGTATTCGGGATAGCAAACACTAGTGGGGTTTAATGATGTTTCTAACACGTAAAGTAGGTAAGTATAGTTATATTCGAATCCGTTTCGAGCTATGGCAAAATTCATTATTCGGTTCGGTTTCGAACCAACGCAGAATCGAAAATTCGGTTCGGTTTCGGACGAAACATATTATAGTCTTTTTGTATCGGTCTTTATTTCTTTTATATGAAAATTGATTGAATCTCGGCAGCAAATAAAAGAACAATTGAATGGGCGTTCATTTACTTGTATATACAACCTTCCTATCAAATTGGTTCGTCGCGTGACATTCAGTAATAGATTTCCCAACAATAGGGGAAATTTCCAATTTATTTATGATTGAAAATATGGACCTTACCTTAACTAACCGTTCCATGATGTTAAATGACTGAGAAAGTCCAATACGAAATGCCATTTTAATATTACAACGACTATTAAATTATGCAATATAGTAGGTTAAGAAAAATAATATGTTTTCATTAAAAAATACCCAGAAACGTGAATGTATTGGCTAAAGTTTCGTCTTCGTATGAAAGTGATGCCGTTATATAGCGGCCGTTATTTTTTAAAGTGTTTATTATTGTCTCATGGTACTTATCGTTTTATTTTTATCGGGAAAAACTTTTCTTCCAGTTCTTAAGAGGGAATATAGTAACTGAAAACATGATATATTAAAACCGCCTAATACACCATGAAGTTATGTGTTATAATAGTAAGGGTAACTATCGCTTGAGTTAAAAAAGTTTATACGTGATTTAAATTATCGGAAATCCAAAATTATTTGATTTCTTGCTTACACCTACTTTTTAAAAAGTAGAAGTAAACAGAGTTATTTTTTTATTTTAAAAATGAACTTCTACAAAGTTGCTCACGACAAGTTCGAAGAATGATTTCTTGCACTCTTTATGCACACAAAACATTTATTTCTCTACGGCATAAAGTTATGGATTAATTTTAAATAAACGCTGTATCGCAACTTATTTTAAAATTTATGCTGAATTTTTAAATTACTGACGAACATTTACTTGAATAGCGCTGAAATTACATATTATGGTATTTTTATAAGAAACACACTGTTTAACATATTTCAGAAATTTGATTAGAAATTGGGGTGTTTAGGTTTATATGCCCTTAATGAAATATGCTTATTAGTCAATGGTAAGTACATACATATTTACATACTATCAGGGCATATCCTTTACAGGGAAAGTAGAGAGAACCGACCGCCACACTCCTCTATTTTTGCAAACATTCCTAGTTTCGTTTACATCCATGCATCGTCTCATACATGCTCGTCGATTTTTCAAGCTTCTTATACGTCCTTTTTTCAAAATATCATTCACATGGTGATGCCATCTCTTTCTGTGGCGACCCCTGCTATTCACTCCATCTCTTACACCCACGAATAATTTTTTGGTCAGTCGTTCATCATTCATTCTTTCAATATGTCCAAACCACCTCAAGGAATTGACTTTGATTTTACTTATAATACTCATCTTTATCTTGCATTCTCTCCTTATGTCCTTATTTTTCATTCTATAATATATCGTTCTATAACATACTCTTCTTGGTGATCTCATTTCCATAGCATTTATTCTCCTTTCTTGCGTTTTCTGCCACGTCCATGTTTCACTGGCTTGCATCAAAGTAGGCACTACTATCTTCCATTCCGTTGAAACATACTTCCTAAGTATAAATATTCTTCTACTTGTTCTAACCATTCGTTCTCCACTTTTATCATACATGTGATTAAATATAATTAATTAAATAAATTTTGTGATTCAAGGGATTATGACATTTTAAAACATTATTTATTTTGTATTTGTCTATGTTTATACCAATTTTCAGGGTTCTAGCTTTTATGGTTTCTGAGATATATGGAAAAATAAAGTAAAAATTCAAAAGTTGATAACCCCTGACTGAAACGAAAATTCAAAATTCTAAATATAAAAGTTTTGTAGAACTATAACTATTTATATATTCTGAAATTTTGGGATCTGTTAATTGAGCGGATCAAAAGTTATAAGGGACACACACACAGACACAATAAATGTTCTACTACGAATTCTGAGTAAATTCGTATACGGAACATATATGCTGCGAAGCGTCTTAGTTGGTGTTTTTTGACTTCAAAGTTGGAAAAACCGTGAAAAATATAGACCCTGAATATAATCTCGTATACCCTGACTTGAAACATTGTCGATATGTTAAGAGAACAAAGTCCTCTTGAACAAATCGATAGTTGGATAAATATTGCAAATAAGATGAAGTTGAAGAATATAACTTAAAAATAATGTCGACAGGTGCATGGAAACAGAGATGGACAAGTGCGGAATGCCACAACAAGTCCCTGATTGCGGATCCACAGTGCAAGTCCCTGGCTTCAACCTGCCTAGAAGACTTTGGGTTCAACTCAACAGAATCTGCACAGGCCAGGGGCGCTACCTTCTCTGGAAGTGGGGGAAAAGAACCTCTCCCAATTGCGAATGCGGAGCGGAGACTCAGACGGTGGCACATTTGGTGGGGGAGTGCACCTTACACGGATTCGAGGGAGAGATGGAGGACATCCACAGACTCGTCCCAACGGCGGTCAACTGGCTATTGACAGCAGAGAGAGGTGACTTTGAGTCAAGCAGATGCCGATGCCATACGCAAAGTAAAAGTAAGTATATCGACGGGTGTTTTATTGTATATATCACGATCAAAAATGTAATAAATTGTTTGATAACTCGAATATTTTAATAGTTGCATATTCGCAAATATTGGATTCATTTCCAGTCGGGAGGCAATGTTATTTTATAAAATTTTATTAACTTTTCAATAGAATGTTATGTCAGTAAGGTGAGATGATAAAAATATGTCATATGATAATTGAAAACTATTATTTTTACTATTTCAAGTTATGAACCTAGTAAGTACGGTATCTCACAGAAGCAATGAAACAATGCGTTACGTAAAGTGAGGTTATTTTATTTTCAATACCTAACCAATCTTGTGCACCGGAAGAACGTTTCTGATATTGTATTTTCTTTTAAAATTGCTTTCTACTATATGGTTTTGATTTACTGGCCTTGTCAAGTACCTTGTTGAGTTCCATTGCAATCAAACATAAATGATTGCAATGCTTCCATATAATGTTTATGTCTTATTCGTATAACTATTTTTATACACTCTTTAGATAAATCAACAAAGTATATTATGTTATGTGTTTATATAAATTGATGATCAATCGAAAGTCTCCAGATTGTGGCAACTTGTTAAATTGATACGAATAAAATAGGTACGAATTAAATTGATATTTAACATAGTCGGCCTTCGTGGATCAGTTGGTTGGGTATCTGACTGCTGATCCAAAGGTCCCGGGTTCGATTCCCGGTGGAGACACAGTTTTTAATTCTTTAGTCTGGAACTGTGAGATGATTCATATTGTAAGCTTCCAGAATGTGGCAACCTGTTATTAGGTGCGTGTTAAATTAATATTTGACATTTAATATTTAGTTGCCCGAGAATCATCACTAAAATAAAATAAATAATAATGAACTCTTCCTTGCACCCTGCGCAAGTTTTTTTTTTTTTAACATGTCTATGGAGGGGACACCAGCTATTAGGATTAGGGTCCATTTTACTCTTCCGAAGAAGCGCACTACGTAGCGTTGGGAGGGGTTTGCAATCTAGAAAAGAGTTTATTAATTCGGATTTTTAAAAGACCCGGGTTGTACGAAGGTAGAAACACAGAATTCGGACGATAGTTCCACAGTCGGGCTGCTGTATTAATAAAGGAGTTCGAGAAGCGACTTGTTCGTATATATTGAAGGTCCACTGTGAATGGGTGCTGCGATTGAGTAAAGCGAGTGACTCTGTTGCGAGTAGGTGGAGGAAGGGCCAAAGATGCAAGCAATTCCCGTGGTAGTATCTATAGAATAAACTTAAAATACCGACTTTGCGTCTGTGTTCTAGTGCTTGCAATCCATCAGTCAGTGATGGATCATCAATCAGACGAATAGCACGCCTTTGGACAGCGTCGAGGGTATTCAGTAGGTATTGGGGAGGAAATAATTGGACGTATTTGCACTTTGTAGAGTACACAGATCTGAGTCTTAGTAAAATTAGTCTACGCGCTCTATATAGTACTTTCAATTTTTTGGAGGCGAGTTTCACCTTAGGTACTATGGAGCCCCTGTAGTGTAGTTGGTTCGTTATAGATACTCCAAGCAGGTTGATAGAGCTGCTGTTAGGTAGGGTGCTTCCGTTGAAAGATACTTCATTGGGGTTTCTCTTCGCAGAAATTAGACAGGCTTGGGTTTTTGAGACTTTAAATGAAACAAGATTACTTTCACCCCAGGTATTGATTGAGTGGAGGTAGCTATTTATTTTTAGATGAAGGTCTTTCCGAGCTTCTGATATTTCACTCTGTTTAGGAGGTTTCTCAAAAGAGAAATTGTCATGGACTGTGCTGTTAGCGTAACAGTGGATGGGGGGCGCGTAAGAGCAAGTCATTAATATGTAGGAGGAATAGGGTTGGAGATAGAATGGACCCTTGAGGGACTCCCGCATTGATAGAGTGGGGAGAAGAAGAGCAACCGTCCACTACAGTTATGACTTCACGATCTTTTAAAAAATTCGCAATCCAAGTACACAGAGACTGGGGTAGAAGTACTTTAGAGATGTCAAGGACGACAGTTTGAGCTTCTCCAAAGCGTTCCATAACTCGACCCCAAACGGAAGTCACATACGCGAGTAGATCGCCACAAGATCAATTTCCACGAAATCCATATTGGCGGTCGCTTAAAATTTTGTTTGCTTCGAGGTATGTGATCAACTTGGTGTTTTATTTATTTTATTTTATTTTATTTTAAACAAAGTATACAAACAATAACTGGACAAAATATACAGGTGATACAAATATATAAAAAAAAATACCATTTCCATTATTTTGGAGAGTACAGAAGTAATAGCAATGGGTCGGTAGTTAGATGGGTTGGAGCGATCACCTTTTTTAGGAATTGGGTGGATGATCGCTTTTTTCCAGTCACATGGGACAATACCAGTTTTAAAAGAGAGTTTGAAGAGTTTAGTGAGAACTGGGGCTAGTTTGGCGGAGCATTTTTTTAATACAAGAACGGGAATTCCACCTGGTCCATTAGCTTTGTTAACATCTAACCCAAGTGGCAAGTTTATTGCCGTATAGCAATTTCTTCCAACTTACCAGTGTTTCCAACCCAGAGGAGCAATATTTGCGTTAGAAATGAATTTAAATAAATTTCTCCTCTGCTAGGAATCGAACCCAGGACGTCCGCACAGAAACCGAACGGCTTACCAACTGTGCCACGGCGGTCGGCAACATCTT
The DNA here is from genome assembly GCA_963576475.1 of Molanna angustata. Taxonomy (NCBI): domain Eukaryota; kingdom Metazoa; phylum Arthropoda; class Insecta; order Trichoptera; family Molannidae; genus Molanna; species Molanna angustata. The sequence continues at coordinate 50,234,935 of OY754964.1, read as the reverse complement.
TACGTATATAACACTGTAACATCTTAATGTATGTACATCTTAACGTATCGCAAAAGGCAATTTTTGCTAAAATTTATATATTTTTTCCCTATGTATATTTTTTGTTGCAATAAAAAAGGTTATTATTTAATATTAAGATATTCAAAGGTGAGTCGAGATAATATGTAGGTAATTGTATTTCTTACGTTAAATTATTAGAATAGTGCTTCCACTCTTTTCTATAATTGTTTTCGAGTGTCCCGTAAGAGCCGGGTAATCGAAAATACAACAGGCAACAATAACATCTCACATAGTTCAGCAATGAGGTTCACCACCCATTCTGAATATAGTGCCTTTTTAGGTGAGACGAGACTGGTGTGTGGGTATACACAGATATGTTGTTCTCCCTTTTATAAGGCAATACACACCTGCACATCTTTCGCTGGTTACCCCACATTGTGGGATATGCCGTGATGGTATGAATGAATGAATGAATGAAATTAATGTTATCATTGTAACTCCTCTCTATCCAAGGAGATATAGTGGGGAGTAATGAATTCGCAATTTTAAAGGTTATTTAATGTATTAAAGATTATCAACTAGTACCATGCTGAGATTGTATTCTGAAAGTTTCATCACAATGTATCTGTGTGTGTGTGCTATGTGCTATGTACGACGTGTTTATTTGAATATATATATCAATTACAGTCTAAAGTACTCATTCGATTCTTTACAAATTTTGCAAATATGTATATCTAATATTCGCTTAGACTCCATTAGATTTTGAAGGATATCTGTATAGTGTTTCTCAATTTTTTTAACCGTCAAATATTTCAGCATGACTCTAAGCTCAGGAAACTTAAAATTTGATTTTTTTTATTTTCAAATTGCAAAAAAAGCACATCACTTTCATAAAATGACATTGAGGAATCATCACGATTTCGTTATAAAATATTTAAATCGAAAATAATTCAACGAACTCATTTCATTAAAATTCTGAAAACTTTCCAAACATTGTGTAGTGACGTGGTTGTGAAGAGTATAGCATTGGCAACAACTCACTCGTTTTATTATACGTAGTACGTGTACCTTTAAAAAATAAAAAAAATATAAATTGTCAAAACATGGACACGGCAGAAAAGCATGATAGTGGAATAAATGCAACTAAGACATAACAGCTGACTTTAAGCTAAATTTTTTATTTTTTGTATTTTTTACTTTTTTTTCTTGTAAATAATGTTGATTAGTTTTTACTTATAATATATGTACATGTGGTTGAATGATAGATTTTGCCTACGGACAATACAAACGCCACATTATTTAGGTAAATATTATTATTATTGAAATTTTGAATATTCCCTTAGCTAATATAATATATGGGTTTTGATTAGCGATATTTAAATTTTACATGTTTTTTTTATATTATAGGTAGGTATTTGGCGTTCAATAGAATCTTTTAACACTACTCTCTCTATAATCTTAAGAAGTAATCAAATATTTGAAATTTGGGTATAAAATTGATAGATGGTCAATATTCCATACTGAAATTTGTCAATTACTAGAGAAACTGAAAGCAAATGTACCTACGCTTGTAATTTAATGATAAAATATTAACACGGTCAACTTCATAGCGGACAGCTTGAGTACATAATGCTATTTCTATCGTCTGAGTTTATTGAAGTAGGTACCTGCTAACTTACGTTATCGGGAATATTGCATTTTACAACTGAGTGCCCAAATCTGTTGAATAATATATTCAAAATTTCTCGTACGCTCATGTTTGTATTGATTTTAAACAATTTACTCTTCGATATTGAATAACATCTAATACAAAATATAAATATATTTAGTTGAATCGCATGAAGTTTGTACTTGTTAATTATATGCAAGTATTTGTAACTTTTTACCATATATTTTTATTATAATAATATACTAGATGTCGAAGTTAGAAGATTTTGTATGAATTAAAGTGAGTCATTTTTCCGGGGGATTTTTGACGTTTTGGTGGGCAGAACACATCGTTTTTCAATAGAGAATAACGACTAACATGAATTGTTTTCAGATTTGTTTGTCGAAAAAGAACACTTTGTTTATTTATATTTAGATAACAATTATCTAGGATGTGTTGAAATGTAAGGAAAACTGAAATACATATGTTGCCGATCAAAACGTCAAACGGCGATATTCCATGACGCACTTTTTGCAAGCAGTACTACATCTAGTATCTATATTATAAATTTGAATGTTTTTATGTACCAATGTACCCATGTATGTATGTGTTGAATGCGCTCCTAAACCGTTCGTCCGATTGCGATGAAACTTTGGTGAATTGTTGAGAGTATACCAGGGATGGTTTCTGAATCAAAAAAAAATTTCTTTTACCTACTTCTTCTTCATCGAGTAAAAGGTCATTTAACCTATGAAGGTGGACTATCCTGGGAACCGTTCATTCGATTGCAATGAATACTTTGGTGAATTGTCGAGCGTATGCTCGGGATGGTTTATGGATTAAATTATTTTTCTTTTTCTTCTTCTTCATCGAGTATTAGGTCATTTTACCTATGAAGGTGGACTATCCTGGGAACCGTTCATCTGATTGCAATGAAACTTTGGTGAATTGTCGAGCATATGCCCGGGATGGTTTATGGATTAGAAAAATCTTCTTCATCTTCATCGACTATTAGGTCATTTTACCTATGAAGGTAAAATGACCTAATACTCTGAGAGAAAAAGCTCCAACTGTCTTTCCGTCTCTTTGCAGGTCTTCCAGGACAGTTTCTGGATTTAAAATTTTTTCTTCTTCTTCTTTTCTTCGTGTTTTTGGTCATTTTACTTATGAAGGTGGAGTATCCTGCAAAAAGAAGGTCAAACTGTCTTTTTATCTCTTCACAGGACTTCCAGAATGGTTTCTAGATTTAAACATTTTCTTAACCTACTGAAGGGACGGCAGGTAATGAAGGGAAGGGAGGTACTTAAGGGTCTGAAGGGACGGGAGGTACTGAAGGGAGGGACTTACTGAGGGCTTGAAGGGACGGGTAGTACTGAAGGGAAGGGAGGTACTGAAGGGCCTGAAGGGACGGGAGGTACTGAAGGGCCTGAAGAGACGGGAGGTACTGAAGGGCCTGAAGAGACGGGAGGTACTGAAGTTTCTGAAGCGACGGGTGGTAATAAAGGACCATTTTCAGTTATACAGGCAATACGAAGTTTGCCGGGGGTTCACTAGTATTATAATAATCTATGCTTTTTACTCTTCTTTGGAAAAATGGAGATTTTTAAAAGTATTTTGTTACTTTGATTTCTCAACGGGTATCATTTAGGTATAGAGAGTGCACACTTTATTTTTGAAAGATTGTGCATCTTGATTATTTTATTGATTTTACTTACCAACTCAAATTATCATGATTTATTTTCTGTATAATACTTTATTTTTAACATTGTATCCTGTTTGTTTTCCAAATAAATTAAATAAAATGACTGTCCATATTTAATTGTCTCTAGAGCGACGTTTATGGTTTTTGGCCTCCGTATCAATTAAACATAATAAACCACTTATTTATAATATACCTTTGATATAAAAGGTTTTTTGATAATTGACTGACTCCAAAACAAAGACTCTATTCGGTAAGAAATTTGAGTGAGATGTTCTGTTTTAAGAGCAAGAAAATGTTTCTTTCTCTTCAGGTTCTGGACACAATACTTATTCTGTACATTATGTAGGTTCGTTGTGATAGCCTAAAATATATACTTACCTACCTATCCACTTCCACTATTGTATGTAATATGTACATGTTAGCTTTTGCCTTTGTAACGGTATAAGGGTCAAAACTTTGTCAGTTGTAAAACCTTTTAATGGTTTATTGGAAATCGTTTCATTTCCGTTCGCCAAAGTACGGATTTGTTTCGGTCAGACATAATAAAAGGTCGACTTGAAAAGAAGCCGCTGAAAATTCTTGCTCCAAGAGACTTAATTATTTTATTCATTAGCAAGATCAAAAAATATACTTTCCGCTACCTTTGATGTTTGAACAATGATTTATCTCGGCCATCGGTAAGACGTTTTGATGTCAAAGAATTTTTAAATACTGCGTTTAATTCGTTTCAAAACGTTTGAATGCTTTTTTCAACTTCGGATTTAATGATTTTTTTAGATTTAATTCTTCTTGAGATTCTGAAATACATAAAGTGGATAAAACCTACACAAAGAAAAGTATTATATTATATACCTACAGAAGATGTTTTTCTCCTGCGGGCCTATTCCGATTCTTTTATCGTGGAAATATACCTAAATAAGTTATAACGCTACATGAGAGTTTCTTATGGCAGATCTTTATTCTGATTTCCGCGGACACTAGCCCGCGTAAATTTCCACGCATTATTTCGAGAAAAGCCCCGTTCGACGTTCTTAACGCGGTATTCTGATTGTAGTGAAATACGTATGACATTCGACAGGTGAATTTATTCGCAATGTTTAATGCGGCATATTGAGGTGATGTTAAGTTTTGTTAAAAGACATAAAGCGACTCGTTCATACATTCGTTCGTTTCACAGATTATAGTTATGAATGACAGCTTCTGATTGTGTGATACGTAAAGATTAGCGGAACTTATCGAAAAATATTACACTTAAATGGTAATAAGGCCCCTGGAATTCATTGACTATACGTAACACGAGAAATCTCATGAAACCTTGTCCTCATGACTGAGTATGTCCTCATGAGATAGTAGGAACATTAAATTATCCGCCGAATGGCCCGCCTCTAAGTAGGATGATCTTGGATAGATCGACGTCAATAATCCCCATCATAATATTTTCACGCGTAACATAATATGTTTGTATGTGGCATTTACTTTGGTCTAGCATCAATCAAAAACAAGAATGTTTTAAACGATGAATACTTTGTACATTGCTTTACTTATAACTAGTGACGGTTTTCGGCAAATAAAAAATAAATTTCAATGTTTTTATTTATTTACATTACTTCTTGGGCAACTAACAGGTACTATGTCAAATATTAATTTAACACGCACCCAATAACAAGTCTCACAGATCAACACAATTTAAAACTGTGTCTCCACCGGGAATCGAACCCGGGACCCTTGGATCAGCAGTCAGATACATAACCAACGGAGCCCCAAAGGCCGAAATTGATGTTTGAACAAAGCCGAGTTTTATTGTGTAATTGTGTTGTTTTTCATTTTTTCGAAAGTTTCTTACAAATTTCTCAAGAAAATATTTTTGTTTAAGTTGTTTTGTTTTGTTGGCAGAAGTATGTAATTACAAGAATTTCATATATTTTAATGTATACTTTAGAGTTTGAGCGAAAAATATGTTGCTGTCGTTTAATTATAATGTTATTCGTTTTTATAAAAAATAAACATTTTCTCGGGAAATTTAGTCGTAGAAGATGATGCATTTTTTCACAAATACATCGAATAGTTGGCTAATCAAATGTGGTGTGCATTACATTCAGGGCTAGTTTTACAGTTAGGGGCGCCCCATTCAGAGAAAATTTGTCATCAAAAAATTATTATTGTCTCGCTGTTGTATTGAAAATGAATTACCAACTCGATCTTTAACATTGATCTTTACGTATAGTAACTAGTTATCACGCACAGGTCAAATGTCGACGGTTACAAATTAAATTTTTAAGTTTGAAGTCAATGGACCTGATCTATTATAAAAAATGTTTAACCTATATGTTCTCATCAATGAGTGCAAATTTTTCTCTAATTGTAATTTTTTAAGTAGGTACAATTTATATTGATTTAAAGTACCTGCCTAAAACGTATTTTCTTTAACATGTTCGGTATTTTAATTTCTATAGAACTTTTTTTTTAATTCATATACAACAAAAACGGTAGATATTACAGATTTCTCAATAACACGTCGAACAATAAAATACAATTAATATCTTAATTAAAACGAAGTTGGGATATTATAGAAGAACCAGGAACTCAAGGCACCTACAGGGCTAACGATCTGTCATCGGCTGGTTTACGTGATCAATTGGGTCGATGGCAGAGCGTTTAGCGCGCTGGGCTAGTAATCCAGTGGTCGCGAGTGCAAATCCTACCTCGACCGATTTCGTTCACCTATACCACAAGCATTTATTTGCTTATTTTAGGAAACGTAGAAAGATGTATATGTACTTGTTAAACAAGAACATATTCATTTAAAAAAAAATTATGCACTTACGCAACGTTCACCTATTATGCCTTCTTTTAGTTCCCTTATCAGTGATTTTTTTTGAAAGTTCTATATATTTGAATAATGTGAAACAATTCATTTGTAAATGATGCATTATTACTATCGCCATCTATGGAGTAATGAAGTAACCACAAAAATATCATTTGACTCCCGATAGGGAACAAAATCAAATGTTTGCGTATATGGAATTGAAAAAAAATAATATTAGACTCACACTCCTTCGTGAGCGCAGTTTGCTTAAAAAGGGATCCGAAATGTTCCTTTCGTTATGGGTCCGAAGTTTTCGCTTCATCTATATATACACATTTCCTCCATAGCTATTATTAGAGTTAAAATATTATCATTAAAGACTATTGAAGATAAATATTCATAATTTACTTTTTATTTAAGCTTATAATCTCTTTATCATTATAATAAATTGACTTATTGAAGAATCCAGGATATATTTTGTCCAGGATCCCTTACATATCGCTACATGGCCGACCCGAAGGAAGACGATAGCCGGGTAGATTACCGAAGATACCGAAGCTGGGAGTCAACATCGCTAGAGAGCAACATCTTTGTCAACAAAAGTCCTCAAGAAAGAAAAAGAAGGTTTAGTTTATTTTTTTATTTATTTAATAATATTTTGTGTATAATATGACATAATATAATTCACACTGGCGAGCTTTTTACCATTAGGAAATTTCTTAAAATAATATATATGAATCTTAACAAAAGATTGAATGTGAAAAAAACAAAGATAAGAAATATTACACTAAGATAAATATTAAAAGAAACAGATCATATATAAAAGGGTAGGAAAGGATAAGGAGAGACAATTAGGATAATTAATATTTCAATAAATTTTCCTTGTGTTTGGCGCTCCAGATTTCATTGCAACTGACGCCAAATACACTATTTAATCTATGGTGGATCGGGTCCTGATTCCACCAAATTGTACGTGTCTATGTTAGAAATACTAAGGTATTTAATAATGAAAATGTAGATTCAATAACATGCCTATAAATATTTAATAAACACGCGTAAGAAATTATTATGTTGACATTTAATTTGAATATAACGATCAAGAAAGTTGTTCCAAAATAATAATTATCTAGGCATGGTTTCCTGTTATAAATTTTAAACACGTGTAGCTATAATTAAACATACTAAAATATCAACTTTCCCCAATATTTAAGTCAAAATATTATAAGGGTTCTTCGTTTGTTTGTTAATCAAACAATGTGTATTCCAAAGTGAAAACGATTTCAAATTGACACAATTATTACAAAGGAATTTAAATAATTGCAGCAAATCAACGTACACTTTATTGAATTTATTATAACTACATAGTTGCATGTAATACATGAGATCATATGTACATAGGTATGTATAATTGAAGAATACGTACCAGGGGGGGGGGGGATACAGACACACAGACATCATACAATAAATAGAACATATATTATGCTGCGTATAGAACATATATTATGCTGCGAAGCCTCGAAGTTGTTTTTTTTTATTTTTTTACTTCAAAGTTGGAAAAACCGTGAAAAATATATGTAATCGCTCTAAATTAAGATTTATTATAGGTAAACAAATAAAGAAATTAACAGTATTTTTTAAGACACCTTCTCTAAAAAACTAAAAACAACTTTGTTTCGCAGAGCATTACAGAATTGAGCTACCAGCGCCCTTGGAATGATTTTAAATCATTAAACGGCGCTATATAAATTACTTTTTATTATTATTATTATAAGATTATATATGATACAGATACCTAGTCAGCGCAATGAAAGTATGACAACAAAAACTAAGAACAATGTTCTGAGTTTCACTCGCCCGGCCGTATACATACACCTACCGATTCGCACACCTACATAATACGTCCACCTACCGATCTACCGCCTCACACACACATGTAAAAAAAACTTGTCATACCTTTGAATTCGAAATTTATACTACGCGCGGCTTCTGTACCTTATAATTCTATGGGAAAACAATTAATAATAATAATCGTTTATTTGCTTTTAAAAAGATTATAATATTTACATTTATAAATAAGTATATTAATCCAAACATTTTTGTATAACGCATCATGTCAATGTGTTTTAAACAAAGCAAAGAATATCCCATGAGATATTACATATATTAAATTATGAATGGAAACATTCCTGTATTTATATTTTATTTAATAAATAAATAAGATTTTTTTCATTATTTTTTTATTTTTATTTATAAAAATATAAATTAAATTAAGATTTTTTTCGTTTGTTTACAACTTTTTAAATCGAATATTTTTATAGTTGCATATACACAAACATTGAATTATTTCCCTGTCGGGAGATATAATATAATATAAGGACCAGGAGCTACAGGCACCAACAGAGCTTTCGAACAGTCATCGGCTGGTTTACGTGATCACTTTATGCACCTGCGAAACATTTATAAATTATGCCATCTTATTGAGTTCACCATCTATCTAATGTTTGCGTATTTGCCATTATAAAAATATTCTATTTAATTTCACATTGGTACAAGCAAGTAAACAAGCCAAAAATGATCTTGCAATTATGTTGAAAGTTCAAGAGCGACATCTCTACAAAAGTATTGTCACATCATGTAAAAGGATTGTTGTTTTCATTGTTAACAAACCAAAATATCAATAGATGGCGTAACAAAAAAATTTCTTCGTCATTTCATAGATTGCTATGGCGTTATCAGCTTATTTTCAAACGAACAGATTTTCGTGAATAAAATATATATATACTAGTTGCATGTAACACATGAGATCCAACTGTCGATAGCGATAGTATGTATAGTTGAAGAATAAGTAACAAACTATAAACCCATAAATCCAAATTATTGAATATTTTAGGATATTTTGTTTTCTATAAAACACATGTAGGTATTTATGTCAAGATAGGACAATATGTTGATACAGTATGCTGACTCGAAGAAAATTTTTGTGCACCTAAAATTGTCTATATATTCTGAAATTTTAGGCTTTGTGAATCCAGCGGATCAAAAGTTATAAGGGGAGGGGACAGACAAAAACACAGACACATAAAACTCACATAGAATGTTCTTCTCCGAATTCCTAGTAAATCCATGTATGGAATCATATATGCTGCGAAGCCTCTAAGTTGGTGTTTTTAGCATGCAAAAAGTCCACTACGCCATACAAAATATTCCTTCGTACACGCATCTTGGCTTAATACTGTAGATTTATTCAGAGAATTGAATTCTCATGAACGAATCGACAGTTGTAAAATATCATTATCAATTTATGTAAATATCGTCAAAGAAATAAATTTTAAATATCGATAGTCCTTTCTTTTATCTTTTTAGGACTTTGGAATAGTCAGTCTTAATACCCGTCATACGAGTACTTACATTAACATTCAACCCATTTTCATTACCCTTGGAATAATACCTAGGTATTAATAATAATAATGATCGTATTAAAGGACCATATTTGACAAAATACATAATAAAGCCAATATCTATTGTAAGAGGATTATCATATTCGGATATCGGATAATTAGAATAATAATATGTACGAAAGAAGATTACTAAGTCGAAATGTATGTTTAAGGTCCCAAAATCCTCCGGTTGGTTATACCTACCTTAAGTTGGGAGACCACCGAAATCACGTCAGTTGCAGATGAAAGGATCACGAGTAAGTTAGTCCCGAATGTGTAGGTATACCAGGGATAATAAACCATCGAAATTATTTTTATATTCACATCGATGGACAGAAATGATAAATAGTAATATGTTAAACACCATATCAAAAAGACGTGTTAATACGATATAGGCCATATGTTGCGACATGGGGATCTCCTACTCACTATATTGGAGGAAACGGTTGAGGAAACAACTGGCAGAAAGCGTCCCCCCCGGAAGTATCTAAAGCAAGTGTGCGAGGACATGAAATGTACCTAGAATTGAAATCCGGAAAACCGGATCCAGAGCCAATTGGATACGGCAAATCAATTTATTATTATTTTTTTTAATTTTTATACATAAAATGTATGACATGATACAAAAATATGTCAAAACCTAAATTAGAAATCATAAAGAATATCACGAATATGACACAAGAAACGGAGAAGATATTAGATTAGACAAACGAAATACAGTCTCGACGCAGAATTGTTTAATATAAAATGGGCTTAAATTATATGATTCGTCGGCCTTAGTGGCTCAGTTGGTTAGGTATCTGACTGCTGATCCAAGGGTTCCGGGTTTGATTCCCGATAGAGACACAGTTTTTGAAAAATGTGTTTGCATTTGGGTCAGTTTAGTCAGTTCAGAATAAACTTTTCTGTCAATCTAAAATATGCATCGAATCATATGCGAAAGATCCGCAATGTCGAAATATTTGCTATGACACGTTAGTCAAGCGTTAAACAACCTCTCGACCTGTCCTAACTTGACGTCTACTAAATAAAGGTGTAGTAAAAAGAGTCACGGTTTATAAGTAAACTTTTTCGTTAATCACGCTCCATTACAAGGTACTTAAGATAGTTTAAGTAAGACGGAAAGTTAATTATTATGAGAATGAGTATATTTGACGTTACTAAATTACCAATAATTGTGATCACAGTTGATAATCTTGATTTAGTTAAATTTGCGTACGGATCCGGCCAGATAAAAAAGTAGTGTACATAGAAATAAGTTAAAATGCAGATTTATTCCGATAGCCAAAGCCCCTGAAAGGTGGTTTTCCAAAACGTAAAAAAAGTCGATTGATTTCATTGAAAAATGGTTGTTAACGACTGACGTAGACAAGTGGGGTGGATTTAACGCAGGGCCGAATCTGGGACTTCTTCTTCTGGGAAAACTTTCAATCAAATTGACCGCCCCCATCTTTGTATGTTTCGGATTGATATTGATTGATTTAACGTGATTGTTCCAAGACAAAAACCTATTAAACGTTTAAACATACATTTTTACCAGTAAAAAATATAATGGCTGAAGTAAGATTTTTGTTGAATAAGAAATCGTAGAAGAGAATTTTAATTTTTGTGTATCAAAATCATTGGATAAAATAATATCCATTATTTCCACTACGAGCTAAAATAAATGAGTTAACGGTATGTTTTCTGATTATTTTTCTTTTCTTTTTCTTTTTCTTTTTCTTTTCTTTTCTTTTCTTTTCTTTCCTTTTCTTTTCTTTTCTTTTCTTATCTTCTCTTTTCTTTTCATTTCTTTTCTTTTAATTTCTTTTCTTTTCTTTTCATTTCTTGTCTTTTCTTTTCTTTTCTTTTCTTTTCTTTTATTTTCTTTTCTTTTTATTTTCTTTTCTTTTCCTTTTCTTTTTTTTTCTTTTCGATTTCTTATTAATAATTATCTTAAAATAGTATTTTTAAAATAGTATTTTTTGTTATTGTTATATATGTGTAAATAATGGAATTAAATTATTTCATTTCATTTCATTTTAATAACGATGAAAAATTTTGTTGAATTTTACTGTGACTTAGAAATTAAATCATAGTTTATTATAATTTATGTGTAGGTTTAAATTTCTCCTACTTACCTATTCAATAAAATTGTATGACATCGGCTTTATAACTCAATATACATAGTTAACAAAGAAATTGAAAAAAACATTGATCAATTCTTTAATATCTTCAAACGTAATTAAAGATTTTCTCATTTGGCATCATTTATTTTATTATGATGTATTTACGGAATAATTCACGCGGAATGTCTTTTTTTCATATGTAATGAAAATAGTGATGAGCGAAATCCTTTCATGTCTTGCAATCTTGGCGAGACATTCAAGACCAAGACCGCACCTGTAGCTGAAGACCAGGACCTAGACCAGACTTTGCAAGACATAATGACAGGGTTTTCAGTCTCACTCGCAATTTTATAAACGTATTTTTTTTAATTTAAATGTAAGAAAAACTCAGTACTATCGACATAATACTATGAACTGGTGTTTTTTTTATATTTCATTGAAATTAATGAATTTCAACAGAAAAATAAAAAATATACGAAAAATCTGGAAGATTTGCAAGAACAAGACCAAGACTCTATCAAGTATGTAACACCAAGAGCAAGACCACACCTGTAAATGCAAGACCAAGATCACAACTGTAAATGAAAGACCAAGACCACAACTGTAAATGTAAGACCACACTTGTAAATATAAGACCAAGGCCAAGACCACACCTGGAAATGCAAGACCAAGACCAAGACCCCCCCCGGTCTTGGTCATGAATTTGTTCATCCTTAGCTTAAAACAAATTCATAATTAAAATGGGATTAATTTTTAATAAATACAAAAACAAGGAAAATGTGTAATACGGAATAAGGCATCATCAGAAAGAGTTTAATATATTGATATATAATCATTTATCAATATATTAATACTACACGAAACATGGTCAGTTAAGGAGAGATATTATATTTTTAACTGACTAAAATATTATTATGAATATGAATACAACTATGTAAGATGTTTTATATTTATTTATTTATATACAAAATATACAGCATAAGTCATTTACTTGTTACAATATTCACTTACAACAATTAATTACTCATAGATGAAATATAGAAACAAATAAAAATATACATAGACATTGATGAAATATAAAAACATAAAATATAGATTCAGATAAAATTTAAATATATAGATTTAGATAAAAACACAGATTAAGATAAAAATAAACAAAAAAGAATCAGAGATTTAAAAAAAATAATAATGATAATGATAAGAGGGAGAAAAAATCGAATGTGACAATAGATCTACTGCAGCTATATAAGTTGACAGCTATATCGATATAAAAGATCCATAATTTTTTTTGAAGACCGGCAAACTATCTCGGAAAATATCTGTAACATCACATAGTTCATTACCAAATATTTTTATGAAAATATTTTAGTTTACCTATATTAAAAATCGAAAATTGTGGGATCTAGCAGGAATTGAAGAAAATACGCAAAAATGCTGCTGGATTGCAATCCCTAGTCTAAACAATGTCCATTGTTTATTGATTTGTACAATTTCATGGGACTGAGATTCTTCAAATATAGATGGTGTTGATGAAGTTTAATTAGTTCGCCGGAAGCAAAGGATGGAGACAGAAAGGGATGGATGTGGACTATTATAACATCCCAATCACAGGACTGAATTGAATCTTCAATTTGCAAGCGGAACAGACCATTCCAGGTCGGTTCGGTCCAATCTTTGGAATCAATTAGTCAACTTGACCCCGTCAAAGCAAACTTGCTATCGACGGATAATTGGAAGAGGGGACAAAGATATAGTCGCACTGAAACTGTTGTACCATTTTCCAGCCACAAATAAGGTATGCGTAAATTAAGAGAAGACTATTTTATAATACGGTTATTGTATGGAGTTCAATTCATAAAAAAATATGTTTTGCAAGCCGTACAAATTAAAAACGCACTTCTAGTATTTAAAAAAAAATCCAAAATAAATGCATTTAATACACAATTTTAATTATGTTCACATGTATGTCCGTACTGAAATTTTGCAATTGATTTTTAACTAACTTGCCGATCATTTAGAGCACTGAAACTTTCATAATTTATCTATTTCCGATGACAATTCACGTTAAAACTTAGCTTGATTTAGGTGATGTTTCTTCATTTTCAGTTATCTGTCAATAATTATTATCAACGATCTAAATCGATGCATATATGTAGTCATTTCATTAAAGCGTTAAAAATCTATGCAGCTCTGAAAAATTCAGAATTTGTGTATTATCAATATTGTTGATATTTTGATGAAGTTGTACAATTTTGTATTTGCACAAACTTAGATTGTTTAAGTACTACTTATATCGTTTCACAATAGATAATGTATGTGTTGTTATTTATTTTGTTGCTATGCAAAACAACTGCGTTTTTATAATATGTTTGATATTGGCACTCTACGGGCTGACATGAAATATTTTTTAATTTTTCATTTCAACATGAACAAAAATTTGAAAAGCTTGTCTTTTATTATAATTTATTTACTTACTTTATGATAATAAAATATTTTGGCCATATAATTTTGTAGTTATGTAATTGTTTAATTGATAATCGTGTGAAATATTTATAGGTTTTAACCTGTTATTTAACCAATAAATAAATAAATAATTATGTACATGTAATGCACCTGTACTATTTTATTTGAATTAGATGTAGGTATTCTGTATTTTTATTTTATTTTTTTATTTATTTATTTATTTTTAACATAAGAAATAATATACAAGGTACACATCAAAGTTTAACAATACAATATTTTTACAAAAAAAGATACTTAAGAACTAGATGCGGAATGTAAACTGCTTCACTAGGTTAAAAACCTGTTCTTAAGCAGCTTATAATTATATAGGTATATTGTTTAGGTGTGCGTGTGTGTCATTGTATGTTAACGTAGAGTTGTTTATTTATCACTGTCTTGTCTGTTTTTTTTACCCACTTTTTTAACAAATTTTTACTCCAAGGAAATGAAAATTTCTTTATCCATAAGTCGACTTGGTTCTCGGTATCTGTATATTTGCTTGTCTAGTCTGTCTAGTCTGACGTGTAGTTTGGGTCGATTGGAAGTCATTAAGGTGTGAATAGATATAAGTGCAAATGTTTTTAGCATATAAATGTGGTATGTCTAGGATGTCAAGTTTTTTGAATAGTTCGGCTGAGGGTGTGCGAATAGGTACATTAAATATTATTTTCAAAACGTATTTTTGGGCTTTAACTATTGGATCTATATTTGTTCTGTAAGTGCCACCCCACCTTATAATACCATATTCTACTATTGATTGGTACATTAATATATGTAGTTATAAATTAATGTACATTAGTGAATAGTACATTAATTTATAACTACAAATTATTGTATAACTACAAATATTTAAAAAGTACATTTTACGTATTCAATATAGAAAAACAAAAAATATATATTATTGACTCCTGGCAGCGGAAAAAAATCAAAGTTATGGGTATATATTGGGATTATAAAAAAAGTTTTCGAAAATAATTAAGTATGCATTCTGAATGTAGTGTTAGGTGAGGCAATTCTAGTACCTATGTGAGAATACACTTATGTGTCGTGCTACCAAAAGCAATGTAATGCACATCCGCAAACTTGTCGGTGGTTACCCTAAATTGTAGTTTATTCTGTGATGGTATGAATGAATGAAATATTAATATAATATTCTTAATTATTAATATATTAGTTTAAAAAAAATGTTGCTTAATAATTGGACAAATAAATTCGAGTTAAAAAAATGTTGTTTAATAATTGGACAAATAAATTCGAGTTAAAAAAATGTTGCTTAATAATTGGACAAATAAATTCGAATTTAAAAAAATTGCTTAATAATTGGACAAATAAATTCGAGTTAAAAAAATTTTGCTTAATAATTGGACAAATAAATTTATATAATAATTATTTATAATAATTTTATTTAATTGAAAATGGAATTCCACCAAATATAAAAAATTAGAATTAAAAAATTAGAATTAACATTATACGTACCTTTCGAAATATTTTCAATTCGACGGTCATTAAAAAAACAAAAGTTTTTTATTACAGCTAAAGAAAATGCAGTGCATCCTACCGGTACAAGAACTATTTTGATAATTGGTACATTTCCAATAGCTGAAACCATTAACTGAAACAATTTCACGAAGACTTTAATTTCTGTTCACCTATTATAAGTACTACTAACCTGTTACTTTCACGAGTTCGACTGCATCCAGTAGGTAGCTATGTGTTGTCCAACGAAATTATAGATTTGGTACAATCTTGTAGTCTAGACGTAGATAATACAGATTCCAATCGGATCGACAAATTAAACTCCAGAACAGATTATCCGTGTGTTATTTTCACAAGGTTTAATTGGATTGTCTCCTTCACGGTGCAACTTCTAGAAATCGTTAATTTGGATAACAATGTTGGGATCAATAACACACATTGAACTCATCCAATGTTGATTTAGTCAAACATAATTTTTTCATACATATCATACCTAATATTACCTTATTATACATATTGCTATTGTGTTTTTTTTTTAAAAACTAAATATTTCTTGAATTGTTGTTTTTGTCAGTAACTTATATTGATTCTCTTGGTTATCATATTTCTTTGTTGCCTATATAATGTTACATAATACATACCATCTTAATTCCTGTGCCTCATTCTTGTAATTTAATGAATTAATTTTATTGTATTCTTAAATTTTTTTTTTTTTTGTTTATGTCATTTGCTCGTATTGATGTTCTTTGTTATCATATTTCTTTATTATCAATTCTTATTCAGCTTTTAGAACACGAATTTGGAATCTGCGGAAATTTTCTCAAATGGATGACCTCATATATTTCAGAAAGACGCCAGTCTGTGAGGGTTAATAAAAACACGTCCTTATCGGAAATTGTAAAATTCGGAGTGCCACAAGGATCGGTTCTCGGACCTATTTTATTCATTCTGTATATAAAAAGACTTGACGACTTGATTCAAAACGAAGGATTTAATTCATTTGCTTATGCCGATGACCGCTTGCTCTTCAAATTTTGTAATCCCATATGCAAAAATCGTCTGGAAGTAGAAACTGTTGAGTGCATCGAAAAAGTCGCCACGTGGATGTCTAGCAACAAGCTTAAACTGAACCCAACTAATACAGAGTTTATGTGGGTAGCTTCACCACGGCGACAGCACCTCATTGAGAGTACTCCTATCAACATCAACGGAGAAACATTCGTGCCACCTACAAGTGTCAAATTCTTGGGTATTCACTTGGACAATAAGTTGTCACTTGACCTTCAAATCTCAAAAACGGTCAGTTCATGTTTTTTTCAACTCAGACAACTGAAAAACATTCGTCGAAATTTACCCAAGAATGAGACTAAAACACTTGTAAATTCATTCGTTGTGTCTCGGCTCGATTACTGCAACGGCATTTATGCTGGATTGCCGAAGTATCAGCTCGATAGACTACAGATGGTATTTAACACAGCGGCAAGACTTATTTTCGGTGCAGAAAAACGATGTCACATAACTCCACTACTAAACGAATTACACTGGTTGAAGTGTCCAAAGCGAATTGATTACAAAATTTGTTTGACAGTATATAATGCTTTGAACAACCTGGCACCAAAATATATACAAGAGCTGTGTCAGAGAAGAGATCTCTCTGGGAGGCATCTCACACTCAGGTCGTCTGGATCACAGAGTAACAATTCCTTAAAGGAGTTGGACAGAGTCAACAAAGCGGCTTACTATGACCGATGCTTTAGTGTGAGTGGTCCTATTAAGTGGAATTCACTGCCTCTAGATGTCCGCAGTGCTCAAAGCAAGAGCACTTTCACTAAAGGATTAAAAACAGCTTTGTTTCAGAGAGCAACACAACATTAGACTATCAGCGCCCTTGGTATGATCTCGAATCATTAAACGGCGCTATACAAATGACTTATTATTATTATTATTATCACATTTATTTTTGCCTATAGAATGTTACATAATATATACTATCTTAGTTTTATGTACCGTATTCTTGCAAATTTAATTAATTAATTTTATTAAAAAAAATATGTTTATTAATCTTCCTCCCTTTTGTATTGATACATATTAGTTATGGGTGTATGTACCTACTAAATACCTAGCTACTTATTGTTCAAAATTTTGTTTATTTCTACTTTGTATATCATAGATTCACAGGACCATTTTAATCGTGTTATTATGTATCTTATTTATTATAATCATTGTATTGTTATTTGCTTGCTAATCATTGTAGTTATTTATATTGTAACCATTGTTAATACGGGCTTCCCATACTTTCTACCTATTAATTGTTATCTATGTAAAAATATCTGTATATGTCTGATAGGGTTTTTCCCTCCCCCCTCCCCTGCTTACCTGTTCATACCCATTTGACCATTACTTGTATAAATTTTAAGTTAGTATATAGTGTGCCTCTGAGGATGCCAGCTGTGACTGGCGAAAGCGCTTAGGCAAATTAAACATACTCAATGTGGAATCAAAATGTGTTTTCTTTTAATAAGTTTTTTTTTTACAATTTATAATTTTTTCGGTAAAAAACACATTTCTTCCATTAGAAAAACAAATAAAAATCACATACATCATCTTTCTTTGCACAATATTTAATAATTTGGTCGATAGTCCTCATCTTGTTGAAAGAATGCCTTATAACTGCCCACCTAGAGCATCATGCCACAACAGTCTATTTTACATACCTCTGTCAAGAACAAAAATTACGATCAAAACAGATTTATTAAACGCTGTTGTAACAACTACAATAATCTTATACTTCATTCCGATCTATTTAATCTGTCTCTACAAGCACAAAAACATATACTTAATACGACTACAAGCATCGGTTAGTGAAATTAGCCAATTTCATTCTTCCAGTTCGTTTCCCAGTTTCCTTACCATATCCTTAATCTCACTTACCTGATCAATGTTCTCTTCATGGAATAATTTTATCAGTTGCAATCCTAGGATTGGTTTGTAACAGCTATGGCTGCCTCTCTTCTACTCCACTCCGCCCTGTCCTCTGTCAGCCTCTTCATCTCCACGAAGCTATTACAGCACATGTCGTCGATCATCTGGTCCATGTAGCTCTTTCTTGGTCGGCTTCTATAGTTGGTGCTCTCTACCATTCCCTCCGCGATGGTTATGAGCAGACCCGGGTGCCTCATGTTATGGCCAATCCAGTTGGATCGTCGTTGGGCGATTCTTTTGAGGAGTTGCCTTGTTTTCCCGGCTCTGCTCAGCACCTCACAATTTTTTATGTGGTCCAACCGGTGGATCTTCAACATGCGTCTGTAACACCACATCTCGAACGCAGACAGGCGTTCTTTTTCCCCCTGGCCTACGGTCCATGTCAATGAGGTTTTTCCTTATTCTTAGGTCGACATTGGTGGATTCGATAATTTTGGATTTGGAATGATATGAATTCATGGAATAATATGATTTTTTTATATAATTTAGTGAAGCATTATAATTAGCTATATAATTTCTTTGTGTTGATGTATTTTGTAAAAAAGCTGTTGTGTGTTCGAATAAAATAAAACAAATGGAAATCTTTGATCATATATTGCTATTTCATCCACAAAAATGGTTGGTATTTTATTAAATTCAAATTTGACACGCACCCAGAAAAATGTTGCCAAATTTAGGAGACTCATACAAACAGACTGAAAAATGTTAGTATAACTGTATTTCCACCAGGACCGAATCCTGGACCTTTGGCTCAGTCAGATGTCTGACTTAGCAACGAAGGTCGACATAATATTATATATTTATTAGGTACATAATCCATCAAGGCATGTAAAAACTCTTTCAATTACACGTGTACCTTGTTAAATTCTTTTTTATCACAAAATAATTTCCTATACACACTTGTAGACATAAAATTAAAGTTTTGGTTATAATACCGTCGTTAAAAGAATGTTTTATAACAGAATTTGGTATTAAAGTAGCTACTTTAAAGTGAAAGTTTTGACATCTGTCTTTCCAACAAGGCAGATAATTAGACGTTTTAAGTTTTCTTGTGATTTATAGCGCCTATTTACCGCAGCTACTTGCACAGTTTATTTCTGACAAGGAACTGGAATATCAATATTTGAATATTTGATAGTTGTCAAAACTTTCATTAAACAAGTATTTCTTATTATTGTATCTCCATTCATGTCATGCCTCTCATGCGGTAGGCAGAGAAATCTGAATGTCACATCCGTAGCGTTTTTATACGAAGATCCCCTTGCATAAGAACGCCTCCATCAACAGTCTAGCCACATATGACGAAAACGACTTCCATAAGTACAAAAAACCCAAAACTGTCCTCAAGAGACCACCCCCACCCGAACCCCCACCATAATAACGATCAGAAAAACTGCCCCCCCAACATTCAATATACAAATTTCACCCCCGAAAACCCAACCCCCTTCATATAAAATATAAATTCATCTCCCCAACCTAAAACCCTTACCTCTTCAGTACTTAAATCTCCAAAACCACCCAGTCAAGTAACGTCAGATGAAGGAGCAAGGAGTCCTAGACTCGGTACTCTGATGAACAGTTATGAGCAATGACCAATGTCCGTCTATTTTTTGATTCAATCAGATTTAAGCACCGTTCATGCTTGCTGCTTTTTTACAATAATTCTTAAATAGCATTCTTAGAAAACTATCTGAATAGTAAAATAGATAAATGCATGTAATCTTTGGATAAATGACTTCGAAAAATGAAAACAAACACCTCGTTGTGCCGTGATGAGTCAATTAAAACACGATTGCGATAAAGAATAACAAGGTAAAATGTTATAAGTATTTTTTTTTCTGTCAATCTCAAATATGCGTCGAATTCATATGTGAACGATCCGCCATTTTGAAATATTTGGTATGACGCGTTAGTCAAGCGCTAAACAACCCCTCGACCTGTCCTAACTTTACGTCTATGAAATAAATCAATTTTTTCATTAATCACGCTCTATTACCAGGTAGGTACTATAGAAAGTTTACGTTTATAAGTAAGACGGTGAGTGAATTTATTACGCAGCGTGCGAGGAACTATTATAAACTCTTCTTGGGGCAGTATTTATAAAATTTGATATGCTAAATTCTGGTTCTGCATTTAGCCTCTAGGGACTTGTGATGTTGATCGTCTCACAAATCTGAGATCAAAGGAAAAAAAACCGTGACCCCATCGATAATCGGCAGTATAATGTCTTCGAAATTTCTAAAGATTTCCGAGAAATCACGTCTCGAAATCCCCTTAGCCATTTAATAACTAGATCCGTGGATGGATCTGCTCACTTTCCTAAAACAATAGGATTAAGTAAACAACTGTCTTTGGAGAATGGTTGGCAAACTGCTATCGGTTGGTACTTTCCCGACCCCTGCCTCTGACACGATTAAGGGTGTCCACTTACCCGGCTATTATGGATCCAGCAGCACTGAAGGTAATTGTGGAGATAGGAATGAGACTCACAACGGAAGGATATGTTGTATTTTATCTAAGCTAAAAGGTCACCTGAAGACCATTATTTATGTCACACCACACCAGTGACCAAAGATCGGATCCCTATGGGGGGAACAGGCGAAGAATTTGCAATAATGTATTCACAGGTAATTATATGATCATTTCAGTATATACCTACTCTTATATTTTTGAGTATACTTGTAGCTCATTAATTAAACTTTTCATTTATTGACTATCACCGCCGTAAATTTGTAAGTCATTTGACTTCTGTACCAACGTCCTGATTTTGCAGTTAAGATTTTTAATAAAATGTTCAATGACATGATTTTTTATGTTTGACATATATAATTATGATAATTTTGACATATTTGTTCCACCGGCCATTTTTAGGAAGATGTTGAGGCATTCGTAATAGTGATTTTCCTTTCCAAATTTTTCCCATTCCTATTCATAGTCCTGTTCTTATTTCCTAGCTTGTCCATTGTTTTACTAATTTTGACTGATCTTATTTTAATTGTTTCTTTAGATGGGTGGATGGCAGAGCGGTTAGCGCGCTGGGTTAGTAATCCAGTGGTCGCGAGTTCGAATCCTGCCTCGACCGATCTCGTTCACCTATAGGACCAGCATTTATGCTTAGTTTAGGGAACGTAGGAAGATGTATATGTACTTGTTTAACAAGGACATATTCATTTTTTTTTTTAAAAAAAAAAAATCTTTCTTTGTCTTTTTTTGTTTTTCTTTTTCGTAAGATCGCAATTTAATAATTGGTGTTACTATTTTGGTTTTTATATTTTATAATTTAATTTGAATTTAAATGTATATTCAAAAAACTGTTTGTAACATTAAATAAATAAATAAATAAATAAATGATGTACAATCTTTTTTTTCTATTTTACGTCTTTCGTACGTTTCTGTTTAAAAAATCTCAGTAACATAATTTTATTATGTAATATAGGTCACTCGGACAGATGCGTATTAAGTATAAACGTTATCTCCCCAAATCTTATATGCTTATCAAATTTTATAAATAATATTTCGAAATGTATTTTCCATTCTTATGAATTGATTGCTATGCGGTTGGTACAACACAATATCAAATACGAAAAAAGTCTCAGATTAATTTTTGATAAATATCTTTACAAAAATATTCTCAGAAGATATCATCGAATAATATATCCTATTATGAAATAAAACCTTTGTTTTGGTGTATTTGATTGAGTAGGATAACCAAGATATTGTACACTTAATTCGCAAAGGAATTTCTATTGTTTCTTAAATGGAAGCTTATTGGGGTACCTATCTCCTGGAATCTGAAGAGGAAATCATAATTGAAGAAAAATGGTCTTAGAGCCACAAGAGGATTGCCCTAGTATTTAGACATTACTGTTTTGTATTAAGACATGAAATTAATGCTTAATAAGTATTCAACCAGCATATCTAAAACTACTGTTAACATCATTTTACTTTTTTAAATATGTAACTTCCATTTAATTTTTCAACCCCCAGTTCGGTCTGCGAACATTGAGTAAAATCTATGATGGTTTTTATTGAAAAGTCGGTACATGTAACAGTACAAATTACGAAGATTGATTTGATTATTACCTAATAAAATTAATATACATATATGGCAAACAATCATCATATTAGTAGTCGTTATACCAGGAAATATTTTTATACGCAATCCTTTTATTTCTAGATTGCAAAACTCAATCAGTTTAAAGAAATTGCCTGTTGGTAATAAATCCGATTGTTTTATAGTGTCATTCAAAGAAACAAGATATATATTTTAAAAAAGAATACTTATTTAGATACCTATTTATCCAACACCAGGGGCAAGTCCCGTCAAACAGTGTAATCAAACCCTCATGAAAACCCATATCGTGGATATAAATATCTTATGGAGTTATAAGGCGAGTTTATTGCCGTATGGCAATTTCTTACAACTACCCAGTGTTTTCAGCCCAGAGAAACAATATTTGCGTGAGAAATAAATTAAAATTCTTCTCCTCTGCTGGAAATCGAACCCAGGACGCCCGCACAGAAACCGAACGGCTTACCAACTGTGCCACGGCGGTCGGCACTCCATAAGATAATTTAATATAAAACTCCATAAGATAATTAAATCCATGATATGGGTTATCGTGAGGGTTTTGATTCCACCTCTCACCGGACTTGCCCCCCCAGATATATATTTATTTAGATGAGATTTATATTTCGAAAAGTCAAAACTTTTAATGCTATTTATGTGTCATTAATATCCGATTTATATTTAAATTGAATGTGTTTGGAATTTTACCTGAAATTGTAGGTTATATCGTATAAAATGGAATGAATGGAATCCTCATTATAAGTTGCACATAAATAACATAGAAAGAATCCAAAAAAAATTCATCAAACACCTCGATTTTAGAACTAGGCGATTTGGTATCAGTTATGAGGAATCTTTAAAACATCACCAAATGTTACCACTCAACAAAAGAAGGGGTATAACTGATATATGTTTCCTATATAAATTACTCAACAACCAAATAGATAGTCCGTATCTCTTAGGACAAATCCCATTCAACTGCCCCGCCAGACAAAACCGCCAGAACCTCCTCTTTTACATTAAATACTCAAGAACAAACTATGCAAACAACACTTTTATAAACCGCAGCTGCAATATGTACAATAACCTTAATCATAAGCCAGATTTTTTTAACAATAGCCTACAATCATTAAAAAAACAACTATCATCAATATTATAATGAATACTTTATGTACCAAATTGTATAATTTTTGGTATGTCCAATACTATATTAATATGACAACTAACCCTTTCCTCCTCTCCTACCTTTCTTCATGTCCCATCCTCGCTTCATAAAATACACACACACACACACACACACACACACACACACACACATCACAATTGTACACTCACACCACACTTTTGTCTTTGACTTTGTACTGAATTGTCTTTATTATGTATATTAATCTGTGGAACAATGTAATTGGCTTACTTTCCTGATTATTATTTTTTTTGGTAATGTAAAATATGTAACAGCTGTTTTGTTTCCCAAAATAAAATAAATAAACAAATAAAACTGTGAATCAAATATTTATGATATTAACGTGAGTTCATTACAAATAAACCATTTAAAAAAAATCAACAATGGGAGAATGATAACACAAAGTTTGAAGACCGGTGATATACACGGTTATATGTAATATAAATTAAGAAGTGATAGAATTACAGATAACAATGGTCGCTCAAGAACCCTTTTTGGTGTTGTATGTGAAAGGTATGATAAATTATAATAACATCATACAGATAGGTTATTAATTTCATGTACCCGTTATTAATTTCAGATCATCGTTCGTGTTTATGTTGAAACACCTCTATTTTAAATTGATTTATATCATTAGGTATGTTACTATATATATTAAATTATGGTAGTTTATTAATTAACGTGTGAAGCAGTCATTTTTATTTTATTTATTTATTTCAAATTTACGGCTTGAGAGCCTATATAAAAAAAAACAACAAGTATATAATGATTAAAACTTTGAATTATAAAATAAAAGTAAATTTAAACTAACATAATAATATCAACAATGCAAATTTGTAACAAACATAATAATAAATAATATCCATAATAATATACTATACACAATTTAAAAACAAAATACATAAAAAAATACAAAAAAAACCCAGACACAACGATTACTAGATTAACATTACATGAGTTAAAATGTTAATTAATTAATTTTATTTATTTAAATACACTAAAGGCTTGAAAGCATATTTTTATTCAAATACAAGAGTTTAAAGAAAGAAAATTTACAATTTTTGCTTTGAAGGAAGAAAAATCGTCGGCAAAAACATCGGAGTGACTTCCCACAATGTTACCAAGTCTATGTAGCCTTGGTATTGGGGAGTGGTAGACATAATTATTTAGAGAATGGCTCTCACGAAACATAACACACTGTCTAGTAGTTTTAGCCGGAACATTAAAGTTGATGAGTTTAAGGAGTTCAGGGCAGTCTATAGCATGGTTCAATATTTTGTGTAAGAAGGAAAGGTCAAAAACCTTTCTTCTAACGTCAAGATTTAAAAGTTTAAATTCTAGCATTAGATCTGAGTAATTGATGTGTTCTATTGGAATCCCCTTTTTATAATTTATAAATCGTAAAAATTTTCTCTGGACCCTTTCAATATGATTTAAGTGAACATTGTAGTAGGGGGACCAGATTACAGAATTATATTCCAATAATGGTCTGACTAGAGAAACAAATAGTAACCTGTATGATTCAGTTTTTTTAAGATCAGTTGCCAGTCTCGTGATGAAGCCCAACACCCTCATTTTTTTAAGATCAGTTGCCAGTCTCGTGATGAAGCCCAACACCCTCATAGATGTCAAAGATATGGCCCACGATCGCAATGTGTCACAGAAAGAAGAATCCTGTTTTTTAGATCTTTTAGACTTCACTCGATTCCTCTACGGAAGTTTCAAAATACGTACACTACATTTAAAAGTAATTTCAAGGGCAAGTATTTTCTTGAAATAATTACAACGAATATGATACCCGAAGAGAAGTCAGGTATCTGGATCCTCGAGCTCAAAATAACTACCCTCTTTTATAACTTTGATATTATTTTTAACAACCGTAGGTATATTATATATATACTATATAATTAAATAAATAAATTTTACGATAATTCAGTATTTTTTTTTTATTCTAAATTTAATATATGGCCCTCTGCAAAATTTAGTTTGACACCCTTGGTGTGAAGAATCGTTAGTCCGCTCACAACTCGAATATTGCTCTCAAGTATGGAATCCTCATTACAACAAATACGCAGACAAAATTGAATCAATCCAGAAAAAATACCTCAAGATTATGCAGTACAGAACACAGAATCCCCGACTACCATACACTGACCTACTTAATAATTACAATCTATGCACACTAAAAGAGAGACGTACCCTAATTGACATGACAACACTATACAAAATAATCAATAGCACTTTTGACTGTCCAGCACTCGTTAGCGCAATTAACATACATGCACCACTCAGATGCCTACGAAATAATTTACTCTTCCTCCCATCGACTTCAAAAACAAATGCAGGATTTAGGAAAACAATAAACAGAATGTGCAATGAATACAACAAAACCTTCCCAGACACACACATCTTCTCCAAATCATACGCAGCATTCAAACATGAAATACGACACATTCAAAAATCATCACCACAACACGCGATGACATAATACACCTACACATACACCACTTGTACTTTTGAATTATGGCTTCTTAATTTTTAATTTCAATATTTTAACTATTTTCATGTTTTTATATAATTATTGTTTATTTTTGCCCCTTAATGTTTTTTTATATTCAATTTCTTAACTACTTCATTTCATTAATGTTATTTATTTATTAATTCTTTACTTGTTTTTATTATTTATGGCTTTTTATTTGTTATTGTGTTACTCTGCAAACGAAATTGTGAATACTGTAAGGTTGCAGATAAACGTCGACTTTACATATTGCTATTAGTTTTATACATTTATATTCTGTAACTGTTTGTATTCCTTAATAAATAAATAAATAAATAAATATACGGGATTGTACCGGGAGAAACTTCTTTATGTGAATCCGAGAAAATTATATGCGTTAGAATATTTTTTATGATCGCACACAATTTATTATGCTCAAACATTGTTTTTTTTCCGTCGATCATCCGTCGACACGAAGCGGGAATATATATTTACAAGATTACCAGGAGACCAAGCACCTACAAGCCGTACGATCTGTAACGGATGTTTTACGTAATCACGTTAAGCGCTTGCGCATCGATTACCAATTATGTTTTTTTTATTGACTTATATGCTAAATGGTAAATTTACAAACTTTGAAAATAAAATTGGAACACTGTCGACATCTACCGAATGACGATGAAACTTTTTTATACTTAACTCCATCTATTGAGAAATTGGTTGATAAAAAATGATAGCAATGATCCTTATGTATTTGGTGACAATGCTTTCGAAATTTTCGCCTAGACGTAGTCATATATTACGTCACTTATTCGTTCTGAAGATGGAGCGGTCGCTTTGAAACCTAAAGTTTTAAGTTATGTACTTATTTGTGGTTTAAATAATGTTAATACAATAAATGATTTATTTTTTAACGTTCTGTACATATAATTTGAAAACTGACGGACATTTTTTTACCAAACAACTTGTTCCAACCAACCAGATATAATGTTAAATATCCAATACAGTGTTGACTATGGAAATAATGTAATCACATGACAAAACTTAAAAGAAAATAAAAATTACAGAAGAAAAAGTAAAAAAAATGCAAAAAAGTTTGAATATACGAATCACATACGAATAATCTCCACTATCATAAGAGTAGATTATAGCAATGACGTTGCTTTATCTCTGAAAAATTAAGACCTTGTACTATGTTTTTGGGTGCCTTCAGTTGTGAACTATAATTACTTTGAACATGCGAATAATAATAGTATTATAGTTAAGGTTTCTCAATCCTTTATACCTTGTTATAAGTAAATCAGAAAATTAAGCACCCACACGAATGTTCAACAAAATCATTCTCTACTTTATTATGTGGGATGAAATTAAACATAAGCGATGGTTTTATTTCTTACAAGAAACAACTAATGTGTTATGAAAGTCACTTTCATAATATAATTTAAATATTTTAAGTTTATGATAATTTAGTAGTTTTATTAAAATGGACTTAAAGTTCGTAGGAGCATTAATATTGCCTGTCGCTATTTATTGAAGCTATTTTTAAAAGATTTTGAAATAGTTAACATTATACTTAAATGAATATAAGCATTGTAGGATCTCACAGAAAGAGAGAGAAATGGAAAAGATCGGTTACTTACATATACCTATGTATATTAACAATTCACAATTAAATAAATATGAATACCCTCCACCTTCTACAAAAATTGACTTTCTACGTTCACATTCTAAGGATTTCATAGGTACTGTAAAAGTTTATCAGGGAATAAAACATGGAGTAATCCTAAGCTTCACGCTATTCAGGTAATATAGTAGAGTTTGCCTCATTGTCCATTTACTTGAACATGAATCAAATAAATAAATAAAAATATAGAAAACAAATTAAATAAATACATAAATGAATAAATAAATAAATAAATAACTAAATAAATAAATAAATAAATAAATATACCTATAAATAAATAAAAAAATTAATTAATTGATTAACAAATAACAAATAAATTATAAATAAATAAATAAATAAATAAATAATTAAATAAATAAATAAATAATTAAATAAATAAATAAATATATAAATAAATTTGTGAATATATGTTTCGACGCACATTCTATTATATTATTTTAAATATAATTTTATTGTCTCTGTTATCTTATCCAATAAAAAATAAGATAAAAAATGTTAAGTTGTAAATAAATAAATAAAATAAATAAATAAAATAAACAAATAAATAAAAAAAAATTACTAAATAAAAGAAATAAAAAGATAAATTTCATAAATAAATAAATATAAACAATAGATTAAAAATTAAATTAATAAAAAATGAAATAATAAATAAATAATTCGAAGTATTATAATTGGCTGTTTAATTATTATCTTAAATGTAAAACTCTGTTAGTCTCCCAAAAAATTGTAAATAAAAAAAAATATTAATAAGAAAATAAGTAAATAAATAAATCTTTTCTCTGTTGGAGATGAAGAAATCAAATGATATCCTAAAAATAGTCATATCCTTACACGTGATGTACCGAGATATTTCGATAGCACACATCAAGCCAATATAATGCCCCACAAATGTCGATTTTCGGAAAATAAGTAAAACGAAAAAATCCGGAGAATCATGTTGGCAGACGAGAGAAAGAGAGAGAAAGATGTATTATCTCCATCCCGTTCATAAGATATCACGTTATACGAAATGATAGGTAGGTATATAATATTATTTGTGTATGTGTATCTTTGTGGAGGATTAAGGACTTAGAACTGGATGAAATTGTTGGCTGACTCATCAAACGAGAGGTTTGTTGGATATGTTGGTGGGTACAAAGACATATTCGGTTTATATCCACATATTTTGTTCATATTCATACATACGAATCCAATACAACATTGATTCGCCTATGGTATTCAACGATACGAATGAAATTGGAAAACATGGACAGGTAACCTATGTTGGATATCCGCGTTTGGACCGAGAATGAAGTAAAGGTTTTGAATCCAGAATTCCGTTTTTTTCTGGTGCTCCACAGTTCTAAAGCTCGTCCATTCCCTAATATTACGCAGCCACATCTGTCATTAATTGATTTATTCCATTAAAAAAAATCTTTATTTTTGATTTTTCAAACTGAAAACTGGATTTAAAATCGACATTTTTTGTTTTCATTTATCTCTCAGTGTGGTGTGGATATTATTATTGATCGAACTTCGTGGTCAGTCGGTGCGATGTGTGACTCCTGAGATACAGGTTCCCTTCTTGATGTCTTTCTGAAGTTTTCAAAAAAAAAGGGAAACTTGTTGTTGAGGGCGTATTGAATAATAAATGCTAGGCGAAACATGTTTTAAAGAATAAAGAATCTTGAATAGATCTTGAATAAAGAATCTGCTTGTGTGTTGGAGAAGACATAATTAAATCAATAACTATTTATACTCAAAAGTCCAAACAAGATGGCACAACGTCATAAAGTAGTTTAGCGAGATTTGACATAAAAATAGTACAATACATCCACTCCAAATATTATAGTTTTCCATTTATTCACAATCATTTATCATGAATTAATTATTTTCTAAACAAGAAAACTTTCCGACAATATTTTCAAGGGACCACATAACTAATGAATGGATTAGGAAGAACACAGGAGTAGCGGATGTGGCCAAAAGAATAGCGGAGTTATGATGGAGTTGGGCGGGTCATATATCTCGGATGTCGGACGACCAATGGACAAAAGTTGTGATTGACTGGAGGCCAAGACCAGGAAGCAGAAGCGTGGGAAAGCCCCAGACCAGATGGTCCGAACATCAAAAAAGTGGCAAATCAAGAATGGCGAAGAATGGCACAGGATAGAGACCAGTGGAAGTCCAAGCGGGAGGCCTTTGTGCAATACTGGACTCAAGAAGAGGCTGAGTAAGTAAGTAATATTTTAAATAATTTTATTATCTTTTGTTTAAATTATTTGTACAAAATTCATAACAATAATAACAAGATACACAACATACAAACAACGCATTGAAAGAATACAAAGATTGTTCATTAAATACTTAAACCGTAAAGCATACCTCGAGTTCCCCAGCTACGACTGCGCGAGAACCTATTATAAAATCGACAGTCTCGAGAATAGACGCACAGTAAATGATATACATAATGCTTCTGTACAACATTATAAATAATAATATCGACTGCCCCTCAATACTCAATACCATTTCATTTACCTAATATTCCTACTCGCAGAACTAGACATACACATTTATTCCACCTTCCAATTCACCGCACCAATTACGCACAAAACATGACTATTCATAGAATGTGCGATACATACAATAACAGATTTCAAGAGTTTGACATCTTCCACCTCAGCTCCACAACATTCAAATACTCCATACAAAAGAAGATCAATAACCACTTATTATAGGAAACCTTGACGGCATTTATTCTTTTTTTTCTTTTTTCCTTTTAGTTCAATATTATGTTTTAAATCATTGTTAACTTGAAATGTTGCTCTTACCTACATACCAACCTATGATCATTTTTTATTTTTTTATTTTTTGCAAACTTGTATTATTTTATGTCAATCATAACGACAAAATGTAATAGGCCTTAATACTTGATGTTACTATTGTATTGTACTATGTCTTAACGCTGTTTTTTGTCCAACTTTAACATAAATAAATAAATAAATAAATAAACAAGCAAACTGAGGTACCCTTTCTCTGAAGTGTAAGTTTCGCTCGTGTGGGTCTGATGTTCTTGGGCCTACGCAAGTCTGAGGTTTGGACGTTGAATAAGTAACGAAGCCCACACTGAAAACCAACCCCGATTCGCCAGGTCGTAAGTCATGTCAGTTCTGGGGGAACAGTTGAAAATAGATACCTACCAATATATTATTTCCACTGAGCTTTTATGTTAATGAATACAGTCAGCTATTCAAAATTATATTTAAAACTGACTTACACATACACAAAATTGAACTGGATAAACAATTATTATAAACTACAATAATTTTACAGCTTTGTTGGTTTGGGGAACATTTGTACCCTAAAAGGTCAGTTTGCTAACCTAATATTTTGCATAGTTTCTTATTGTAGAACAATGTTACTATTTTCAGTAAAAACTTAACAATACCACTGTTATAGCCTTTATCAGAATTGCGAATCGACGTCGATTGTATATAAAATAAATATAATTGGAACACACATTTTTTGGCTATCGAGATTGTATGAGATGTATGCTTGAAAAACCTTTAATTATTTATTTATTTATTTTATGTTAGGAAACAAAACAGCCATTACATATTTTAAATTAATAAAAAAATAGTAATAAAGAAAGTAAAAGATTAATATAACAAAGAAAATTCAAGCTAAAATCGAAAAGAAAAATATTTGTGATGTACAATTATTGTGATGTGTGTGTGTGTATTTTATGATGTGAGGGTGGGGAATGGAGAAGGGTAGGAGAGGAGGAAAGGGTGAGTTGTCGTATTAATATGTTATTGGACATACCAAAAATTATGAGACACCAAATCATTTGTTTGATTTAAAATACCTATTATTATGGAATTCTACATATTCAACACCGTCAGTAAGTATTCTTATTTTATTTTATTTTATTTTATAGAATACAACAGCATTACAATAAAGATTTATACAGATAAACAGAGATAATTTTTATGCTGCCAATTATATTATTCTAAATATATTAAGTACACATACATTTATTAACAATTATGAAGACAGGATGGGAAAGGAGAGAGGTAGGAAGGGGAGTGGGGGGAAGCATTGACCACTAGAAACTCATATTATGATTTGCCTCACGTGTCTCAATGTATGAAGAATAGTAAATTAAAATTAAGTTAAAGTTAATGTTAAAGGGGCACAATTAAAAAGTTAAAGATGTGCACAATAAAACAGAGCACAGATTAAACATCCGACAAATTCACAATTTTTTTTTTGAATACATAAAAACTTGAAGCAAACATATCCAACTCCGGAACGCTCAAACAATTTCTATTGTACCCAGTACAAGCTCTATTAATATAATAATTTAGCATATAGTTAGTTTTAGAAGGTTCTATATAAAAGAGAGGCTAGTTTCTATTTCTCCTAAGTGGACAGTGAAAACGGAGTGTGCTTAGAAGGGGTATTGGGGTATAGTATTGACATAATAAAAAAAAATGATGATAGTTGTTTTTTTAATGATTGTAGGCTATAATAAGAATATCTGGTTTATGATTAAGGTTATTGTATGTACATATTGCAGCAACAGTTAATAAAAGTGTTGTTTACATAGTTTGTTTTTGAGTATTTAGTGTAAAAAAGGAGACGGGTTATTTCATATTATTGCACTGATAAATAATCAAAATGATTATTGCACCAACATAGACAAAATACAGGGCGCGATATTAAACACAAATACTAAACTGAACAATCACACTGAAAAATTAAATGATGGGAAAATCTTAATTCAGTTTTTAAACTCTAATTTTCGATTCGAACTCGCGATCACTGGTTTACTAACCCAGCGCGCTAACCGCTCGGCAACCACCTGTCTGATTATAATGTGTATGTATAAAATTTGTATTTGATATACTTAATTGTTGTCATTATATTTAATTATTTTTTTAATGAAACTATAACATATGGATAAATATAAACTCGTTTAAATTTGTGAGTGAATAAGTATAAAGATCCACCCCAAACCATCGTCTAGAAACATTGATTTAAGAACTTCAATCCAATATGCCTCGACGTATTTATATTTTGAAATTTGATTAAATGTCTTGAAGCCAGAGTCTAAATATCTACATAAAATATGTATAATCATTACAACAAAGTTCAATACAACTCAGTATCATTTTCAATGTACGTTTCTATCTAATTACATAATCCTAGGTATTGACTTAATATTATTATTATGTTTATTGGTAAATAATTGATAAACGTATGTTTCAGTTGGAATCAGTACATGAGAAGGTTATACTCGTTTAACATAAATCATATACGTATATATAATTAATCATGAAATGTCGAACAGAAATCAAACAAACCGTTAAATTAAATCATATGTATTATTTACATTGCTCTGTAATTCTGTTTCTTTATTGCGACATTGCTGTATATTGACTATCGTTATAAAGTTAAATCATGATAAAATAATGAAATCATGACACCAAGACTTAAAAAAAAAATCAAGAATCTTAAAAAAAGCACTAAGAAAAAAAAAATTGCACGAGTGAGCAAGATCCAGACCACGCTTTTGTATTAAAAATTATAATTTTGATCTTGAATTAGCTTATTCCCACAAACAACAACGTAATGGATTCCCCGAAGTAATGGAATGTATAAATGGTAAGATTAAAAAACAATAACTTTGATAAATTAATTCATTTGTGAATACATATATGTATTGACACACATTCTATTTTCTTACTCTGTTACTCTGTCTCTGTTATCTTACCCAATTAAAAAATGTTACGTCGTGAATAAATAAATAAATAAAAAATGTTATGTCATGAATAACAAAAAAAAAAAAATAAATAAAAAATAAATAAATAAATTAACAAATAATTAAATAAATAAATTAATAATTATATAAATAAATAAATAAATAAATAAATAAATAAATAAATAAATAAATAAATAAATAAATAAATAAATAAATAAATAAATAAATAAATAAATAAATAAATAAATAAATAAATAAATAAATAAATAAATAAATAAATAAATAAATAAATAAATAAATAAATAAATAAATAAATAAATAAATAAATAAATAAATAAATAAATAAATAAATAAATAAATAAATAAATAATTAAATAAATAAATAATTACATAAATAGATATATAAAAATAAATAAATAAGCAAAAAAAAAAAATGAATAAATAAATAAATTAATATAAAAATACATAAATAAATAAAAGTATATAGACTAATGTTACACCAAAATAACCATCTGATGAACGAATGCCGATGAAATATATAAATTAATAGGTAATATATAATTTTTTTGTAATTAAAATTTTTGTACGACATTGCTAAAGTATCAGATTTTTGGTGTTTATGTATATGGTAAGGATTCGAAGAAAAAAGTTTAAAAGCATTTGTGTTTTCTGCACGTGTCCCATATTGTTGGTATTTTACCCACATTATAAATTTATAGTATGCAGGCACACAAAAGCTTTTGAAGTAATCTTAAAACATCTTCTTAAATTTATGATATATCTTTTAAAATGTACTGTTTTAGACTTCGGTCTAAATTTACCTATCCCTAAGGTCCAACAAAAAATATTCGTCTCATGTTGTCAAGCGTAGTTTTCTTAATAAAATCAAGTGCAAAAATTAATGTTTGTTCCTATGTATGAATTTATATACATTTTATCATAACTGCTTAATATGATGGATACCCATGAAATGGACAGAGGCTGCAGGCTAAGTCTGTAAGTAGATCTCGACCGATAAATGTCGAGATTAACTGTCAAAATATCGACTAATCGATATTTTGACAGTTTTGGTAGTCACTAAGCAGATAATGCGTGGAATCGTTCTCGCCCACTTATTTGACGGCGAGATTGGGTCGACAATCGAGTCGAGAGACAAGATCTAACGCCGCCATGTTGAATTAAATGTCATTTTTACGCGAACAATGCCGAATTTCATATTTATTTTCAGAATAATAATAAACGGGTTAAACGACGCCGTTTAAGAGATTCTTCAAACCCTTTAAATATTCCGCGTAATTCATTTATTGCTAATTACCGCATAACAAAAGTTTTATATGGTTATATATTTAATGGAAATATGCGTCCGTACTTAGATTATAACATTATAATTCTATGATGATTCTATGCGTCCGTAAATGTTTTCCGTAGGTATAGATTTGAAATAATTTTTGATTTTGAGAAAGTATTCTTGTAAGCTATTTTATCACATATGTATTTTAACACTTAACAAAAGAAAATTCGGCGTAGTTTTTAGTAAAAAAATAACACGCTGCTGTCACAGACTTGATAAATTGATCGAAATATAATTAAAAATAATTTTTAAAATTACTCTCAAAACATCCAATAAACACAAAAGAAATTAATTTAATCGTATTATAACTTGCTTTCGTGCTTAAAAATATGACCATATTATATTTATTTAACAAATTTATGTAAACAAATTTGACATTTATTCAAATCATGGGGAAAATATTGTGTATTGCCATAAATGATAATTCAAAAATGTACCGCAAGCCAGCCTAACGGCGACAAATACTCATAAGTGCATTTACGAACTCGACAGCGCTTAGTGACTACGAATTGTCGTTACGGGCGTAAACATGACGAGAAGAGCGGCGATACGTTGTCGGATCTCGACTTTTTTACTGACTTAGCCTGCTGTTTATTAGCTATGATACGGACGTCCGATTAATGGGAATATTCTGTGTTCACTTAATGAATACCTATACTTTCACATGGGTATCTTTTGTTCTAATATAATTCAAATAATTTGAGCACATATTTTTGTGTGACATTGCAACGCATTGCCGGTGCTCACTAGTATGTTATAAATCTAAATATATACCTAGGTATTTTCAATGTACAACTAAGTAATATGCATAATTTTATTCAAATATTTTATTGTATTTAACTTTTTCAATTCAAAAAATGTCTTCATACGACAGACAGTCTCATCATTACTATGTCCTCTACATGGGACCCTATGTCCGTTTCATGGAATAATTTCTATGAAACGGACAGATTTATTTAATAACAACGTCGTTTGGGGATATGCAATTATCATCATTTACGGGCTGTCAAAAATAAATGACTTCTGAGACTTTACTCAAAAATGTCCATTTCAAGGGGATCCTCCCCTATGTATTTATCCTAATTCATGCAATATAGGAATATATAGTAGGTATTAATTTAATATAATTGCACTAGTTATGAGTAGTGTTTCCAAAAAAGGAAGCTTGTGTGCTCGATGTGGGTCTGGTAAATTTGGGATTTCAGATTGATCACAAGTACCTATGTACGTTGACTTTTGTAAGAGTATTGTGACAAATGAAAATTCACATTCTGACTGTTAACAGTAATCAATTAAACAAATGGTTTTATTCAGGAAACTAAGTAGTGCACACTTCTTTAAAAAAACAAAATAACGAAACGAAATTATTTAATTTAAAGCTGAATTTTTAAGTAGTTGGATATTTAAAATTCAAAAAAGAACCACATTTTTAAAACTAGACTTTTTTAGAGTATTGAGTCGAATGAAATTTTTTTCTGACTGTTAACAGTAATCAAATAAATGTTTTTTTTAACAATTTCAAAGCTGAATTTTAAAGTCGTTGAATATTTTAAATTCAAAAAGGTCCTATTTTTAAATCGATATATTGATTTGAAAAAATCCAATTTTTTCAATTTTTTAACTGTAAAATTTTACTTTTAACAAGTGCATCGAGTAAAGAAATAAAACGTTTTTTTCTGCATAGATATATTTGAAACATATATTATAAAATATTAAAAGTATTTTACAAATCAAGGTAAATCATTTTTCATTTTGTAAAATGAGGGTAAAACATTTTTTAAACTTGTCCCGTCATCATGCAGCACTATTTCAAAATTAGTTCAATAAATATTTAACTAAAACTGTTTTAGGACATACGTACATTACGACGTGTTTGTGTGAAACGAAATAAATATCAATTTTAATAAACCTACCGACTGCGGTGACATATTTGGTAAGCCGTCAGGTTTCTGTGCAAGCATCCTGGGTTCGATCCCCAGCAGTAGAGAAATATATTTAGATTCATTTCTCAAGCAAATATGGGCTGGAAACTTTGGTTATTTGGAAACTCGCCACTTACGTAGGGTGCAAGGAAGTGTTTATTTTTATTATTTTTATAAACCTACAGGGTAACGCCGAGTATGTAATAAAAATACTATATTTCAGAATTTAAATAATATTTTGTACGTCACTCGTCATTACTTGCTTCGCTTACTTTTTGTATTTCTATATCCGAGGTCATTTTTTCCGTCTTTCCTCTACCTCATATATGTTATTCCTCTACCTCATGTATGTATTTTAAGATATTATTATAAAAATGGGCGTCAAACAATACTGAGAATTTGTTCTATTTTTACATACTTTTAACTCAACTCTTTTGTCCTTACTGGAATTTCATAATTGATTTTATATGAAAACTGTGTACTATACTGTTTATAATGTTATAACAAATGTTTATATTTATGATTTTTAAATTTATTTCATAATGTGTAATTTTCCGGAAATAAAAACAAAAAAAAGCCTTGTTCAGACTACGTTAGTATTAGTCCAGTGGCGAGTAATTTACTCGCTACTGTCCAAAATTCGTTCGCACTTTTGCTCGAGTACAATTCACAAGTGAATATTGTTTGGCAAGATGAACAGTCTACAACGCAATTAAGTAAATAATTTTATTAAGCTAATCGCAACGGCTATTTTAGAAGTAGTGGATAAGGAAATTTGTGTCATTAATAAAAATAAGCTATGGGTACGAAAATGGATCGATAGAAGAGATAAACAATGTTCTACATATTTGGAAACAAATTTTAAGGTGATTTCTTCGCTCCAGCGAAACGACATTTTCGCGGCAACTAATGAACTCGACTAATCTACAGGTTCGGACTTGTGTAGCCGATGAACCAGTGAGCACGGAGGCGTGGTGGGGGCTGCTACTCGACCAAAAAATAAATTATTAAATTACTCGCTACGAAACTAAAATACTAGCATGGTGTGAACTAGGCTTAAGATAGAGTAGCGCATGCCAAAGAGTGGCGTTCAGAAATTGTTTGGGTTTAAGAGGCGCCAATAATTGTTGACTTGTATCGTTTGATAGTCACTGTCATACATTCTCTGGCTTGTGGTTCTCGAGGGTGTCACCTTATCTTGGTTATTATCTCTATGGCGTGTGCTGTTCCAACTGATTACTTTTATGGCCGAGGTAAAATGGGTTGCTATGAAATTTAGAACATTATTTTTTAATTATTATTCTCAATTGTCACTTTGAATAAACCATTTTATTCGCTAATGTCTACATGTTTCGAGAACCATGTTCTCTTCTTCAGGACGACAAGTGTACTAATTAATTAAATATAAAACTTAAATGTATAATAGAAAAATGCGGACCATAGGTGATATTCTTTATAATATGGTATTTTATTTTTTTATATTGACCAACATAACTTGACCCTATTAAGGTGTTTTATAAAGATAGAATCAGAGCTGCAGGGATACTCATTAAGTTGATTTTGAGATAAGATTAAGATTAGACTTAGAGTTTTGAAATTTTTAAGATTTAATATTAATTGCTTAAATACATTAAATTATACAAAAAATTATCATAAAATAACATTGATATAAACGTTTTTTTATGATTGAAAACAGATTATACAGTTATAGGATGAAGACGAGATGAGAACGTTAGTATTAAGGTTGTGTCTATTCTATTTCTATACACAGAACGTAATTTTTTACATATTTTTGTGTCAAACATTCAAAATTTTCTTTGTTCAAAGAAATGCAATATTGTCTTGGAAATATGATCCATGAAAATCTGTCCACACATAATGCATTATGTCCAAAAGATAATGTCTAGACGTCTAGACAGAATATGATATATTTATGATTATTGATAAAATTAATATCTCTACCAACAAATCTTTTAACTATTTGCATTAACCGCCATGCAAATATTATAGTTTATATCCCATAATGAGAATTCAACGGAATTAATCAATATTGAATTAATGAGATAAAATTTTGAAGGAACGTGGATCGTTTGTAGGTACTACATTGAATTTCGACCCAACAACTGATTCGAGTTTTTTTTTGTTTTCTTCTTCCTTTTTTTTTTGTTTTCGCAGCTCTCCTTCGTCCAGTAATGGACATAGGCCTCCCCCTGAGACCTCCACAGCTCCTTATCTTGAGCAAACCGCATCCATCCGCCTCCAGCCACTCGTCTAATGTCATCAGACCACCACCCAACACTTCATTTGCCCGTTCTAGGTCGCCATTCTAGCACTTTCTTAGTCCATCTGGAGTCTGTGGTTTGGGCGACATGCCCAACCAACCAACTCCATTTCTGCTTAGCAACCTTTTGGAAAACGTCGATTACTATGGTTTTCTCGATTATCCACAAATTAATTTGTCTATTTCTTTACGAATCTCTTGGTTTTCCTGTTTGTCCTAAGTATCCAAGTTTGGTGCTATGTGTTATGTACGGCATGTTTATTTTACTTTATCGATTGTAGACTAAAGTACTCATTCGAATCT
Source organism: Molanna angustata (assembly GCA_963576475.1). NCBI lineage: Eukaryota > Metazoa > Arthropoda > Insecta > Trichoptera > Molannidae > Molanna > Molanna angustata. The sequence continues at coordinate 50,195,238 of OY754964.1, read as the reverse complement.
TTTCAAATTTTGCAATTTTGTATATCTGATACTCATTTAGACCCCATTAGATTTTTAAGGATATCTGAATAGTGCTTCTCAATTTTTTTAACTGTCAAATATTTCTAAGTGACCCAAAGCTCAGGAAACTAAAAATTAGAAAATTTTATTTTCAATTTGGTAAAAGGTACATCAATTTCATAAAATGGCATTGAAGAATCATTAAGTTTTCATAATAAAATATTTACGTAAAAAAATAATTTTACAAACTCATTTCATGAAAATGCTGAATATTTTCCATACAAATTATGAATACTCTTTAGAATTGCCTATGAAGAGTTAAACGTTGGCCACAATCCACTCGTTTTTTGTATCATTTACTCTAAGTACAAAGTTGTCATTAATAGTTTAACGTTATAGTTGCAATAGTATTGTAAAGATAAGCTGTTGAAATATATTTATACAGAATCATACAGATTTCATTTTTGTTTAAAATATTTTATTATGAAAACTTGATAATTCTTCAATGCCATTTTATGAAATTGATGTGCCTTTTGAGCAATTTGAAAATATATTTTTTTTTTTAAATTTTAAGTTTGTTGTAAATATTTGACAATTCAAAAAATTGAGAAGCACCGATCAGAGATTTTTTTGCATCATGCCGTGAAGCATTTGATCCATAACAATCAAAACATAAAAGAATATTTCATGCATCTTTGTTCTTCTAATAAAATATAAAACAATTCTCATAGCTCGGTCTTGTATTTTTTGGATTTTTTTTATTTCAGTTTCACCATTTAAAAATAATATCGTAGGACAATAGAAAGTGTGTGCTTCTAAGACCGCCACAACCAAGAACAACACATGCGCAATATAGTTTTTTGGCACCATGACTCTATAATAAAATAATGATAGATATTGAACAAAACTTATCGCATGATGGGAAAAATTTCAAAGACCTCGTTACTCGTTGGCTGAAGCAGATTGGAAGAGAAGGATCTGCCTCGGTACTCTTAGATTTTTTGAGATAGAGGTTTTAGAGTTTTTCATCCTGGTTGTTCGATGTTCTAAGTGAATGGAATATGTGAAGAAAAAAAAGAAAACAAATCATATGATCGCAGAGTAGCCATAGCAATTTTAAACTAGTACTGCCTCAGAACAGACTATGTCTAGCGAGGCAGTAAAATTTCCAAATGTGTGAAAAAAAAAATATTGTAAAACTGTAATTAGGTATAAATTAAATTGTATTTTGTTCCTTTGTAATATTTATACTGTTGGAAATATATTATTCATTCATTCATTCATTCATTCATTCATTCATTCATTCATTCATTCATTCATTCATTCATTCATTCATTCATTCATTCATTCATTCATTCATTCATTCATTCATTCATTCATTCATTCATTTATTCATTCATTCATTCATTCATAATCTTTTAACAAATGTATGAGTAGACACGTTTCTTTGTTTATGTATTTTCTTATTCTGCCAAGCAATGCCACCATCTTTTAATCATCAATTTGTTAATAATAAAAGTGTTATTTTACACGCGTCAAAAATTCTAAAACTGAAATTCAAAAACATTGTTCAAGTGGAATATTTAATGATAGCTAGGTACTATAGAGATATGAAAAGTAGAATTGAATTGTGAAAACGCAAAATGAAAGCTTGAGAATGGCACGTATAAAGTCCGATACAATCTGCTAAAATATCGTGGGTAAAAGCTCCTTGCCTTGCGTGTACTAAATTTTGATTAAAATAATTGCTTCTTGTGAGTGACTATTACGTGATTATTTCACCAATTCACGGCGCGTTTCAAAACTGTTTCGTTTGAATTTAAACTCAAATAGAAGAATCACCAATAAAATACTACAAGTAGTACCATGGTCAGTAAAAAATGCACATGTAATTAAAACTTTTGGATTGAATTCTGTACATTTTTAACAATATTTTTTAATCAAATATTTTTTCAGTTGCATATACGCAAACGATGTTTTTTTTGTCCCTTTCGGGAGTAAATGATATTTTAATATTAAATAAATAAACATTTATTGAGACGAGAAGATGTTAACATACAAATACATAGACAAATGAAAAGAAAAACAGCTTTTCTGACTCAAAAGGACCATGCTCAGCTATGTTGCAGGAAGACAAGCGCACCAGCAGCCGATTTTTAGCATGATCCTATTAGTTTGATTTTTCAAAATTTAAAAATTAGTTGCATGTAACACATGAGATCCAACTGTCGATGGCGATAGTATGTATAATTGAAGAATACGTACCAAACTAATAAACTCTTAAACACACATTTATAAACATCTTAAGATATTTTGATTTCTATATATAAAACATTAAAGTATGTATGTCAGGATAGGATAGTATGGAGGACAGCCTGTTTTTCCTACCAAGAATATGAAAACAGCATGATGTATGTTTGTAGAATAAGTAGGTATCAAACTATTTAGTGAGATATTAGTGTATACTGCCTAACAAATTACATAAAAATCTCGCGTATCTTGGTTTGATACTTTGTCGATATGTTAAGAAAAATATATTCTATTGAACAAATCGACAGTTAGAATAATATTTTACAATAGTCAGGAAATTTTTACAGGTACCAATTTAAACAGTAACACAAATTTAATTTTAACTATCACCATCATAAATAATATAGATACATAATAACTAAACAACTTGAGAACTCCTCCGTTGTTTGATCTATTTTTACCATACGGCAATTTCTTCCGACTAATCAACGTTTCCAGCCCAGAGAGGCAAAATTTGAGTGAGAAAAGAATTTAAGTAAATATCTAACCCAGGACGCCCGCACAGAAACCAAACGGCTAACCAACTGTGCCACAAATTTTCTTCTTAGGATGATTCTATTTTCAAATTATTTTCATAAATCATTGTAAAAATTATCAATAATAGGTACTGGGTACCTACCCTTTCCGAAGATCTGAATTAAAATTATAATTCCTAACAAAATTTGAATATAAAATAGTCCACTTACATAGGTCAAATGATTCGATACTTGATGAAGAAGAAGAAGAATTTCAAATCCAGTAACAGACGATTCCCTAAAGTTTCATTACAATCGGATCAACGGTATAGGAGCGCATTGAGTACATACAACCATACAAAAATGCAAGCATACCAGCATACAAACATTGAGGTATAATATATGTAGGTATGTGTATTATAGATTTATATATAACATAAAAATATATATAAAAAACTGCAACAGAATAAGCATGCAATCTAACAATAAGCATGCAATCTAACAATAAGCATGCAATCTAACAATAAGCATGCAATCTAACAATAAGCATGCAATCTAACAATAAGCATGCAATCTAACAATTCAACTCATTAAGTAATAAGCATGCAATCTAACAATTCAACTCATTAAGTAATAAGCATGCAATCTAACAATTCAACTCATTAAGTAATAAGCATGCAATCTAACAATTCAACTCATTAAGTAATAAGCATGCAATCTAACAATTCAACTCATTAAGTAATAAGCATGCAATCTAACAATTCAACTCATTAAGTAATAAGCATGCAATCTAACAATTCAACTCATTAAGTAATAAGCATGCAATCTAACAATTCAACTCATTAAGTAATAAGCATGCAATCTAACAATTCAACTCATTAAGTAATAAGCATGCAATCTAACAATTCAACTCATTAAGTTATAAGCATGCAATCTAACAATTCAACTCATTAAGTAATAAGCATGCAATCTAACAATTCAACTCATTAAGTAATAAGCATGCAATCTAACAATTCAACTCATTAAGTAATAAGCATGCAATCTAACAATTCAACTCATTAAGTAATAAGCATGCAATCTAACAATTCAACTCATTAAGTAATAAGCATGCAATCTAACAATTCAACTCATTAAGTAATAAGCATGCAATCTAACAATTCAACTCATTAAGTTATAAGCATGCAATCTAACAATTCAACTCATTAAGTAATAAGCATGCAATCTAACAATTCAACTCATTAAGTAAACGATATTTTTTGTTAACTGTTTTTAAAATTCAATCTATAAAATTGATATTAAGACAAAAAGAACCAAACAAAGGAAATCGGAAAATTTTCTTTTTAAATTATTGCAAACGGGGAAGCTTTTCTTTCTTGAATTCCCGAAGTAGTTACACACAGATTTCCACGAACATTTAATTTTATAAAACTAAAGAAAACACAAAAAATTCGTTGATTATATGTACATATTTACATTTCAAAAGTTCAAGCAGCGGGGAGGACTATCTCAAAGTAGGCAGAGTCTTGGCATTTCTTCCCGTTGGTAATGACTGTATTGCTCGGAGTTGGCTTTATTTACTTTTGGCCTTTTTTTCAAATACGACAGAATTGCTGGAACAAATAAAATCTTGGTGTGCTTACGCAGATATCTATATTACCAAAGGTAGGTGAAAATACTTGTGTTTTGGTATGAGAAAAATGGAGGGAGGTGTTAGGTTCACCCTAATGTTGGTTCAGTCGGAATGTTAATAGGAATAATAATAGGAATTATTTGTGTGAATTGTGGCTAAAAAAATTATACAAATATTTATTTTGAACCGTAAAAGTGAGAAATTCAGTGGAAAATAATATTAGTTACAAATATACAATATCACAGTCTCATTTTTGAAATTAATAAATATAATAAGAATAACACTTTGCATACCTCTTCTTAGCGAGTTGCAATATGATTCTCGATTATTCACGACGATTAACGAAGATCAACGAACCACAGCTCATTGCAGTTGAAGCAAGCCGATCTACAGATCTCCATTCATGTGTTGATCGTTTAATACAGAAGAGCCGCGTGAATGAATTTGAAAAATCATGGTCGAGTTATTTTCGATCGCAGTCAACCTGCGCCTGCGCATTCGGTAAATATCTATGGTCTTAGTGTGGCCATACGTTAAACCTTTTATACTGTTAATACTTCTTCGTGAATCTTCTATATGTATATTAATACGTGAAGCCTGTGCCAAAGATCCCTTTTTAAGCAAACTGCGCGCACGGAGGAGTCTGAGGTTTCGCATAATTAAAGTTTGTATGGAGAAGAATAGGAGAATAATAATATTTATACATAATATGCGTTAATGATACAATAAATTACATAAAAAGATATTTCACATCAAACCATTCATTGAGTTCCATAGATTGCAAAAGTAAAGAGATACACAACTTTTATACACTCAATTAGTATGGGATATTTGCTTATAATGAAATTCGAAATTGTATGTATCTCATTTATTTCGATATCGTTGGTTACGTTTCAACTGTCATTACGACGCATTTGTTTTAATTCGAATTTCGAACATGTTAGTAAAATACATATTTGAATACCTGGTAGGTACCTACTTAAACAATAATATAATTTATGAAATCGATTTGAAATTCAAATTTCGAACATGTTAGAAAAATATATATTTGAATACCTGGTAGGTACCTACCTACATTAAACAATAATATATGTAATTTATAAAATTTATTGTCGAATTGAGTAACCTCCTTTATGTGAAGTCGGTTGAAAATCGGTTTGAAATTCGAATTTTCTTTTATTTATGTGTTGTATAAAACATCTGCGTATTAGTAAAACCAATTAATATTCAATATTATTAAGATATTATAAAAAAATCTACCCTTTTTATTGATTTAAATTTTTTGGGTATTCAACAAAGTTTATAGGTAAGTTTTTACATTTTATTATTTAAATCTTATCTAATTTTTATCAGTAATTTTGGTTCGCTGATCTGAACTTCATGTTGAATGTCAGGAAGAATGCAACAATCTCACGCATACAACGCATTATTCTTAACCGATGTAGACATGTACCTAAAGGTAATACATTATACATATGCAATTAATATCCCTCTATCTTATCCTTTTACTCTCTTATCTTCCTGACTGTTTTCTACTTATTGATAATAAGATATTGATGGAATGCTTATTTTGGCTCTCTAATTATATCATGTATAAATTGAACTTTAATGTGTAAATGAGATATTAGCTTCCTTAAAATAAAAGTACACGTTTTTTTACATTCAGATATTCACACCTACTTACTGTACACTGTTTACCACACCATCACGCCTCGACATGGAACATTGACGGGTCAGAGTGAGCGTCGAAGAAGAAGGAATTTATTATATTCGCGTGAAAATCGAAATGATAATAGACCAAATGCAAATTTAAATAATGTAAATAGTATACAAAATTATGAAATTATCTAGACGGATACATTTAAATGCGCACTGAATGTCATTTTCTATATATTAATACGTGAAGCGAAAACTTTACGTACAATTTCCGGATAAATGGGCGCACGGACGAGTTTGAGATTTGGCATACCTACTTAAAGTTTATATGGAGGAGGACTGCAGTAAAATAATATTAATACATATTATGGTAGGTAGGAAATATTCATTCTTTTTATTCCATGTTCTGTGGTCACATTGAAATGTCATTATGGTATTTACGGCGCATGCGCAGTTGTTTAAATTCAAATATAAGAACATTTTAAAGGACAATACATATTTGTATACCTACCTACTGTGAAACAATATAAATGGTAGGTACTTACACAATAATTTCATTTATAAAATTGACTTGCAATACATGAAGAGAAAACTGTGTTCCTTGATGAAAACATGATATTTATATTATAAATTTGAATGTTTGTATGTACATATGTACCCATATATGCATGTGTTGATTGTACTCCTAAACCGTTCATCCGATTGCTATGAAACTTTGGAGAATTGTTGAGAGTATACCAGGTTTGGTTTCTGGATCAAAAAAATGTTTCTTTTTCTTCTTCGGGTATTAGGTCATTTTACCTATGAAGGTGGACTATCCTGGGAACCGTTCATCCGATTACAATGAAACTTTGATGAATTATTGAGCGTATGCCCGGGATGGTTTCTAGATTAAAAAGAATTTCTTCTTCTTCTTCATCGAATATTAAGTCATTTTACCTATGAAGGTGGACTATACTGGAAACCATTCATCCGATAACAGTGAAACTTTGGTGAATCGTCGTGCGTATGCCCGGGATGGTTTCTGGATTAAAACATTTTTCTTCTTCTTCCTCTTCATCGGGAACCTAATAGGTCATTTTACCTATGAAGGTGTAATATAACAAAATTTTAAAAAAATATAGGTGTACGCAATGGCTTTGACAAAAAAACCTCATTAAGATTCAAAATTTAATAGTATTAATTCCAAATATTCTTTTTAATGAATTACGGTCGAATTTTGACCACTGGGCGATCACTAGTCTATCTTAATTATTAACGTGTATGGACAATGGACATACATATTAGGCCTTTCCCCTTGAATACTTTGCCAGGAATTAGCAACAATTACCACGTCATTTGCCACAACCAAGTATTCTTTTGCTTGTTTTGATTGTCATCTTGGATCACCCCACAGTAGCTCATCCTTCTTCTTCTCGTCCTATACTCTACCTCTACAAGTTATTTTTACACACCTTGTGACACCTACACTACGAGTCTATTCAGCGTCTTCCATTCTTGCCTACACATAGGAAAGAATAAATCAAAACACTTGACAAAGTGAACAAGGAAATAAAATAAAGTAAAATGAAAAAGCAAACTGACGCCCCCTGAAAACGACCAAAAGTCGGCCAAACCATTCATTGCCGGAAAACATGAATCTAACAAAGAAAAAATATATATATATATATATATGATATAAAAAATTGCAAAAATAAAAATAAGACTGTCAAGATATGAATGTCAAAATTTAATGAGACGATAACATAAATATCAAATATAAATTTCGTTACAATCACGTTACAATATACAACATCAATAATTTAAATATCAGTACATGTTTTACTTAATCCTTTCTCAAAAAATTATATTCTTATTATGAAATAATAACATAGAATTATAAAAAAATAAATGATTTGTTATTTGTAAAAAGTATTACATACACATTATTTAAATTTATTTATTTATTTAATGTAGCTTCTTGGGCAACTTACAGGTACTATGTCAAATAATTATTAAACATTCACCCAATAACAATAAATTGATAGTATGTTTTTTTTATGTGATTGATACGTTTTTTTCTTGGTATTTTTATTTCGTATAAATAAATAATTATGAACATATTTTCCCATTGCGTACCCAACACCCTCGTCCGCTATCACACAAAACTTCGTAGGGGTTGGAGGGGTGACGTGATAGGGGGGGGGGGTGAAATGTTGATAGTAGGGGGCTGGTGATATATGGCAATGTGCAATGTTTGAGACCATAAATTTTAAAGCTCTCGTTAAAACGTCCAGCTGTAACTAAACATCTGTATTCATAGTATGATTATCTATTCACGGAGGGAACTACCCTGGCCTGGTCAGCCAGCAGCTAATGCCATCGAATCACGACACGAGCCAACCGAACCAGCAGAACGTACGTACGCTGTCCTAAACGTCGTTCGCTATAACGATTATAATAATTCAATAATATAATTTCCTATGTCGGCTTGAATGTTGCAAGCCATGTTGACCACATTAACTAGCGTCTACAATCCGCATTCAATTGTTTCCGGTTTAGTAAGTCAGTTTCTCAGGCAACTAACAGGTGTCAAATAGTTATTTAACACGCACCCATTAACAAGTTGCCACATTCTGGAGACTTGCGATATTTATCGTCTCACAGATCCAGACTGAAAACACAATTAAAACTGTGTCTCCACCGAGAATCGAACCCGGGACCCTTGGATCTGCAGTCAGATACCTAACCAACTGAGCCACGAAGGCCGGTAAATGAGCTATATTAAGTCAAATGAGCTGTGAAATTTTATATTATGACCAGTTTTGTAATAAGCTTGCCCTTATTTGTTGGAACAACGATATATAATAACTTGTTAGCTGTAAGTCGTCCTTTAAATAAATATAAATAAATTAACTAATTAAATGCGAAAAATTATAAAAATATAAATTTAATTTATAAAAATTTATTAAGCAATTCGCCCACGCGAGTCGCTATTATTATTATAAACAAACTTAAACTTATCTAAGAATGTAGAAACGAAAAGTCGGGTCAAGACGTTACTATGTTGACTCGCTACTGTCTGGGCTATTTACACTTTTGTACATACTCATTACCATGATATCTATGTATGTAGATTCTTGACTAAACACTTAACTGGTGTACAACAAGCATCAGGATGGGTATAGTATGTGTATAGTGTAAGAATACGTAAACATCCATGTATTTTATAAATAATAATAAATGATCGTACCAAACTATAAAACCTTATATTCCCTTTGCCCTACACCGAATAAGTAAACAGTTTGATGTTATGCATGAATATTAAGTCTCAAACTATACTAAGAGCCCCGAAGATATTGTATATTCTGCAATACTGGTTGTATAAAACGATGTCGACATTCAATTCAATTTTGACTTAAGTGTTATAAAGATTTTATATTTTTGAGAGAAAATTAAATAATCAAGTTAGAAGAAATATATAGTTAAACACATAAATAACACACACACAAACACACACACACACACACACACACACACACACCCTCACACACACACACACACACACACACACATACACACGGGTGCACACACACAAGTGCGGGCGCGCACACGTACGCACGCACACAAACCATTTACCTATTGTTTTACTTTAAAGTGTTTTATTTTTTAATTTCATTAAACGTGTACATGATTACAAATAACATTACATTCCGTCATTGTTGACGTGTTATTACTAACAAATAATAATATTAACGTCCATTCCATTTGCGTTGGTTGATTCCGTCAGATATTTGGAAATTGACACCACGAATGCCTATTTGATATCAACGCAATAAATGGTAGATACACATGTATGTACAATGTATACCTACACAGAGATTGGTATATAATTTTGCTGATAATCAGATTTGACGTATGGGATTTAGGGACTTCCACACCCTGTAATAGATACATTATTAAATCGACCCTGTATTTTCCGATTGTTGTTGCTAGGTTTTTCGATCAAATATAATATATTTATAAATTACGAAAATCCATTTCATTTATGTAATTTTATTAAAAAACAAAAATATAACAAACTTTGTAATACTTACCTCTATTTTACAACTTGTGAATAAGTAATAGCGCTTTCGACCTTGCGCTCATCATCAGTAACCTTTCATTATTAACTTGAAAACTAAAGAAAATAAGCTACTTAACTACTGTGGAAGAGGTGGAGGTAATGGAAGGGGGTGGGGGTGGGGGGGTGTTGGTGACAGTAGTTGGGGCTTATAATTTTAGAAGGGGAGAATTCACTACCGGGTATTGTATGTTAAGGATTTGTTTTTTTGGTACTCTATTAATTTCAATTATCTCCAATCTGTCTACTTTCTTCCCTTTTCTGTATTTATGAATTACTTCCACATCTTCATAGGTGAATGAATGTCCTGTTAATCTGAATGAATGTCCTGTCCTGCGTTGATGTGTTCTTTTACTCTTGTTTTGATTTTTCTGCCAATTATGTTACATTTATGGCAATTGATTTTATTAATGACACTATTGTATAACGTAGGTACTTATTTTTGTTTAATTATTCAATATGTTTTTTTTATACTATTGTCTGTATAAAATGCTGGTCTAATTTTCTTATCTTTACAATTTTTTTTAAAAAAGGAACTACAGAGTTGCTCACGTAAAGTTTGAAGAGTAATTTTATTGTTACATTTATTATTATTATAATTTTATTATGAATATTCTTATATCCTGAGACTCTAAATTCTGTTGATTCAGGAGGAGGTCTGTTGTGAGGCTGAAGATGTATTCAAAATTGTCGAATGTATTTATACTGAAATTAATTATTCCATTATATAGTCTAATAATGTCGCCAGAAAAGGGATCATACTATATATTGATTCAAAACAACCCTGACTGAATAAACCAAAATGAGAAAAATCCAATATTTGTAGTCTCCAAATTGGACACTGTAAAGTATATTGGCTTCTCATTTACATAAAATTTATGTTGTAGATAGTTCAATGTGCCAATACCAACGTAATTTTTTGATGAAATATTATTTGATCAAATTGAAATTGAATATGTCCCTGATGAAGTACCAACATTGCCTTTTAACTTACAATCTGCTTGGCATTGATATTATGTACAAGAAAAGCTTTGCATTGCAAGAGTCTAAGTAGGTACCCATGATAGCCTATGATAGGGTCTATGGACAATATTTTATTTTATTTTTTATACTATATATGTCGACCTTCGTGGCTCAGTTGGTTGGGTATCTGACTGCTGATCCAAAGGTCCTGGGTTCGATTCTCGGTGGGGACACAGTTTTTAATTGTGTTTTCAGTCTGGATCTGTGAGGCAATTAATATCGTATGTCTCCAGAATGAGACAACTTGTTATTGGGTGCGTGTTAAATTAATATTTGACATAGTACCTGTTAGTTGCCCGAGAAGCAATATTAAATAATATATTATATTCTTTTTTCAATGTTTTTCGTCATTTTATCGCTAAACAAAAAACAAATATCGATTTTTATTCTCTGTTTATTTAATTCTGTAAATGTTCCATCAGCAATATTTCTTTGACTATAAATGATTTATGTGTCTCATAGACAATAATATGATGGCTCAAATCCTTCTCAATTGCGGTGGGTTTTGGTTGCCGGACATAAAAAATAAAAATAATGTCATCGTCTCTTACATAGATGACAATGTGTAATTATTCACATAATATAAAATAGAAGAAACATGATTTTACAGTTTATTGTGTTAACTGAGTGAAAATACATTTTAAAATTAATGTACAAATTTAACAAAGTGTATTTCACAAAATTCGATTACAATGACCGAATGTATTCGCCGAGGTGATACGACATTATCAAGGTCTAAAAATGAGACAAACCAATTTAAATAAAAATCATTCAACACGTTCAATTTTATGGAAAAATACATTGTTTTTTTAAAATTAATTTTAGAAGAAACATACTTAAAAAAGTATTGATTGTTTTTTTAATTTCTTTCTGAGATTTTTTAGTATTTTTTTTCCTCTATTACTAATTTTACTAGACTATATTATGTATTTTTTTGTTTGTATTATTTTATTTTGTTGTTTTATTTTATTTTTTGATATGATTTTGCTAATGCACATTTATGTTTTTTTCTTGTTTTACACATTTTCGTAAATGCTCACATGAGCGTTGAACTTATATACAAATAAATATAAATGAATATTTAGTGTAACCACAGTTTTTAATCCAATAATAAAAATAATAATTAAAAATTATAAAGCGCCGTTTAGTGATACAAGATCTCCCCAAGGGCGCTGTAGCTTATTTGTTGGCCCTATGAAACAAGGCAGTCTTAAGTAGTTTACCGAAGGTGTCAATGCTCTGAGCTCCACGTATGTCAAGGGGCAATTTATTCCATTTTAAAAGCCCTTTTACACTAAAACCGCGATCATAGTAAGCCGCCTTATTGACTCTGTCCAATTCTTTTAAAGAGTTGGTACTCTGTGATTAAGACGATCTCAGCGTAAGGTGCCTCCCCGGTGGAGCATTTCTTTGGCACAATTCCTGAATTTAGTGTGGAGCCAAGTCCATCAAGTTTAAACACCATCAGGCATACCTTATAGTCCACTCGTTCTGGACATCTTCACCAGTGCAGTTCGTTAAGAAGAGGTGTTATGTGACATCTTTTGTCGGCAAATATCAACCTCGCAGCTGCGTTGAAAACCATTTGTAATCTATCAAGCTGATAATTTGGCAAACCCGCATAAATAGCATTACAGTAATCTACACTGAGAAAACTGATATTCATACATAACGTGAATTCAGCTTAAAGTATGGTGAATTCACCATAAGTACGGAGCATAGTGATATCATCAAAATTAAGATGATAATACGATTTATGATGATAACGGCATATAAGATGACGTGTCACTGATTTTATTAGGACGAGAATCCATTATATGATTATGTTTCCTACTGTTTATGTTTACATTCACCATATCTCCTATGACGTCTTATTATATTTCCTACTATTTTTCGATGACGTTCTCTTATCTGCAGTGACGTCCTATTATTATAGATGACTTCCTCATATCTCTTGTGATGTCTTAGTATATTTCCTACTATTTTTCGGTGACGTTCTCTTATCTACAGTGACGTCCTATTATTATAGATGACTTCCTCATATCTCTTGTGATGTCTTATTATATTTCCTACTATTTTTCGGTGACGTTCTATTATCTACAGTGACGTCCTTTAATTGTTCCTACCATTTTTCGATGACTTCCTCATATATACAGTGACGTCCTATTACATATAAAAAATATTAAAATAACAATATAACTTTGTTTATTTCCACTTATTTATTTTTATTCCACAACTAGTTTCAAGAACTACCGTTCTCTTCTTCAGGTGGGTTTAAACTGAAAAAGAGAACGGTAGTTCTTGAAACTAGTTGTGGAATAAAAATAAGAAAGTGGAAATAAACAAAGTTATATTGTTATTTTAATTGAATAAATAAAAAACTTTGTATTTTTCCACAATATTTTTTATATTAACGACCGAACGTTTTCGCCAAGGTGACTTGGTATTTTCAAGGTCCAAACGAAACTTTCGTTTTTCGTTTCGTTTACGTTATTTACGGAAAAGTTACGGAAAAGTTATTTATTTATTCATTTAAAATGGATTGCCACTCTGTTAACACAAAAACTCTAGAATCATGTTATTTTAATATTTTTTAAATGAATTTCCACAATGTAAACGCCTCCTAAAAATAAAACACAATCTTAACTTCTGGCCTGTGTCTGTCCGTCACTGAAGTTTTGTAGAGAGACTGCGAGACCGAGTCGACAACCACCCTGCACCATGCCGAACAAATGAATGACTGATTGAATGAACGATGAGCAAATGAAAATATTGTATGGTGCGTTGTCATCATATTATTGTAGAAAGCACACAAAATGATATGATTCCTCTTACATGAGATTCTGTTATCGTATTATAGTAGAATTCACTCAAAATAGTAAGATTTAATATTAATATTTGATGCTTACTCTAAAAATAAGACGATTCTGTAATCTTATTTTAGTATGTTTCACATAAAATAATATGACTGTAGTATAAATTAATGTTCCATACCTTAAAAAGTTTCACATAATTTTATCACACTAAATTAGGGGACTTCATCGTACTTTCAGTGACACTTCTTCATAATAAACTGTGAAATTTTTATAAATACGGTGACTCGTCACTGTTTTTTTATGATTATAATCTTATTTATGAATATCACGTAAATTTATAGGACAGTGGACTATTTTATATTCCATGATGTTATTATTTAAGAAAGGAAACTATTATTATTAAATGTGATCAATTTTTAAGATGATGAGCATCATAATACTTCGTTATTTACTCAAATAATTCGATTCCATCTTACACATTTCAATGATAGCGTAATATTAAATGATTATTTCATTATTTTAGGTGACCGCACCTATTTTATACTTACGTCATGATATTTTAAGATTACACCAAATTGACATTTTTTTCAGTGTAGGCGTGACACCACAAATGCTTAATAAGCGTTTTAGCTCCGTTTTCGGGTAGGCTCCGGCGGATACTTTTCAATTGCCTCAGATGAAATAAACAAGAGCTATCAGTTTTTGAGATTTGCAAGCCCAGCGGTAGTTTGTTGTCCAGGTGGACGCCTAGAAATATGAAGGTGTATGTTCTTCTCCATTGATATTAATCAGAGTATTTTCCATGAGATGCTGTCGTCGCATTGAAACTACCCACATAAACTCGGTTTTCGTTGGGTTTAATTTCAGCTTGTAGAGCGATATCCAGGCAGCAATTTTTATAATGCAACCAACGGTATCATTCACAAGACTATCCCTGTTTTCGGCAGTGCAGAACTTCACAATGAGGCGATTGTCAGCATAAGCATATGAATCAAAACCTTTATTTTCTATTATCAGGAATAACATCATTTTCTATTATCAGAAGTCAAGGAATAAGATGAACGCTTTATATTTTCTTTTCAAAAAAGACAATGTTCAGAATTGGCGGTGAGCATCATGTTAGATGTTATTTTCGATTGTCCGATTCTTACAGGACACACGAAAACGATGATAGTAGAAAAGAGCACTATTACAAGGCTACTACCTCACAGTAAAATTATTTCTCTTTTAAATATTTAGTTATCTAACTCAATTGATATAATAAGACTTCATTGCGTCTGTTGAATATATTAAAATGGAAGTCCGGAAACATTCTGAGCACTCCTTTATCGGGCCATTACCGAAATGAAAGAGATATCTGGACAAGTTGAGCCCGCGGCATCACAGTGTTCGTTAAATCACTGAACAAATTATTTCCTTTAACATTTTTCCGAGGACGCTATTAAAAAGAATTTAACCTGAACGACAACAGAAGACCAGCCATTATAGTGTACATTATAATTAATTGGTTTAAAATGTCCGCCTAAGGTTTTTTTTAAAGAAAATTATTTTTGCCCCGAGAAGTTAGTATCGTCCTTAATAGATTTTCTTCTCACAAAGAGTCTATAGTATTTAGCCCTTATTTGAAATAAAATTACTACCTTATCATTTATTTATATTTTTAATTCCTTAAATAAAACATAGTCTGTAGCAACATAGTCTGTAGTGTAGAGAAGATTAAAAAAAAACAATTCATTTGACATTTACACAAAAAAAAACAATTGTTTATTATTCTATTTTTTGTCAAACTTTTCAAAATTCTCTTATTTTCTGTTAATTATTTTTTTTAATTCATGTTGGAAGATACAAAAAAAAATGGGCTCCTTAAAAACGCATTCAGCGGTTGTCAACTTTTGATAGAGAATAAAGTTTACAATTAAGTATATTATGTAGTATAGCGTTATCCAAAATCAAATCACTATAAAATATGGCAACTTATTAATGATTTGTAACTGAGTATAGATATTGTAAAAATTTGACTTATTTATTGATCGTTTTTAGAAAATAAGAATAATAATTTTGACATTTGTGGTTTAAAATATTACAAAAGGATAAAAAAAAATTGAAATTAAAATTAAAAAAATAAATCGGAACAGTTTTATAGATTTTCATATCGTCTGCGTATAATGTATAATTACTGTTCCTTAAGCATAATCCAATGTCATGTATGTAAATATTAAATAAAAGAGGCTCCAAATGGGAACCCTGAGGTACACCTGATAGCACCTGTGTTGCAGACGATAGACGACCACCATACCTATTTGACTTCAATTAATAAGGTATGATTTTAGTCACCTACGAAGATGAATACCCAAAAATTTTAGCTTATTTATCAGAATTACATGGTTTACTTTATCGAAGGCTTTTGAATAGTCTGCCTGGTTGTCATGAATTTCTTTTAGAAAGACATTTAAATTTGTATTATTAGAATGTCCCATGTTGTTTAGGATCTAAACGAAGTTTGACCACAAAGTAAATTTGATCGTACATAATATTCTTCAACAGTTCACTCAAAATGGGCAATTTGGAAACTGGTCAGTAATTTGAAATATCTTTCAGGTTCCCACTCTTAGGTATATGAGTAACTAATGCCTGTTTCTATAATATAACAGGAAATGTACCGTTGGATAGTGACTTTTAAAACATGATAAATCGGAATCGTTAAGGAGCTGGCACAGTACCTACTTCAAGAAAATGCCTGGTAAATCATCACTACCCTGACTCTTTCTTATGTCAATTGCACTTAGGTGTTTAGATACTGTTGCTATGTGTAAGTGTATATTTGATATACTTTGACACCCTGCAACCTCCTCATTACAATATAGTGTAGAAATTCGACTAGTATTGAAAACAGAGGCTAAGTAGTCTGACAAGAAATCTGCAGATTCCTGTACACTTTGAGCAATACGATCACAGTTAATTAAACACTGAAATGAATTTTTGACGATTATCTTTTTTCGGAGAAGAGCAAAAGTTTAATAATCAAAAGGATTGTGAGATCGCTTCCACCTCTTATGATACTTTAATCTCTCCTTTTCTAATTTTGTTTGTGACGAATGGAACCATATTGGATATTGTATTGGTCTATGATTTTTCTTGGAATCATATTGTCATATGTATTATGTACAGTTGAGTAAAAGTTATCAGTGGTTATTTATTTATTTATTTATTTATTAAAATCCTTTTTACAAGTATAATAATAACAATAAGTACAATATAACTTTATACAGTAGTTAATAAAAATTATAAGTTATACTATAAGTAAGAAAAAGTTAAGTTTGTCATTAGTGTATACGTTTATATATTTTACATAATTTGTGGATTAGGCTACTCTACTAGGCTATGCCTGTACCAGAGTAGCGTTATATAAATCAGTTCTATTATTTTAGTTCGTCATAGTGATAGTTATTTTTGTAAGGTTTTGTGGTAGGTTGAAGTAATGATGTGCAAGTATGTATGTATATATTTTAGTGTTGTATGAGAAAAAAAAAAAAAAAATGCTTGATGTAGAAAGGGCTAATGATAATATAATTTTGATTTTTTTTATAAGTCGTCTAAGCAGTAATATTAAATAATTCTTCTGTTTCTTTTCGTCCTTTGGTAATTAACCAGTTGTTTGCTATGGCTTTCAATTTGATATGTGAGTAGGTTCTTAATAGTGGAAAGTCAGTTTTGAAGAGGTTAAATATTTTTGGACCTATGTACGCGTAGTTTTTCTGGCCATGTGTTGTCTTAGTTTTTGGAATTTCGTCAAGGTTTAGTAGTGCTTGCCTAGTATTGTGTGAATGTGAGTTGCTGGTTGTCATTTGGTGGTTTGAAGTTTTGATGTAGAAAGTGAGAGTTGACTTAACAAAAAGCTGTCTTACGTCTAGTACATTAAATTCACTGAATAGTCTGTCTGAAGAGTATCTAAGTGGTCTTTTATTAATGACACGAAGTAAAGTTTTTTGCGCCGTTATAACCGTTTTTAATGTGGTTTTGTAAGTACCTCCCCAACTGGGAATCGCATAGCTTAAGAATGACTGGGCAAGGGCATAGTAGATAGTTTTGAGTTGGTGTTTCTTAAAAATATTGCGAATGGATTTAAATAGATAAATGAGTTTTAGAAGTTTTCCCGAAATTAATTCAATGTGTGGTTTCCAGTTTAAGTGTCTATCTATTATTATTCCTAAGTATTTCACATTATCTGTATTTTCGAGGGGGTTACAATTGCAATTTTGGTGTTGGCAGTCATGCATAATCAGTTTTAAATCGCTAGACGGTTGCCCTCTTTTATCGATACTGAATGTCAAATATTAAGTTTTTTTAAGATTCACTGTTAGCAAGTTGTTGTCCAGCCAGCTTTTTACTATGTTGCAACCCAGATCTGCCCCTTTGAAAACAAGATCCCATGTTGAAGCGTGAAACAGTAGTATTGTATCGTCCGCAAAGGTAATTATTTTTCCCCCCGTTTTTAGCTTACATAAATCGTTAATGTATAAAAGAAATAAGACCGGTCCTAGTGTACTGCCTTGAGGCACTCCGTATTTGATGTATTGATCGTCACTTTTAGTCTTGTCAAGTTGTATAAATTGTGTTCTGTCTGTAAGGTATGTTTTGAACCAGTTGTAGCTTGTTTCCGATAATCCAGTCTGTTTTAGTTTGTGTAGCATTTTTTCATGTGATACCGTGTCAAAAGCTTTCGTTAAATCTAGTACTATTGCTAAACATTTTTTCTTATTGTCAAGTTTATCAGAAATATAACCAACAACTTCCTGAATTGCTTCTTGCGTACCCCGATTTTTCCTGAATCCAAACTGGTTATTGGCTAATATTTGATGTTTTTCTAAGAAATTGGTGAGTTGATTGCATACACATTTTTCAAGAAGCTTTGA
Organism: Molanna angustata; assembly: GCA_963576475.1. Lineage (NCBI taxonomy): Eukaryota > Metazoa > Arthropoda > Insecta > Trichoptera > Molannidae > Molanna > Molanna angustata. The sequence continues at coordinate 50,176,333 of OY754964.1, read as the reverse complement.
TAATAAATTTAAAATGGATATAGGTCGGTAGTTGTTTGGATCGTCTTTTTTGCCTGCTTTGTGTATGGGTGTAATTTTAGCAGTTTTTAATTGGGAAGGGAAAATACCGTTGGTGATGCTTAAGTTAAAAATATGAACTATAGGTTTTAATAATCTCTCTTTGAATGATTTAATTACTCTAGCGGAAATACCGTCCGGGCCTGGAGAGCAGTCAATGTTCAGGTCGTCTATGATTTTTTCTACATCTTTGTAACAGATGGTTGTGATTTCAAATTTGGGAAGGTGGGATCCGTTTGTTATTATGTTGTCTTGGTGTGGTTGCTGTTGTGAGTTGTTTAATAATTTTCGGGCTAATGTTTCACCAATTGTGGAGAAATGTAGGTTTAGTTTGTCTGCTATTTCTTTGGTGTCGGTTATGGTAGTGTTGTTATGAGTTAATGAGTTAATGCTTGTCTTTTTATGTTTTTCAATACCATTCAACTCTTTTACGACGTTCCATATGGTTTTAGTGTTATTATTTTGATCAATTTTTTGTTTGTAGTATCTTTCCTTTCTCTTTTTTATTATGTTGTTGCATATATTACGGTATCTTTTGTAATACTGATATAGTGATTGGTTAAATGGATGTTTTTTTACTTGTTGATGCAGTTGGTCACGTTTGTGTGTGCACTTTATTATATTCGTTGTTATCCAAGGTTTTATGCATTTGTTTCTTTTTTTAACATGAGTGGTAGTATTTTTTTCAATATGTTTGTTAAGAATGTCTAAAAATTTTGATAAAGCTACATCCGTTTGCTTTTCCTTTATTACGTCTATCCAGCTTTCTGTGATTAGATCAGTTTTTAGTAATTCAAAGTTAGTTTGTTGAATGTTTGTTATATGTTGTTTAGACTGTTGTTTTGTCGTGCTGTCGTATAGTCCTAGTACAGTACTGTAATGGTCAGTGATTGTTGATTTAATAACGGCAGACTGTATGCTCAGTTTTGATTTGACAAATATGTGGTCTAAACATGAATCAGAATCTCTACATTCCCGTGTCGTTACGTTTATTGTTTTAAGATACCCGTGTGCTGACATAAGACACTCGTATTCATGCGATTGTTTGTGTTTGAGACCAATAGTGTTGATATTGATGTCACCCGCTATGATGCTAGTTTGATATATATTGATGTTGAGAATGTTTTCTTCTAAGGAGTTTAAGAATTCTGTAATGCATGGGTTGCTAGGTGATCTGTAGATAGCCAGTATTGCAAGTGTATTATTTAAAACTATTTTTAAACAATTTGCTTGTAATAAGTTTGATTCAATAACAGTGAAATTTTTTATTTGTCTTTTAATATATACAACAACACCGTCCGACCTGTTTTGTGAAATTTCTGTCCTGAATGCTTCATAATTATTGATGGTTCTGAGTAAAGTGTTGTCTGTCGTCCAACATTCTGTCAGGATTATTACGTCAAATTCTGTATTAACGTCAGTTAAGAAGATCAGTAAATTGTCAAAGTTTTTTTCTAGCGACCTAATGTTCAAGCTGAGTATTTTAATGTTGTATTGCCTGTTAAACAAGAGTGAGCATTTAGAGGCACAGTCAAGCGTTTCGGTTTTTATTTGTTTTATTGAATCTATATTATCCAAATACGAGAAAGCCATTTAGTATGATTGGTATAATCACATTTTTTTTGTACTGCAAGCACTTAATACGTTTAAAATCATTGTATTTAAATTGTAACCAGTTACCACACATAACACACATAATAATTATATTTTTATATTGAAGAAATGTTAAAATTACTACCCGGAATATTGTATATTGTATAACCCGCAAAAAGAAAATTGAAAAGTCTCGAGTTTTAAAAATGGTGCAGAGCAGTCAAATAATTCTGTTCAAATCATTGTCATTTAATATTTTTATAATTTTAGAATTATCTGTTGCGCGCACGTGTATAATACCATTAGAATTGACCCACGAGTATTTGTATTGTGTTTTTTTAGCTATATCACGAGATTTTTTGTATAAATTTCTGTTGTATTTGGTTAAATTAACGTTGACATAGATTGGGCCGACGGAGTTAGTAAAACCTAAGTTTGCAGCAGTGAGACCCTTATGGCGCCGTGCCTCCTTTATTAGTAGGTCTCTCTTCTGTTTGCTCCGTAAGCGAAGTACATGGATTGTTCGTTTTGTATTGTCTTCAGTGTGTGTGTGTCCAGCAACTGATAACTGCGACGGTCGGGATTGGTCAACACTATGGTGACTGGCTGTGAGATTGGTACTGGTATTGGTCGGTAGGGTTATAGTGTATAAATCTTCGAGTTCACCCTCGTTCAGTTCAATATTGTAAATTCTGCCTAAATTTTTGATAACGTCGTTCATATTGGTTTCATTTGTATTTGGAAGTCCGTGAATTTCTATATTTTTTGAGCGTTGCCACTGTTCTTGTTGGTTCAATGAGTCTTTTTGTTGGTTTAGTTCATTTTTTATGGTGTTTAATTCCTCTTCAAGATTTTCAAATTTTTTAATTTTTTTATCCATTTCTGTAACTCGTTTGTCCACGTCATCAATTTGGTTTGAACAGAATTCTATTGATTTACATATTTCGCTTTTCAGGGAAGACAATTCTGATTTAAATTCCTTTCTTATTTTAGAGATTTCCACAAGTATAGTAGCGATATTGTCTTCCATTGAATTTGTATGTTTTGGTGTAGTGTCATGGGGTAGAATGGAATGGGATGGAGTTTGGGTGTCTTCAAGTGGGCATAGCTCACTATTTGGCGAAACTTGACGTGGTGGGGTATCCGACGATGGAGGCTGATGAATTACAGGTGTCAGTCTTGGATCCTTTTTTAAACAACTTTTGCACTTCCATTGATCTCTGTACATTTTCGACATCTTTTTAAAGTTTTCCAAAGTTGTTCCGACACATCCATAGTGATAAGAACAATAACATCTGCTACATTTTAGACTTGTTTTTTTTGGACTTAGGGTTGCTTTGCAGTGATTGCATTCCATCGCTTTATTGTGTACGTCTCGAAAATTTGATTTTAAAAGAAAAAAAAAATAATAATCAATTCCAAGACAAAACTTTATCACAGATTTGCACTGATCGAACGATCACAGGAAGCAATACTATGTTCATTGATGTGGACTTGTAACAATAATACACTTTGTCGATTAATGTTTGTTAAATATTTTTTAAAGTGTGATTAATTGGAAAAGCAATAAGCACTTCACAAAAACGACACATGTATCCAATGACAATTTTGCACTTATACACATTCACACATACTCAATACAGTTATTTTAAAGATTACTACATAAGTTTTAGAAAATACTTAAGAGCACAACGAAACACTGTTTACAGCTTGATGTCTATGACGAAGTGATATATTCATATCATCTCAGTCGATTACAGCTGACCAGTATATTTGTGATTTTGACGTAGAGTTCTTTCTGTCTGCTTGAAAAATGGATATGTCACGATGCCTATTGTACGTTTGTACCAAAAACAATGAAACGTACCTACGCTTTTGTGTTTGTAATAGATCAGGAGCAAAGGCTGTTTTTTGTTTTGTAAAAGGATGACACAGCAGGTAACAACTATTGTATAATGTTAACCCTGAGTAGTGGTATTCGGAGATCGTTGCAATTACTTAAGTATAAATGTTGTACTATACAAAATGACGTACAAAGTGAGGGATCTTACACTATAATAATTTGAGAACCAATTTTATATACTGAGTCCGTTGTGTCTTCTAGAATGTTCCTCGTATGGCGATTGGTCGAGGCGAGCGGACATCCCTGATTGGCTGCGCATTTGACAGAAGCGCGCCACATGTTTTTATAATCTTCGTCTAATAAAGTTTTATAAATAATTTTGTGTATAGTGATAATATGATATAATCTTAAAAAATATAGACATGTTTAACACAATTTATATAATTATGGACCCCAGCCAGCAAACTGCTGGTATGAGACGGGTTTTCTTTGTTACAATATCTAATGTTTCACCAAAAATTGACCGTCGACAAAATTAACATCGTAAAAAGATCATAATTAATTATAAAACTAAATAAATAATAGAGTTATTGAACATACTTTTAGGAATACTGGTGGAAAAGTGACAGTGAAAAACGACTTTTTTATGATAAATGGTGAAAAAATACACCAGCCACCCGACGACGGCAATAACGGAGTTTTCAAAAGAAAATACAGAGTTACCGTTGGAGGCAAACATTACCTACGACTGTGTTTTTTTTTTCACTCCCGATAGAAATCAAAGCTTATTTTTCACAAGTCCCTACTGGGTGCATGCATTATAAAGCAAAGCTCATTTCACACTTGGATTATTTATTGATGTCCAACACGAAGCCATTATAAACGGATGCAAATATTTACATATTCACCTTCTACTACAGTGTGTTTTTATTATAATTTTGTATTATATTCAACAACTAAATCGTCGTTGATGTCTCACTCACCATAAATCTATTCGTTAGCATATTATCTTGGTATTCAATAGTCATTCTTGTGTATTACAAACTATACTAAATACTTCATAATGGGAAATATTGTGATTGCACATATAAATCAACTTTATTATTTATAAAACAAAAATGTGTATGTGTAATTGTTATTTCTCTTAATAAATAAATTAAAATAATAAATACAGTAGTTACAACAGTATTTTTTAACAGTATATTTATTTGACTTTACGGCCATAAATAATAAATATAGTACATAGTTACAAGAATATTTTTATACAGTTTATTTGACTTTACGGCTATAAATAATATATACAGTAGTTACAACAGTATTTTTAAACAGTTTATTTGACTATACGGCTATAAATAATATAAACAGTAGTTACAACAGTATTTTTAAGCAGTATATTTATTTGACTATACGGCTATATGTATATAATAAATATAGTACATAGTTACAAGAATATTTTTATACAGTTTGTTTGACTATACGGCTATAAATAATATAATATACAGTAGTTACAGCAGTATTTTTAAACTATATTATATTTAGTTGACTATACGGCTATAAATAATATATACAGTATTTACAACAGTATTTTTAAACAGTATATTTATTTTGCTATACGGCTTTAAATAATAAATATAGTACATTGTTACAAGAATATTTTTATACAGTTTGTTTGACTATACGGCTATAAATAATATAAAATACAGTAGTTACGGCATTTTTTTTAAACTATATATTTAGTTGACTATACGGCTATAAATATTTACAACAGTATTTAGAACAGTATTTTTAAACAGTATATTTATTTTGCTATACGGCTTTAAATATTTAAACAGTAGGTAATGTTAAGTGACTATAAGGCTTTAAATAATAAATACAGTAGTTACACCAGTATTTTTATAGAGTATATTTATTTCACTATACGGCTATAAATAATGTATACAGTAGTAACTATAAGGCTACAAAAATAAATAAGGATAGTTACAACAGTATTATTCATTTGAATTTCCCCCTGAGTAGGTTTGAATGAGAGGGTTGTGGCAAAAAATCTAAGTTGTATTATACAAGGTTTATACTGTAATCCTAAGTATATTTTTATAATAATATAACAGAAATAAAAAAGCTTCTGCATGTGGAAATTGAGATAATGACTGCCATATTATTTTTTCAATATATTTTCTTTTTCTTCCCAACTCATGAATCTGTCAATATATGTTCGTCTACACACACATGCACACCCTCTCTCACACACACACACACACACACACATACACACCCACACACTCACACTCTTTCTAGATATCTCTTTCACTCACACATGTATTACTCTTCTCTCATGCGCGCACCCCACTAATTCACACTTTTTTGTTGTATTATTTTGATATTAGGTATAGTACGTAAGAGGTATATGTTATTTTTGTATTTTTATTTATTTAATTTCAATAATTGTATGCATGTACTGTGTGCTGTCCTTGGTAAAATAAAATAAATAAATAAATATTGATATTGCATGTGTTTCTATAGGTATGTGTGTTTCCTTTTTACTCTCCTATAATAATGTTGAGACTCATAAATAACAACGAAACAATTATTTACTCTAACTGGAGTATGCGTAGTGGAGAGTATAGTGTCTGCATACGTAGGTACTATAATATCTGACACAAATTTTCCACTCAAATACATACTTTGAGGACTAAATTACTAAATGAACATTTACATTAATATGTTGGTAACACTGATTAAATAATATTTTATCTTTAGTTTATCATCTATTTTAGCCCGACATATAAGTAAATGTTTTTCTTAATTCCATAGAAAAAACAATTTTCCATTTCAAATTATTTGCATACCTACGTTTATTTTTGGGCTCTGTTTGGTCTTTTCATCTTTACAACACAATTACATCAAATCACTTTTATTTGTCAATAAGCGAAGGTACCTATGTGACAAACGCCAATCTTCTACATATATGAATAATTTATTAAGAACTATTTCAAATTCTCACTACATACATACGATTAGCACCAAAGTACACAGACGAGAAAAAGACAATTCTTATTACTCTCATTACATATTTAAATTTAAAAAAAATATATTTTAGAATCAGTTCTGCTACACTTAGCACTTTATAACACACGCACTACACTTCCGCACGTTTCTACATATAGGCATTAGACATAACCATATGATAGAGATTTTTAGTTATATATTCTTTTTATACCATACTAGTAAAACACGGCAGACGTTGTCCTGCCTGTTAAATGATTTTTTGGAGTTTTTCTTATTATTTTTTGATTTATGTACTTATTTATTTATTTCTTCACTTATTTATTTCTTTACTCATTTTTTTACTTGTTCGATCATTGATTTATTTATTTATTTATTTATTTATATGGTATTTTTTCTTAATTTTTCCTTATTTATTTATTTGATCCTTGATTTATTTATGTTATTTATTTTTATTTAAAATTTTCTTGCAATACCAAATAGATAATTTTTCAATAACTTTTTTGAAAGAAGTTAAATAATTAAATTAAACTTCAAATACGTTTTCTGCTATGCGCTGAACGAATCCATAAAATTCAATGACAATCCCAAATAGATATTTTTTGTAAATTATTGTGTGAGATATTAAATAAACAAATAAAATTTAATTTTTAAACCTTCCCGTGTGCGCGCTGAACAAACCCACTAAGTATCAACAATATTTGAATTATAAATTAGCTATAAACCACTTGTTTTTTGAGTCACTTCGCGACATGTTTCGGAAGCGCTGTCCTTCCACATGTTGAATTTGTGAGTATTTGTCTGTGAAGCGAGGGGGGTGGTGGTTGAGGGTTGGTTGGGTTAGTAGGGGGAGGGGAGTATTGTGTAATGTTTTTGTTTTTGATGGGGAATATATTAAGTATTGGAGAAGTGTTATGAAAGGTATGGTTATTTATAAGTTTTATGCCGGAATTTATGTGTTTATGTATTTCGAGTGTTTCGTAGTTGTTAAGTCGGTATCCTTTACGTTTTTTTTCGTGCAATAGTTTTAGTTCGTGGTTATTGAAAGAGTGATTAGTTTGGATAATGTGGTTAGCAAATTCTGAGAAATTATTGTTGTTTAAGCATCTTCTGTGTTCGTTAATTCTTATATTTAGGTTTCGTGAGGTCTGTCCTATGTAGTTTTCGTTACAGTCACCACATGTTATTCTATAAACTCCACTTTTTTCAGGTGGCTGAAGTTTGGAACGTTCGTCGAACGTTCGATCGTTATAACGACGCTATAACGACGTTATAACGTCGTTATAACGATATTATAACGATAGAAAAAAACGACGTTATAACGACAGAAACGACGTTATCGTTATCGTTATCGATCTTAAAAAAATTAAACGAGGATATAAGTACAATTTCACTCCATCATGCCATGTCCCTGTTATTGTGGTAGGAAAAGAAAACCGAGTGTCAAAATAATACAAATTTAAAAGTTTGAACAAACAACACCTAATTAGTTTTTTCTCGATGTCTAAGAATTTTTTTTTCGATATATTCGTTAGACCATGCATCACAAATAGGTGAAGAAAAAATATTCCTAGTATATTTTGTCAGTTATCATCTTAAAATCAGAATCCAATTTATTTGAATATGTTTGCTGTATAAAACAACTGCTTTTGACATTACGTGTTTGACATTTGCAGTATGAATTCTTTTATTCTTTATAAGGAGCGGTGAAAAAATAAATAGGCCTTTTCATGGGTCATCTCTTTTTAAAATATTTTTAATCAATGTCTAAGGAATTTTTTTTTCGACATATTCGTTAGATCATGCATCACAAATAGGTGAATAAAAAATATTGTTAATATATTTTGTCAGTTATCATCTTAAAATCCCAATCCAATTTTAAGAAGCGGCGATAAAATAGATAAACCTATTCATGGGTCATCTCTGATAAAAAAAAAATTTCTCAATGTCTAAGGATATTTTTATTTCGATATATTCGTTAGATAATAGGCGAATAGGCGAATAAAAAATCACAAATAGGCGAATAAAAAATATTGTTAATATAGTTTGTCCGTTATGATCTTGAAGTCCCAATCCAATTTTAAGGAGCGGTAAAAAAATAAATAGACCTATTCATGGATCATCACTGATAAAAATATTTTTTCTCAATGTTAAAGGAAATTTTTTTTTTCGATATATTCGTTAGATCATGTATCACAAATAGGTGAATAAAAAATATATTAATATATTTTGTCAGTTATTAAATTGTAGTCCCAATCCAATTTTAAGGAGCGGTGAAAAAATAGATAGACCTGTTCATGGGTCATCTCAGATAAAAATATTTTTTCTCAATGTCTAAAGAAATTTTTTTTTTCGATATATTTGTTGGATCATGTATCACAAATAAGTGAATCAAAATATTAATATATTTTGTCAGTTATCATATTGAAGTCCCAATCCAATTTTAAAGATCGGTTAAAAAATAGATAGACCTATTCATGAGCCATCTCTGGTAAAAATATTTTTTCTCAATGTCTAAGGAAAAATTTTTTTTCAATATATTAGTTAGATCATGTATCACAAAAAGGTGAATAAAAAATATTCATATATTTTGTCAGTTATCATATTGAAGTCCCAATCCAATTTTGAGGAGCAGTAAAACAATAGATAGACCTATTCATGAGTCATCTCTGATAAAAATATTTTTTCTCAATGTCTAATGAAAAATTTTTTTTCAATATATTAGTTAGATCATGTATTACAAAAAGGTGAATAAAAATATTAATATATTTTGTCAGTTATCATATTGAAGTCCCAATCCAATTTTAAAGAGCGGTAAAAAAATAGATAGACCTATTCATAAGTCATCTCTGGTAAAAATATTTTTTCTCAATGTCTAAGGAAAAATTTTTTTTCAATATATTAGTTAGATCATGTATCACAAAAAGGTGAATAAAAAATATTCATATATTTTGTCAGTTATCATATTGAAGTCCCAATCCAATTTTGAGGAGCAGTAAAACAATAGATAGACCTATTCATGAGTCATCTCTGATTAAAATATTTTTTCTCAATGTCTAAGGAAAAATTTTTTTTCAATATATTAGTTAGATCATGTATTACAAAAAGGTGAATAAAAATATTAATATATTTTGTCAGTTATCATATTGAAGTCCCAATCCAATTTTGAGGAGCGGTATAAAAATAGATAGACCTATTCATGAGTCATCTTTGATAAAAATATTTTTTCTCAATGTCTAAGGAAAATTTTTTTTTCAATATTTTAGTTAGATCATGTATCACAAATAGGTGAATAAAAAATATATTAATATATTTTGTCAGTTATTATATTGAAGTCCCAATCCAATTTTAAGGAGCGGTAAAAAAATAGATAGACCTATTCATGAGTCATCAATAAAAATATTTTTTCTCAATGTCTAAGGAAAATTTTTTTTTCAATATATTAGTTAGATCATGTATCACAAATAGGTGAATAAAAAATATAAATATATTTTGACAGTTATCATATTGAAGTCCCAATCCAATTTTAAGGAGCGATGAAAAAATAGACAGAAGTTTTCATGATTCATCTCTGATAAAAATATTTTTCCTCAATGTCTAACGAAAAATTTTTTTTCAATATATTAGTTAGATCATGTATTACAAAAAGGTGAATAAAAATATTAATATATTTTGTCAGTTATCATATTGAAGTCCCAATCACATTTTAAGGAGCAGTAAAAAAATAGATAGACCTATTCATGAGTCATCTGTGATAAAAATATTTTTTCTCAATGTCTAAGGAAAAATTTTTTTTCAATATATTAGTTAGATCATGTATCACAAATAGGTGAATAAAAAATATAAATATATTTTGACAGTTATCATATTGAAGTCCCAATCCAATTTTTAAGGTTCGGTAAAAAAATAGATAGACCTGTTCATGGGTCATCTCTAATAAAAATATTTTTTCTCAATGTCTTAAGAAAATTTTTTTCTCGATATATTTGTTGGATCATGTATGACAAATAAGTGAATAAAAATAATAATATATTTTGTCAGTTATCATATTGAAGTCCCAATCCAATTTTGAGGAGCGGTATAAAAATAGATAGACCTATTCATGAGTCATCTTTGATAAAAATATTTTTTCTCAATGTCTAAGGAAAATTTTTTTTTCAATATTTTAGTTAGATCATGTATCACAAATAGGTGAATAAAAAATATTCATATATTTTGTCAGTTATCATATTGAAGTCCCAATCCAATTTTAAGCAGCGGTTAAAAAATAGATAGATCTATTCATGAGTCATCTCTGATAAAAATATTTTTTCTCAATGTCTAAGGAAAATTTTTTTTTCAATATATTAGTTAGATCATGTATTACAAAAAGGTGAATAAAAATATTAATATATTTTGTCCGTTATCATCTTGAAGTCCCAATCCAACTTTAAGGAGCGGTAAAAAAATAGATAGACCTATTCATGAGTCATCTCTGGTAAAAATATTTTTTCTCAATGTCTAAGGAAAATTTTTTTTTCAATATATTAGTTAGATCATGTATCACAAATAGGTGAATAAAAAATATAAATATATTTTGACAGTTATCATATTGAAGTCCCAATCCAATTTTAAGGAACAATGAAAAAATAGATAGAAGTTTTCATGATTCATCTCTGATAAAAATATTTTTTCTCAATGTCTAAGGAAAAATTTTTTTTCAATATTTTAGTTAGATCATGTATCACAAATAGGTGAATAAAAAATATTCATATATTTTGTCAGTTATCATATTGAAGTCCCAATCCAATTTTAAGCAGCGGTTAAAAAATAGATAGACCTATTCATGAGTCATCTCTTATAAAAATATTTTTTCTCAATGTCTAAAGAAAATTTTTTTTTCGATATATTTGTTGGATCATGTATGACAAATAAGTGAATAAAAATATTAATATATTTTGTCCGTTATCATCTTGAAGTCCCAATCCAATTTTAAGGAGCGGTTAAAAAATAGATAGACCTATTCATGAGTCATCTCTGATAAAAATATTTTTTCTCAATGTCTAAGGAAAAATTTTTTTTCAATATATTAGTTAGATCATGTATTACAAAAAGGTGAATAAAAATATTAATATATTTTGTCCGTTATCATCTTGAAGTCCCAATCCAATTTTAAGGAGCGGTAAAAAAATAGATAGACCTATTCATGAGTCATCTTTGGTAAAAATATTTTTTCTCAATGTCTAAGGAAAATTTTTTTTTCAATATATTAGTTAGATCATGTATAACAAATAGGTGAATAAAAAATATAAATATATTTTGACAGTTATCATATTGAAGTCCCAATCCAATTTTAAGGATCGGTAAAAAAATAGATAGACCTGTTCATGGGTCATCTCAGATAAAAATATTTTTTCTCAATGTCTAAAGAAATTTTTTTTTTCGATATATTTGTTGGATCATGTATCACAAATAAGTGAATCAAAATATTAATATATTTTGTCAGTTATCATATTGAAGTCCCAATCCAATTTTAAGGAGCGGTTAAAAAATAGATAGACTTATTCATGAGTCATCTCTGATAAAAATATTTTTTCTCAATGTGTAAGGAAATTTTTTTTTTTCAATATTTTAGAATGAACATGTATCACAAATAGGTGAATAAAAAATATAAATATATTTTGACAGTTAACATATTGAAGTCCCAATCCAATTTTAAGGAGCGGTAAAAAAAATAGATAGACCTGTTCATGGGTCATCTCTTATAAAAATATTTTTTCTCAATGTCTAAAGAAAATTTTTTTTTCGATATATTTGTTGGATCATGTATGACAAATAAGTGAATAAAAATATTAATATATTTTGTCCGTTATCATCTTGAAGTCCCAATCCAATTTTAAGGAGCGGTTAAAAAATAGATAGACCTATTCATGAGTCATCTCTGATAAAAATATTTTTTCTCAATGTCTAAGGAAAAATTTTTTTTCGATATATTTGTTGGATCATGTATCACAAATAAGTGAATAAAAATATTAATATATCTTGTCCGTTATCGTCTTGAAGTGCCAATCAACTTTTAAAGAGCGGTAAAAAAATACATAGACCTATTCATGAGTCATCTCTGATAAAAATATTTTTTCTCAATGTCTAAGGAAAATTTTTTTTTCAATATATTAGTAAGATCATGTATTACAAAAAGGTGAATAAAAATATTAATATATTTTGTCCGTTATCATCTTGAAGTCCCAATCCAATTTTAAGGAGCTGTAAAAAAATAGATAGAACTATTCATGAGTCATCTCTGGTAAAAATATTTTTTCTCAATGTCTAAGGAAAAAATTTTTTTCAATATATTAGTTAGATCATGTATTACAAAAAGGTGAATAAAAATATTAATATATTTTGTCAGTTATCATATTGAAGTCCCAATCCAATTTTAAAGAGCGGTAAAAAAATAGATAGACCTATTCATAAGTCATCTCTGGTAAAAATATTTTTTCTCAATGTCTAAGGAAAAATTTTTTTTCAATATATTAGTTAGATCATGTATCACAAAAAGGTGAATATAAAATATTCATATATTTTGTCAGTTATCATATTGAAGTCCCAATCCAATTTTGAGGAGCAGTAAAACAATAGATAGACCTATTCATGAGTCATCTCTGATTAAAATATTTTTTCTCAATGTCTAAGGAAAAATTTTTTTTCAATATATTAGTTAGATCATGTATTACAAAAAGGTGAATAAAAATATTAATATATTTTGTCAGTTATCATATTGAAGTCCCAATCCAATTTTGAGGAGCGGTATAAAAATAGATAGACATATTCATGAGTCATCTTTGATAAAAATATTTTTTCTCAATGTCTAAGGAAAATTTTTTTTTCAATATTTTAGTTAGATCATGTATCACAAATAGGTGAATAAAAAATATATTAATATATTTTGTCAGTTATTATATTGAAGACCCAATCCAATTTTAAGGAGCGGTTAAAAAATAGATAGACCTATTCATGAGCCATCTCTGGTAAAAATATTTTTTCTCAATGTCTAAGGAAAAATTTTTTTTCAATATATTAGTTAGATCATGTATCACAAAAAGGTGAATAAAAAATATTCATATATTTTGTCAGTTATCATATTGAAGTCCCAATCCAATTTTGAGGAGCAGTAAATCACAATAGATAGACCTATTCATGAGTCATCTCTGATAAAAATATTTTTTCTCAATGTCTAATGAAAAATTTTTTTTCAATATATTAGTTAGATCATGTATTACAAAAAGGTGAATAAAAATATTAATATATTTTGTCAGTTATCATATTGAAGTCCCAATCCAATTTTGAGGAACGGTATAAAAATAGATAGACCTATTCATGAGTCATCTTTGATAAAAATATTTTTTCTCAATGTCTAAGGAAAATTTTTTTTTCAATATTTTAGTTAGATCATGTATCACAAATAGGTGAATAAAAAATATATTAATATATTTTGTCAGTTATTATATTGAAGTCCCAATCCAATTTTAAGGAGCGGTAAAAAAATACATAGACCTATTCATGAGTCATCTCTGATAAAAATATTTTTTCTCAATGTCTAAGAAAATTTTTTTTTTCAATATATTAGTTAGATCATGTATCACAAATAGGTGAATAAAAAATATAAATATATTTTGACAGTTATCATATTGAATTCCCAATCCAATTTTAAGGAGCGATGAAAAAATAGATAGAAATTTTCATGATTCATCTTTGACAAAAATATTTTTTCTCAATGTCTAACGAAAAATTTTTTTTCAATATATTAGTTAGATCATGTATTACAAAAAGGTGAATAAAAATATTAATATATTTTGTCAGTTATCATATTGAAGTCCCAATCCAATTTTAAGGAGCAGTTAAAAAATAGATAGACCTATTCATGAGTCATCTGTGATAAAAATATTTTTTCTCAATGTCTAAGGAAAAATTTTTTTTCAATATATTAGTTAGATCATGTATCACAAATAGGTGAATAAAAAATATAAATATATTTTGACAGTTATCATATTGAAGTCCCAATCCAATTTTAGGGATCGGTAAAAAAATAGATAGACCTGTTCATGGGTCATCTCTAATAAAAATATTTTTTCTCAATGTCTAAAGAAAATTTTTTTTTCGATATATTTGTTGGATCATGTATGACAAATAAGTGAATAAAAATATTAATATATTTTGTCAGTTATCATATTGAAGTCCCAATCCAATTTTGAGGAGCGGTATAAAAATAGATAGACCTATTCATGAGTCATCTTTGATAAAAATATTTTTTCTCAATGTCTAAGGAAAATTTTTTTTTCAATATTTTAGTTAGATCATGTATCACAAATAGGTGAATAAAAAATATTCATATATTATGTCAGTTATCATATTGAAGTCCCAATCCAATTTTAAGCAGCGGTTAAAAAATAGATAGACCTATTCATGAGTCATCTCTGATAAAAATATTTTTTCTCAATGTCTAAGGAAAATTTTTTTTTCAATATATTAGTTAGATCATGTATGACAAATAAGTAAATAAAAATATTAATATATTTTGTCCGTTATCATCTTGAAGTCCCAATCCAATTTTAAGACGCGGTTAAAAAATAGATAGACCTATTCATGAGTCATCTCTGATAAAAATATTTTTTCTCAATGTCTAAGGAAAAATTTTTTTTCAATATATTATTTAGATCATGTATTACAAAAAGGTGAATAAAAATATTAATATATTTTGTCCGTTATCATCTTGAAGTCCCAATCCAACTTTAAGGAGCGGTAAAAAAATAGATAGACCTATTCATGAGTCATCTCTGGTAAAAATATTTTTTCTCAATGTCTAAGGAAATTTTTTTTTTCAATATTTTAGTTAGATCATGTATCACAAATAGGTGAATAAAAAATATTCATATATTTTGTCAGTTATCATATTGAAGTCCCAATCCAATTTTAAGCAGCGGTTTAAAAATAGATAGACCTATGTATGAGTCATCTCTGGTAAAAATATTTTTTCTCAATGTCTAAGGAAAATTTTTTTTTCAATATATTAGTTAGATCATGTATCACAAATAGGTGAATAAAAAATATAAATATATTTTGACAGTTATCATATTGAAGTCCCAATCCAATTTTAAGTAGCGATGAAAAAATAGATAGAAGTTTTCATGATTCATCTCTGATAAAAATATTTTTTCTCAATGTCTAACGAAAAATTTTTTTTCAATATATTAGTTAGATCATGTATTACAAAAAGGTGAATAAAAATATTAATATATTTTGTCAGTTATCATATTGAAGTCCCAATCCAATTTTAAGGAGCAGTATAAAAATAGATAGACCTATTTATGAGTCATCTGTGATAAAAATATTTTTTCTCAATGTCTAAGGAAAAATTTTTTTTCAATATATTAGTTAGATCATGTATCACAAATAGGTGAATAAAAAATATAAATATATTTTGACAGTTATCATATTGAAGTCCCAATCCAATTTTAAGGATCGGTAAAAAAATAGATAGACCTGTTCATGGGTCATCTCTAATAAAAATATTTTTTCTCAATGTCTAAAGAAAATTTTTTTTTCGATATATTTATTGGATCATGTATGACAAATAAGTGAATAAAAATATTAATATATTTTGTCAGTTATCATATTGAAGTCCCAATCCAATTTTGAGGAGCGGTATAAAAATAGATAGACCTATTCATGAGTCATCTTTGATAAAAATATTTTTTCTCAATGTCTAAGGAAAATTTTTTTTTCAATATTTTAGTTAGATCATGTATCACAAATAGGTGAATAAAAAATATTCATATATTTTGTCAGTTATCATATTGAAGTCCCAATCCAATTTTAAGCAGCGGTTAAAAAATAGATAGACCTATTCATGAGTCATCTCTGATAAAAATATTTTTTCTCAATGTCTAAGGAAAATTTTTTTTTCAATATATTAGTTAGATCATGTATTACAAAAAGGTGAATAAAAATATTAATATATTTTGTCCGTTATCATCTTGAAGTCCCAATCCAACTTTAAGGAGCGGTAAAAAAATAGATAGACCTATTTATGAGTCATCTCTGGTAAAAATATTTTTTCTCAATGTCTAAGGAAAATTTTTTTTTCAATATATTAGTTAGATCATGTATCACAAATAGGTGAATAAAAAATATAAATATATTTTGACAGTTATCATATTGAAGTCCCAATCCAATTTTAAGGAGCAATGAAAAAATAGATAGAAGTTTTCATGATTCATCTCTGATAAAAATATTTTTTCTCAATGTCTAAGGAAAAATTTTTTTTCAATATTTTAGTTTGATCATGTATCACAAATAGGTGAATAAAAAATATTCATATATTTTGTCAGTTATCATATTGAAGTCCCAATCCAATTTTAAGCAGCGGTTAAAAAATAGATAGACCTATTCATGAGTCATCTCTGATAAAAATATTTTTTCTCCATGTCTAAGGAAAATTTTTTTTTCAATATATTAGTTAGATCATGTATGACAAATAAGTGAATAAAAATATTAATATATTTTGTCCGTTATCATCTTGAAGTCCCAATCCAATTTTAAGGAGCGGTTAAAAAATAGATAGAGCTATTCATGAGTCATCTCTGATGAAAATATTTTTTCTCAATGTCTAAGGAAAATTTTTTTTTCAATATATTAATTAGATCATGTATTACAAAAAGGTGAATAACAATATTAATATATTTTGTCCGTTATCATCTTGAAGTCCCAATCCAATTTTAAGAAGCGGTAAAAAAATAGATAGACCTATTCATGAGTCATCTCTGGTAAAAATATTTTTTCTCAATGTCTAAGGAAAATTTTTTTTTCAATATATTAGTTAGATCATGTATCACAAATAGGTGAATAAAAAATATAAATATATTTTGACAGTTATCATATTGAAGTCCCAATCCAATTTTAAGGATCGGTATAAAAATAGATAGACCTGTTCATGGGTCATCTCTAATAAAAATATTTTTTCTCAATGTCTTAAGAAAATTTTTTTTTCGATATATTTGTTGGATCATGTATGACAAATAAGTGAATAAAAATAATAATATATTTTGTCAGTTATCATATTGAAGTCCCAATCCAATTTTGAGGAGCGGTATAAAAATAGATAGACCTATTCATGAGTCATCTTTGATAAAAATATTTTTTCTCAATGTCTAAGGAAAAATTTTTTTTCAATATTTTAGTTAGATCATGTATCACAAATAGGTGAATAAAAAATATTCATATATTTTGTCAGTTATCATATTGAAGTCCCAATCCAATTTTAAGCAGCGGTTAAAAAATAGATAGATCTATTCATGAGTCATCTCTGATAAAAATATTTTTTCTCAATGTCTAAGGAAATTTTTTTTTCAATATATTAGTTAGATCATGTATTACAAAAAGGTGAATAAAAATATTAATATATTTTGTCCGTTATCATCTTGAAGTCCCAATCCAATTTTAAGGAACGGTAAAAAAATAGATAGACCTATTCATGAGTCATCTGTGATAAAAATATTTTTTCTCAATGTCTAAGGAAATTTTTTTTTTCAATATATTAGTTAGATCATGTATCACAAATAGGTGAATAAAAAATATAAATATATTTTGTCAGTTATCATATTGAAGTCCCAATCCAATTTTGAGGAGCGGTATAAAAGTAGATAGACTTATTCATGAGTCATCTCTGATAAAAATATTTTTTCTCAATGTGTAAGGAAAATTTTTTTTTCAATATTTTAGAATGAACATGTATCACAAATAGGTGAATAAAAAATATAAATATATTTTGACAGTTAACATATTGAAGTCCCAATCCAATTTTAAGGAGCGGTAAAAAAAATAGATAGACCTGTTCATGGGTCATCTCTTATAAAAATATTTTTTCTCAATGTCTAAAGAAAATTTTTTTTTCGATATATTTGTTGGATCATGTATGACAAATAAGTGAATAAAAATATTAATATATTTTGTCCGTTATCATCTTGAAGTCCCAATCCAATTTTAAGGAGCGGTTAAAAAATAGATAGACCTATTCATGAGTCATCTCTGATAAAAATATTTTTTCTCAATGTCTAAGGAAAAATTTTTTTTCAATATATTAGTTAGATCATGTATTACAAAAAGGTGAATAAAAATATTAATATATTTTGTCCGTTATCATCTTGAAGTCCCAATCCAATTTTAAGGAGCGGTAAAAAAATAGATAGACCTATTCATGAGTCATCTCTGGTAAAAATATTTTTTCTCAATGTCTAAGGAAAATTTTTTTTTCAATATATTAGTTAGATCATGTATAACAAATAGGTGAATAAAAAATATAAATATATTTTGACAGTTATCATATTGAAGTCCCAATCCAATTTTAAGGATCGGTAAAAAATAGATAGACCTGTTCATGGGTCATCTCAGATAAAAATATTTTTTCTCAATGTCTAAAGAAATTTTTTTTTTCGATATATTTGTTGGATCATGTATCACAAATAAGTGAATCAAAATATTAATATATTTTGTCAGTTATCATATTGAAGTCCCAATCCAATTTTAAGGAGCCGTTAAAAAATAGATAGACTTATTCATGAGTCATCTCTGATAAAAATATTTTTTCTCAATGTGTAAGGAAATTTTTTTTTTCAATATTTTAGAATGAACATGTATCACAAATAGGTGAATAAAAAATATAAATATATTTTGACAGTTAACATATTGAAGTCCCAATCCAATTTTAAGGAGCGGTAAAAAAAATAGATAGACCTGTTCATGGGTCATCTCTTATAAAAATATTTTTTCTCAATGTCTAAAGAAAATTTTTTTTTCGATATATTTGTTGGATCATGTATGACAAATAAGTGAATAAAAATATTAATATATTTTGTCCGTTATCATCTTGAAGTCCCAATCCAATTTTAAGGAGCGGTTAAAAAATAGATAGACCTATTCATGAGTCATCTCTGATAAAAATATTTTTTCTCATTGTCTAAGGAAAAATTTTTTTTCAATATATTAGTTAGATCATGTATTACAAAAAGGTGAATAAAAATATTGATATATTTTGTCCGTTATCATCTTGAAGTCCCAATCCAATTTTAAGGAGCGGTAAAAAAATAGATAGACCTATTCATGAGTCATCTCTGGTAAAAATATTTTTTCTCAATGTCTAAGGAAAATTTTTTTTTCAATATATTAGTTAGATCATGTATCACAAATAGGTGAATAAAAAATATAAATATATTTTGTCAGTTATCATATTGAAGTCCCAATCCAATTTTGAGGAGCAGTAAAACAATAGATAGACCTATTCATGAGTCATCTCTGATTAAAATATTTTTTCTCAATGTCTAAGGAAAATTTTTTTTTCAATATATTAGTTAGATCATGTATTACAAAAAGGTGAATAAAAATATTAATATATTTTGTCAGTTATCATATTGAAGTCCCAATCCAATTTTGAGGAGCGGTATAAAAATAGATAGACCTATTCATGAGTCATCTTTGATAAAAATATTTTTTCTCAATGTCTAAGGAAAATTTTTTTTTCAATATTTTAGTTAGATCATGTATCACAAATAGGTGAATAAAAAATATATTAATATATTTTGTCAGTTATTATATTGAAGTCCCAATCCAATTTTAAGGAGCGGTTAAAAAATAGATAGACCTATTCATGAGCCATCTCTGGTAAAAATATTTTTTCTCAATGTCTAAGGAAAAATTTTTTTTCAATATATTAGTTAGATCATGTATCACAAAAAGGTGAATAAAAAATATTCATATATTTTGTCAGTTATCATATTGAAGTCTCAATCCAATTTTGAGGAGCAGTAAAACAATAGATAGACCTATTCATGAGTCATCTCTGATTAAAATATTTTTCCTCAATGTCTAAGGAAAATTTTTTTTTTCAATATATTAGTTAGATCATGTATTACAAAAAGGTGAATAAAAATATTAATATATTTTGTCAGTTATCATATTGAAGTCCCAATCCAATTTTGTGGAACGGTATAAAAATAGATAGACCTATTCATGAGTCATCTTTGATAAAAATATTTTTTCTCAATGTCTAAGGAAAAATTTTTTTTCAATATTTTAGTTAGATCATGTATCACAAATAGGTGAATAAAAAATATTCATATATTTTGTCAGTTATCATATTGAAGTCCCAATCCAATTTTAAGCAGCGGTTAAAAAATAGATAGATCTATTCATGAGTCATCTCTGATAAAAATATTTTTTCTCAATGTCTAAGGAAATTTTTTTTTCAATATATTAGTTAGATCATGTATTACAAAAAGGTGAATAAAAATATTAATATATTTTGTCCGTTATCATCTTGAAGTCCCAATCCAATTTTAAGGAACGGTAAAAAAATAGATAGACCTATTCATGAGTCATCTGTGATAAAAATATTTTTTCTCAATGTCTAAGGAAATTTTTTTTTTCAATATATTAGTTAGATCATGTATCACAAATAGGTGAATAAAAAATATAAATATATTTTGTCAGTTATCATATTGAAGTCCCAATCCAATTTTGAGGAGCGGTATAAAAGTAGATAGACTTATTCATGAGTCATCTCTGATAAAAATATTTTTTCTCAATGTGTAAGGAAAATTTTTTTTTCAATATTTTAGAATGAACATGTATCACAAATAGGTGAATAAAAAATATAAATATATTTTGACAGTTAACATATTGAAGTCCCAATCCAATTTTAAGGAGCGGTAAAAAAAATAGATAGACCTGTTCATGGGTCATCTCTTATAAAAATATTTTTTCTCAATGTCTAAAGAAAATTTTTTTTTCGATATATTTGTTGGATCATGTATGACAAATAAGTGAATAAAAATATTAATATATTTTGTCCGTTATCATCTTGAAGTCCCAATCCAATTTTAAGGAGCGGTTAAAAAATAGATAGACCTATTCATGAGTCATCTCTGATAAAAATATTTTTTCTCAATGTCTAAGGAAAAATTTTTTTTCAATATATTAGTTAGATCATGTATTACAAAAAGGTGAATAAAAATATTAATATATTTTGTCCGTTATCATCTTGAAGTCCCAATCCAATTTTAAGGAGCGGTAAAAAAATAGATAGACCTATTCATGAGTCATCTCTGGTAAAAATATTTTTTCTCAATGTCTAAGGAAAATTTTTTTTTCAATATATTAGTTAGATCATGTATAACAAATAGGTGAATAAAAAATATAAATATATTTTGACAGTTATCATATTGAAGTCCCAATCCAATTTTAAGGATCGGTAAAAAATAGATAGACCTGTTCATGGGTCATCTCAGATAAAAATATTTTTTCTCAATGTCTAAAGAAATTTTTTTTTTCGATATATTTGTTGGATCATGTATCACAAATAAGTGAATCAAAATATTAATATATTTTGTCAGTTATCATATTGAAGTCCCAATCCAATTTTAAGGAGCCGTTAAAAAATAGATAGACTTATTCATGAGTCATCTCTGATAAAAATATTTTTTCTCAATGTGTAAGGAAATTTTTTTTTTCAATATTTTAGAATGAACATGTATCACAAATAGGTGAATAAAAAATATAAATATATTTTGACAGTTAACATATTGAAGTCCCAATCCAATTTTAAGGAGCGGTAAAAAAAATAGATAGACCTGTTCATGGGTCATCTCTTATAAAAATATTTTTTCTCAATGTCTAAAGAAAATTTTTTTTTCGATATATTTGTTGGATCATGTATGACAAATAAGTGAATAAAAATATTAATATATTTTGTCCGTTATCATCTTGAAGTCCCAATCCAATTTTAAGGAGCGGTTAAAAAATAGATAGACCTATTCATGAGTCATCTCTGATAAAAATATTTTTTCTCATTGTCTAAGGAAAAATTTTTTTTCAATATATTAGTTAGATCATGTATTACAAAAAGGTGAATAAAAATATTGATATATTTTGTCCGTTATCATCTTGAAGTCCCAATCCAATTTTAAGGAGCGGTAAAAAAATAGATAGACCTATTCATGAGTCATCTCTGGTAAAAATATTTTTTCTCAATGTCTAAGGAAAATTTTTTTTTCAATATATTAGTTAGATCATGTATCACAAATAGGTGAATAAAAAATATAAATATATTTTGTCAGTTATCATATTGAAGTCCCAATCCAATTTTGAGGAGCAGTAAAACAATAGATAGACCTATTCATGAGTCATCTCTGATTAAAATATTTTTTCTCAATGTCTAAGGAAAATTTTTTTTTCAATATATTAGTTAGATCATGTATTACAAAAAGGTGAATAAAAATATTAATATATTTTGTCAGTTATCATATTGAAGTCCCAATCCAATTTTGAGGAGCGGTATAAAAATAGATAGACCTATTCATGAGTCATCTTTGATAAAAATATTTTTTCTCAATGTCTAAGGAAAATTTTTTTTTCAATATTTTAGTTAGATCATGTATCACAAATAGGTGAATAAAAAATATATTAATATATTTTGTCAGTTATTATATTGAAGTCCCAATCCAATTTTAAGGAGCGGTTAAAAAATAGATAGACCTTTTCATGAGCCATCTCTGGTAAAAATATTTTTTCTCAATGTCTAAGGAAAAATTTTTTTTCAATATATTAGTTAGATCATGTATCACAAAAAGGTGAATAAAAAATATTCATATATTTTGTCAGTTATCATATTGAAGTCTCAATCCAATTTTGAGGAGCAGTAAAACAATAGATAGACCTATTCATGAGTCATCTCTGATTAAAATATTTTTTCTCAATGTCTAAGGAAAATTTTTTTTTTCAATATATTAGTTAGATCATGTATTACAAAAAGGTGAATAAAAATATTAATATATTTTGTCAGTTATCATATTGAAGTCCCAATCCAATTTTGTGGAACGGTATAAAAATAGATAGACCTATTCATGAGTCATCTTTGATAAAAATATTTTTTCTCAATGTCTAAGGAAAATTTTTTTTTCAATATTTTAGTTAGATCATGTATCACAAATAGGTGAATAAAAAATATATTAATATATTTTGTCAGTTATTATATTGAAGTCCCAATCCAATTTTAAGGAGCGGTAAAAAAATACATAGACCTATTCATGAGTCATCTCTGATAAAAATATTTTTTCTCAATGTCTAAGAAAAATTTTTTTTTCAATATATTAGTAAGATCATGTATCACAAATAGGTGAATAAAAAATATAAATATATTTTGACAGTTATCATATTGAATTCCCAATCCAATTTTAAGGAGCGATGAAAAAATAGATAGAAATTTTCATGATTCATCTCTGACAAAAATATTTTTTCTCAATGTCTAACGAAAAATTTTTTTTCAATATATTAGTTAGATCATGTATTACAAAAAGGTGAATAAAAATATTAATATATTTTGTCAGTTATCATATTGAAGTCCCAATCCAATTTTAAGGAGCAGTTAAAAAATAGATAGACCTATTCATGAGTCATCTGTGATAAAAATATTTTTTCTCAATGTCTAAGGAAAAATTTTTTTTCAATATATTAGTTAGATCATGTATCACAAATAGGTGAATAAAAAATATAAATATATTTTGACAGTTATCATATTGAAGTCCCAATCCAATTTTAAGGATCGGCAAAAAAATAGATAGACCTGTTCATGGGTCATCTCTAATAAAAATATTTTTTCTCAATGTCTAAAGAAAATTTTTTTTTCGATATATTTGTTGGATCATGTATGACAAATAAGTGAATAAAAATATTAATATATTTTGTCAGTTATCATATTGAAGTCCCAA
The DNA here is from genome assembly GCA_963576475.1 of Molanna angustata. Classification (NCBI taxonomy): domain Eukaryota; kingdom Metazoa; phylum Arthropoda; class Insecta; order Trichoptera; family Molannidae; genus Molanna; species Molanna angustata. Next base: position 50,152,042 of record OY754964.1, on the reverse strand, counting down.
TCCAATTTTGAGGAGCGGTAAAAAAATAGATAGACCTATTCATGAGTCATCTTTGATAAAAATATTTTTTCCCAATGTCTAAGGAAAATTTTTTTTTCAATATTTTAGTTAGATCATGTATCACAAATAGGTGAATAAAAAATATTCATATATTATGTCAGTTATCAATATTTTTTCTCAATGTCTAAGGAAAATTTTTTTTTCAATATATTAGTTAGATCATGTATGACAAATAAGTGAATAAAAATATTAATATATTTTGTCCGTTATCATAGTGAAGTCCCAATCCAATTTTAAGGAGCGGTTAAAAAATAGATAGACCTATTCATGAGTCATCTCTGATAAAAATATTTTTTCTCAATGTGTAAGGAAATTTTTTTTTTCAATATTTTAGAATGAACATGTATCACAAATAGGTGAATAAAAAATATAAATATATTTTGACAGTTAACATATTGAAGTCCCAATCCAATTTTAAGGAGCGGTAAAAAAAATAGATAGACCTGTTCATGGGTCATCTCTTATAAAAATATTTTTTCTCAATGTCTAAAGAAAATTTTTTTTTCGATATATTTGTTGGATCATGTATGACAAATAAGTGAATAAAAATATTAATATATTTTGTCCGTTATCATCTTGAAGTCCCAATCCAATTTTAAGGAGCGGTTAAAAAATAGATAGACCTATTCATGAGTCATCTCTGATAAAAATATTTTTTCTCATTGTCTAAGGAAAAATTTTTTTTCAATATATTAGTTAGATCATGTATTACAAAAAGGTGAATAAAAATATTGATATATTTTGTCCGTTATCATATTGAAGTCCCAATCCAATTTTGAGGAGCGGTATAAAAATAGATAGACCTATTCATGAGTCATCTTTGATAAAAATATTTTTTCTCAATGTCTAAGGAAAAATTTTTTTTCAATATTTTAGTTAGATCATGTATCACAAATAGGTGAATAAAAAATATTCATATATTTTGTCAGTTATCATCTTGAAGTCCCAATCCAACTTTAAGGAGCGGTAAAAAAATAGATAGACCTATTTATGAGTCATCTCTGGTAAAAATATTTTTTCTCAATGTCTAAGGAAAATTTTTTTTTCAATATATTAGTTAGATCATGTATCACAAATAGGTGAATAAAAAATATAAATATATTTTGACAGTTATCATATTGAAGTCCCAATCCAATTTTAAGGAGCAATGAAAAAATAGATAGAAGTTTTCATGATTCATCTCTGATAAAAATATTTTTTCTCAATGTCTAAGGAAAAATTTTTTTTCAATATTTTAGTTAGATCATGTATCACAAATAGGTGAATAAAAAATATTCATATATTTTGTCAGTTATCATATTGAAGTCCCAATCCAATTTTAAGCAGCGGTTAAAAAATAGATAGACCTATTCATGAGTCATCTCTGATAAAAATATTTTTTCTCAATGTCTAAGGAAAATTTTTTTTTCAATATATTAGTTAGATCATGTATGACAAATAAGTGAATAAAAATATTAATATATTTTGTCCGTTATCATCTTGAAGTCCCAATCCAATTTTAAGGAGCGGTTAAAAAATAGATAGACCTATTCATGAGTCATCTCTGATGAAAATATTTTTTCTCAATGTCTAAGGAAAATTTTTTTTTCAATATATTAATTAGATCATGTATTACAAAAAGGTGAATAACAATATTAATATATTTTGTCAGTTATCATATTGAAGTCCCAATCCAATTTTGAGGAGCAGTAAAACAATAGATAGACCTATTCATGAGTCATCTCTGATTAAAATATTTTTTCTCAATGTCTAAGGAAAATTTTTTTTTTCAATATATTAGTTAGATCATGTATTACAAAAAGGTGAATAAAAATATTAATATATTTTGTCAGTTATCATATTGAAGTCCCAATCCAATTTTGAGGAACGGTATAAAAATAGATAGACCTATTCATGAGTAATCTGTGATAAAAATATTTTTCTCAATGTCTAAGGAAAATTTTTTTTTCAATATATTAGTTAGATCATGTATCACAAATAGGTGAATAAAAAATATAAATATATTTTGTCCGTTATCATATTGAAGTCCCAATCCAATTTTAAGGAGCGGTAAAAAAATAGATAGACCTGTTCATGGGTCATCTCTAATAAATTTTTTTTTTCTCAATGTCTGAAGAAAATATAATCCAAATCAGCTAGTATATGTTGTACTTAATAAACCTACATAATTTACATAAAATATTGAAACTTATTCTGTCAAATATGTATTTTAATGAACCAAACATTTATTATTCATCGATTTTGTTTTAATAATACGTAGGTACTTGAAAAATTATGACAGACAAATATCAACAATCACAAAAAAATACTAACAAGGAAGTTATAGATTTTTTTTTTACAATAAAACATAATTGTTATTTTAATATTAACATTTTTCATACAACTATCTAATGCAATGAGAGATTGGTTACGACACCCAGCAATGAGATAGACTGCATTGATTATGATGATGATGATGATCAAGTGTATGATCTAATGTTCTAATAAATATCGTGCAATTAATAAAATAAAGAACATTGAAAGAAGAGGCTCAAGATTCCGTTTAAAGGTTAAAATTCATGACTCCTTGAGTCAAATTATTGTCCAAGAAGCATGCCAGTTATTATGTATGTAAACGTACATAGTACTATATATTGGCAAAAATATATTGGTAGTTTCAGTTGAAGGGACATATCTTTTATCCAGGGATGATATTATTATACATTTTGATGCAACGGGGTCTATTGATAGAAAACCGAAAGATATAGTATCTGACAAAACCCCTTAAAAGGGGAATAGTGACACAAGTCCCTGTTGTATACTTACAAAATGACTGATATAGGTAGTTGGATGTGACGCTCGTCGCTTGTAATAACGCAAAAAAATAGACTCTAATAAAATTTCAAGGCTCATACGAAAATGTTGCGTCACAAAATGCTCGTAGCGCAACACAAAAAAAATCGACTCAAATTATAGTAGTACCACGCCTTTAAAAATATTGCGTCACAAATTGCAGATCATCATGTTAGCCCTCTCTCATCCAATCATCGGACCATACTTCATGTAAATGGCAAACGCCTTTAATAAAATAAATAAATAAATAAATAAATAATTAAATAAATTAATTAATTAATAGATAAATAAATAAATAAATAAATAAATAAATAAATAAATAATTAAATTAATAAATAAATTAATTAATTAATTAATAAATAAATAAATAAATAAATAAATAAGTAAATAAATAAATAAATAAATAAATAAATAAATAAATAAAAAAAAAAATAAAAAAAAAAAAAAAAATAAATAAATAAATAAATAAATAAATAAATAAATTAATTAATAAATAAATATATCAATAAATAAATATCAGAGATCTTCTAACATTTTTGTCTATTTTAGGTTGCCTATATACGTGGTAAACCTCTGGTCGGCACGATGTGGAGGCTGATATAAGAGCGCTGGGCCTTACCAACTGGAAGAGAGCCGCAGAGTGTAGGGAAGAATGGATTCTGAAGGAGGCCAAAACCCACAATGGGCCGTAGGGCCAATGACGATGATGATGGCTATTATAATTTGAGTCGATTTTTTTTGTGTTGCGCTACGAGCATTTTGTGACGCAACATTTTCGTATGAGCCTTGAAATTTTATTAGAGTCTATTTTTTTGCGTTATTACAAGCGACGAGCGTCACATCCAACTACCTATATCAGTCATTATGTTTGTAAGTATACAACAGGGACTTGTGTCACTATTCCCCTTTTAAGGGGTTTTGTCAGATATCAGTCCTTGTGAAAGTGAATCTTATTTGATGTACACATATGTATACAAACATACCATCACGCCATGTCCCTCATGAAGTAGGCAGAGAGAACTAAACGCCACATTTTTCTATCTTGACACACATTCATCGCCTCGATAACATTCATACATCATCTTATACTTATTATATATTAAAAAGTTCAATTGCAAATGTTATTGATTTTTACATGAAAACTGTTCGCCTAGATATATCTTTGTATAAATTTTTCTTGTTTGCTGTTGCATTCTATAAAAAAAATAAATGATAGATCAGACAGCAGACCCTTACAAGTGGTGGTCAGCAAATGCAAAACAGTATCCAAGTCTAGCAGAATTTGCTAAGATTTATTTATCATCTCCCGGTAGCAGTGTACATAGTGTACAGCATAAGGACGAGGCGAGCTGACCCCAACAGTCTTCATAGACGATAAGTTGGGAAGAGGCTAGGAAGAAGAAGAAGTAGCAGTGTATATAGTGAGCGGTTATTTTCGGAATCAGGTATAACTTATAAGGAAAAGCGCAATCGTTTGCTATCAAGAAATCCTGAAAAATTGTTTCCATTCATCAAAACTTACAACTGATAGATTTTAAATATTTAATGTGCTGATTTTTTGTTAAAATAAAAAAATGTGAGTAATATTTAATATGATTTTTCTTTCTTCATGTTTTGGTATTCGGCCGAATAGTTCGCAATATTTGGTCGAATACCAAATAGTCCAACTGTCGATTTGTTCAAAAGAAGTAGATAATTTAATTAGCTAAAACAATATTACATTGTAGTAGTACATCTCGATTCTTTTTAACAATTTTCGTAAAAAATGAATTCAGAGACGACATTGCCTCATACAATTTGTATGGCAGTGGCTTATACACAATATCTAAGTAGGTAAACTTAATAGTTTGATACTTAATCTCCAAACGTACATGCATACCATCATGCTGTTTTCATATTCTGGGTAGAAAAAAAGGACTGACCTCCATACTATCCTATCTTGACATACATACCTACATATGTTGTGTAGAAAACAAAATATCTTTAAATATTCAATAATTTGGATTTATGGGTTTATAGATTGGTACTTATTCTTCAACTATACCTACATACTATCGCTATCGACAGTTGGATCTCATGTGATACATGCAACTAGTAGTTAAATATTCTTGGCATCTCTAATAAATGCACTTTGTGTACAATAGACTAGATTAAAATATGAATTCACTATAACAATAATTAAAGAATTTGTAACGACAAATTTTAGTGGTACGTACCTATTTGTAGGATTCAAAATAATCTATATAAATTCATATATTTAGTATGCTACAAAACATTATAAATAAATGTCTAGTCACTTCAAAATATTACGTAATAATTGATAATAATATTTGCCATTACATATCAATCCACAATGTAGACATTTGACCGTCGACCTATACACACGACAAACCGGCATAAATAATTTGCCCCCTGGTGTTAAAAATTGAAACTAACGCTAACGGTGGGAAGGATAATAAGATATTTGACGTTTTCCTCGCATAAAAAATCAGATTTTTAAACCAAAAAACTCTCGAGGATTCTTTGAGAGGGTACTATATTTTAATGCCAGATGTCTTAGAAGTTTGGGATTAAGATATAATATAACTTTAAAATAATTTCTGTCCGCTAAATTTCGTTATTGACACACACGTTTTTTACATGTAAAAAACATGATTTTTAATCTTCCCAGAAATCGAGTTTTTTCTCATTTTGTATGAAAATTTGAATTTTCAAACTTAAATATCTGGATTCCTAGACGATTATATTCCATCAAATAAATGAGGTGTAATATCTATCGAGCCAATGAATATCTCGGCAAAATTTGATGGTCATAGGATATAAGGGAAAAAAGTGAAAAAGTTCGTGTATATATGTTCCGCAAGTTTTTCGTAGTGACGGTATTTTAATACATTTTTTTGTATGTAAAATTTTCAGTACAATTTTTGTATGGGAATTTTAGTATAGGTATTTGAGTACAGGTGAAAGGTGGTTGGGACTTGCGTCACGGGCCCTTACTAACGTGGGCCCATGATGCAAACGCATATTATATTACTTATTAGTCGTAAAAAAATGAAGCGGCAGTTCCAATTGTGGAGATGATATCTTCCCTACATGATGTGTCCACGATTAGTATTTAAAAAAAAAATCTAACGATGTAGATATATCATAAAAAAGATCAAAGATAAACTAAAGATTACATATACTCAATGAAATTGAACACTTCATAATATAAACATAAGATAAATTATGAATAATGTTATTGTAGTTATCTCCATATAAAAAGTACAATGGCGGCATCATTATGTCACGTGATCCTTCCGGCATTTGATGTCGATAAGGAATATGCGCCGATTGTGTATTCGTTCGGATCGATTTCAAAGCAGAATGTTCATCGCGAAACAACAAAATGAACTGACGCAGTATTCCTCTTTCCTATGCGCATGAGTTTTAGGATCCTTACTAAGCGCGGGAGAGTGTAAATATCGCCGGTGACGATCGATGAATTAGTGTTTAGAGTTCTTGATATTTTATTAATAATTGTTTTGTTGATACACCGACTGATGTCTTGAAGTCAAATATATGGGAGTAATATTCATCCAATTTTCGTCTCAATCAAGTATCAATTAACTGAGATATGAAGGTTCACAATTGTGTAAAGCCATGAGGGCATGTATAGTATAGATGATGCTCGGCGTTTAGGCACGCGGCCGGTGTTAGTCTTGTTCAGAATCTGAGTATTCGTTTTTATTTATCCGGTATTCAAGCAAATACTCTAGATATTCAAGTTAACTCAAAGACCTAAATCCTTAATGCCAAATTCAATCGGTTCTTTTCGTTTTTTTGGGAAAATGTCATTCAGTTACTATATATTCAAAGAAACTATGGTTACGCGTGGCAAATAATGTCACGAACGAGATTCAACAATTAAGTTCTTTCTGTGTGTTTTTTTGGGTATAAAGTGCCTTAAGATAATCTATTTACAAAGACACTAAGGTTTCATATAGCTTGCCAAACATCGAGAACGAGATTCTTGGATTTCAATCTACATGTCGTTGTTTTACGAGAAACGCCACTAGAATATTCTGTTTTCTAAGGAAATAAGGTTTTATATCGCGTGTCAAATGTAACAAACGAGATGTAAGGATTTAAATCTTTGTGAAGTTGTTTTGAGAAAAATGCCATTAGAATACCTACTTTATTTTCAAAGAGACTAGGGCTTAAAATCGCGTGTCTTATACCACAAACAATATTCAAGGATTTAAATCTTTGTGTCGGTCTTTTGGGAAAAATGCCTTTAGAATATTCTATTTTCAAAGAGAGTAAAGTTCAATATCGCGTAACAATTTTCACGAACGAGATGACGCTAGATTGAATTCCATAGTTTATCCAGTAATTTTTAGTAATTTCATTATGTCTTGTCCTTTTCTAGTGTATGAAAAGAACATAGGAAAGAAAGAGATATATATTAAGCATGCAGCGCCGGATATGACTGTCTATGTAAAATATCTTCGTTCCTTCACACTCACGCAAAATGATAAGGAAAGATGATAAACTAGAGTAAACAGATCAACGTCTAGTAAATAAAGGCACTATCATAAAATGTATCAGTCTTAATGTGAAAGGGAAAATACACACCACAATGGTTTGAGATACTTTTTTTTAATATAACTATGATAATGTTATTGAAAATCAACTTGAATCAACACATATCACAGATAATTGACACGCAATATTATTCATTAACAAGGACATGTTTTGTACTTCAAATATGATAAATTGGTAAATAAGTCCAGGTATGTTTCATATTTACGTGTAATATGTTAACTCAATTGAATTTTACTCACCCAACTACGATAATAATATTGCTATCACATTGAATATAGGTAAAGATCGTTTATCGAATCTAATGAGAAACTGTGCTGGCAAAAAAATTGTAGCTAGGTATGTTGTGAGAGGTATAATAATATTCTATAATGATTTACGGCTATCCACTCGTCTACGGGGTGAGGGGTAGTTTTATGGCGCAAAAAACACAAGTGTTTTGGGTCTGTTGTTTCAAATGTCATGTGATATATAACTGTAGTCTTTATGATTCATACGACTTTGCATGAATAGACTGAAAACCAAATAATATGGTTAGGTTCATATTTGTTCAATAGCCGTTTCACTTATTACTTTGTTAATTGGTAATGTCGTTCATTGGAAAGATATAAATCTCTCATTTATATCATTCATCAGATTACATAAGTACTCAAGAATTCAGTGTAATAATTTTAAGAAGCGATATCTACCTATGGATAAATGGATGCACGTATATTTGTTGGTTTGTTTGTATGTGGACGATGGACTCCCAAACCAACCATCCGTAGTGATGAGCAAAAGTCTTGCAAGTCTTGCAGTCTTGGTCTTGGTCTTGCATTTTTTGCAAGACCAAGACCAAGACCACATGCTTCACTGCAAAACCAAGACCAAGACCAGGGACGCAAGACCAAGACCAAGACCATGCTTGCAAGACCAAGAGTCTTGCAAGACATAAATGCAAGACTCTTGCGGTCTTGCAGTTTTTCAATATGTTGACATACTCGAAGAAATTGCTTTGGAACGACAATAAATGAACGGTAAAAATAATATGCAAAGATCGGATTTTGTGATATCCGAACCTCTATGCTTGAAAAAATATATAATACCTATTTATTTTACAAAAATGATTTATAATTTTGAGTCATTGTTAAATGTATTCATATATTAATGAATAGGTGTACCAACATTTGTTTACTACTTGTCTAAGAATTAAATTAAGATACCTATCAGTTTAAAACAAAAATAATATACCTACCTAATTAATAACATGAAGACAAACAAACACGTGCGGGTTTGGTAACAGGAAGTTGTATCTCAGATTCAAATTGTCTTAATTTTTATTTACGTTATGCAAAAATAACCTCTGTCATTAGATTCTCATGTGTCCTTTGTTATTTGACGGCGGTTTTTATTTGAAGGATAAGCTATTATTATTTTTTAAGACGATATTTCTTTATTGAAATATGACGACGAAAGCAAACAGAGGCGATTCATAAAGTAAATTCAATTAATTATTTTATTCAATATTATATTTAAATAATGCGTCGTCGTAACATTTTAAATTTATTAGTGAGTATTATTGTTCATTTTTAAACAGACCTATAGGTATATGTATATATCGACAAAGTATCATGGTTATATTTATCATGGTTTATTCGACATGGAAGTCAAAAAACACCACCATAGTCTTCGCAGCATATATGTTATTTGTATATATTTAGTCAGAATTCGGAGTAGAACATTCATTGTGTCTGTGTGTCCCTTATAACTTTTGATCCGCTCAATGCACAGAGCTCAAAATTTCAAAATATATAGATAGTTATAGGCCAACAAAACTTTTATACTCAGTATTTAGAATTACCGTTTCAGGTAGGGGTTATCAATTTTTGAATTTTTAATGTATTTTACCATATATTTCAAAACTCTCTCTATTTTTGTTTATTAAAAATATTAATTATTTTTTCTCAAAAATCTAGCTAGAGCTCTGAAAATTAGTTTAATTATACATAAAAACAAAATCTAAAATTTTTTTTAACGTTCCAGAGTTTCTCAAAATTTTTTATTAAGAAAAATATTTATTTTATGATAAATTTGTGTTTGACTGCCTATATTTCCAAGTGATAAGGGTGTGATCGAAATGATGAATGGTATCAAGCTATGGTAGAGGTCCTCATAAGGTAGTGGTGAATTCATGCTAGGATAAGATATTTAACAGTACATGAGAAGGTTGTATTCTGCCATTAGGTTCTTTTTAGCGAGTTTGTTTCCAGTGTTTTGAAGTTTGTTTCATAACATGAGATATTGGATTCTATGTCAGGTAATATTCTATTGAATATATTACATACCAATTATATGTTAAAATAAAAGATTTCGCGAAGAGGTAGGTATTTATTTTAAATTTCTTATATTTAACTTTCTTTTTGTCTTCTACTCAATTTTGAATCAACACACTCACCACAAAGATATTTTTTACAAAATTTTATTTAGTCACTTGTAATACCCAATGGCAGTCGGTGGAAGGCTCTTGCTTCTCTAGCATGCAACATACAACCACGCATCATAAAATATTATATTCACGGTGGCACGGAGCATGGAATTGTTTCCAAATGTTTTTTTTTTGTATATTATGTTTTGTTTTAAACTAGATGTATTAATTTATGTTATGTTTATACATTTAAGTAAAAATAATAACTACTAGGTATTACACAAACGAATTACATGTAAGAGCGCGTGATTTAAAAATAATTCGTATTGCTAATAAGCTTTTTTCCGAGTTATCTAAACAATCTACTACCATTCATAGAGAGCAAGCCTTGCAAATTTCAATCGGCTTGTGTTAGAGGCTCATGTTGAAAAGTTTAAATTGTAGATTTAAATTATAAGAGTATGTTATACCAAAATTGTTTTTTATTTAAGAGAGAAACTTGTTTAATGGGTGATAAAATATATTATAATATCTAAAAGAAAGAAAGAAATTGTTTGGAAAAAAATCAAGAATAATACATGAAGATGAAATAAGACCAGGATGATCTATATATGACAGTCTGCCAGCGGAAGAAGACGATCAGCGATTTAGCCAAGAGTCTTGGAGTCAGTGAACTTACATATTATAACATACTCTCTTTTACACACTCACACACACACACACACACACACACACACACTCACACACACACACACACACACACACACACACACACACACACACACACACACACACACACACACACACACAGACACACACCCTCACACACACCCTCACTCACACACACACACACACACACACACACACACACACACACACACACACACACACACACACATACACACACACACACACACACACACACACCATCACACACACACACATATACACACCCTCTCTCTTACATAAGCGGAATAATAATTAAATAAATAAATAATTAACTACTTACACAACACACAAACAAAAATGTGTTTGACACATTTAATTGACATTAGATTTAGATAATTGATGTTTCATATATATTCTTATTAATCCGACTAAGTCCCAGGCAATTATAATCGGTAGTCCTCGTCTGCTGTCATCTATAAGGAATTTACAACTACCACTGCTGTATATCAATAACCAATGCATTCCTTATACCAGGGTTGTAAAAGATCTTGGAATCTTCATCGATGATGACCTTTCGTGGCATGAACAGGTATCGGATGTTAGTAAATCTATTTTCTTTGCCCAACATTCACTTATAAACTTAAAAATTTCCTTCCATTCCGTTGTAAAATAACTCTTGCTCAATCACTTCTTCTTCCATTGCTTGATTATGCCGATGTATGCTATTTGGATGCAAATGAAGTGCATCTAAATAAACTTGAACGTCTTCAGAATATATGTATCAGATTCATCTTTGGGTTGAAAAAATTTGATCGCATATCACCTTACCGCAATCTTCTTTGTTGGCCCAGGATACGCCAGCGGCGCAATATACACATTTTGTCACTATTGTACAATATTCTCTCGAACCCAAACCTACCACAGTACCTAAAAAGCAAATTCACTTATTTATCCAATCATGGACTTCCACTCCGATCTGCTGAACGTACAACACTATCCATACCTATCCATAATACAGAATTTCTCAGCTCTTCGTTCGAAGTACAATCAGCAAGATTATGGAATAGCCTTAGTCCGGATATTGCGTCGTCTAACTCACTTAGTATTTTCAAGAAAAAACTAAAGAAGGAATATTTATCCTTGAACACCTGATCCCGATTTCCTCTCCTGTCCTTACCATATCCTTTTTATTGCTCCTTAAAATTGGAATGGGACTTCAATATGATAACTGTCAAAATATATTTATATTTTTTATTCACCTATTTGTGATACATGATCTATCTGAAATATTGAAAAAAAAATTTTCCTTAGACATTGAGAAAAAATATTTTTATCAGAGATGACTCATGAATAGGTCTATCTATTTTTTTACCGCTCTTTAAAATTTGATTGGGACTTCAAGACGATAACGGAAAAAATATATTAATATTTTTATTCACTTATTTGTGATACATGATCCAACAAATATATCGAAAAAAAAATTTTCCTTAGACATTGAGAAAAATATTTTTATCAGAGATGAATCATGAATAGGTCTATCTATTTTTTTACCGCTCCTTAAAATTGGATTGGGACTTCAATATGATAACTGACAAAATATATGAATATTTTTTATTCACCTTTTTGTTATACATGATCTAACTAATATATTGAAAAAAAAATTTTCCTTAGACATTGAGAAAAAATATTTTTATCAGAGATGACTCATGAATAGGTTTATCTATTTTTTTACCGCTCCTTAAAATTGGATTGGGACTTCAAGATGATAACGGACAAAATATATTAATATTTTTATTCACTTATTTGTCATACACGATCCAACAAATATATCGAAAAAAAAATTTTCCTTAGACATTGAGAAAAAATATTTTTATCAAAGATGACTCATGAATAGGTCTATCTATTTTTTTACCGCTCCTTAAAATTGGATTGGGACTTCAATATGATAACTGTCAAAATATATTTATATTTTTTATTCACCTATTTGTGATACATGTTCTAACTAAAATATTGAAAAAAAAATTTTCCTTAGACATTGAGAAAAAATATTTTTATGAGAGATGACTCATGAATAGGTTTATCTATTTTTTTACCGCTCTTTAAAATTGGATTGGGACTTCAAGATGATAACGGACAAAATATATTAATATTTTTATTCACTTATTTGTGATACATGATCCAACAAATATATCGAAAAAAAAATTTTCTTTAGACATTGAGAAAAAATATTTTTATCAGAGATGACCCATGAACATGTCTATCTATTTTTTTACCGCTCCTTAAAATTGGATTGGGACTTCAATATGATAACTGTCAAAATATATTTATATTTTTTATTCACCTATTTGTGATACATGATCTATCTAAAATATTGAAAAAAAATTTTTCCTTAGACATTGAGAAAAAATATTTTTATCAGAGATGACTCATAAATAGGTATATCTATTTTTTTACCGTTCCTTAAAATTGGATTGGGACTTCAATATGATAACTGTCAAAATATATTTATATTTTTTATTCACCTATTTGTGATACATGATCTATCTAAAATATTGAAAAAAAATTTTTCCTTAGACATTGAGAAAAAATATTTTTATCAGAGATGAATCATGAATAGGTCTATCTATTTTTTTACCGCTCCTTAAAATTGGACTGGGACTTCAATATGATAACTGACAAAATATATTTATATTTTTTATTCACCTATTTGTAATACATGATCTAACTAATATATTGAAAAAAAAATTTTCCTTAGACATTGAGAAAAAATATTTTTACCAGAGATGACTCATGAATAGGTCTATCTATTTTTTTACCGCTCCTTAAAATTTGATTGGGACTTCAAGATGATAACGGACATGATATATTAATATTTTTATTCACTTATTTGTGATACATGATCCAACAAATATATCGAAAAAAAAATTTTCCTTAGACATTGAGAAAAAATATTTTTATCAGAGATGACTCATGAATAGGTCTATCTATTTTTTTACCACTCCTTAAAATTTGATTGGGACTTCAATATGATAACTGACAAAATATATTAATATATTTTTTATTCACCTATTTGTGATACATGATCTAACTAAAATATTGAAAAAAAAATTTTCCTTAGACATTGAGAAAAAATATTTTTCGTAGAGATGACCCATGAATATTTCTATCTATTTTTTTACCGCTCCTCAAAATTGGATTGGGACTTCAAGATGATAACGGACAAAATATATTAATATTTTTATTCACCTTTTTGTAATACATGATCTAACTAATATATTGAAAAAAAAATTTTCCTTAGACATTAAGAAAAAATATTTTTATCAGAGATGACTCATAAATAGGTCTATCTATTTTTTAACCGCTCCTTAAAATTGGATTATGACTTCAAGATGATAACGGACAAAATATATTAATATTTTTATTCACTTATTTGTGATACATGATCCAACAAATATATCGAAAAAAAAATTTTCTTTAGACATTGAGAAAAAATATTTTTATCTGAGATGACCCATGAACCGGTCTATCTATTTTTTTACCGCTACTTAAAATTGGATTGGGACTTCAATATGATAACTGACAAAATATATGAATATTTTTTATTCACCTTTTTGTAATACATGGTCTAACTAATATATTGAAAAAAAAAATTTCCTTAGACATTGAGAAAAAATATTTTTATCAAAAATGACTCATGAATAGGTCTATCTATTTTTTTACCGCTCCTTAAAATTGGATTGGGACTTCAATATGATAACTGTCAAAATATATTTATATTTTTTATTCACCTATTTGTGATTCATGATCTATCTAAAATATTGAAAAAAAATTTTTCCTTAGACATTGAGAAAAAATATTTTTATCAGAGATGACTCATGAATAGGTCTATCTATTTTTTTACCGCTCCTTAAAATTGGATTGGGACTTCAATATGATAACTGTCAAAATATATTTATATTTTTTATTCACCTATTTGTGATACATGATCTATCTAAAATATTGAAAAAAAATTTTTCCTTAGACATTGAGAAAAAATATTTTTATCAGAGATGATTCATGAATAGGTCTATCTATTTTTTTACCGCTCCTTAAAATTGGATTGGGACTTCAATATGATAACGGACAAAATATATTTATATTTTTTATTCACCTATTTGTAATACATGATCTAACTAATATATTGAAAAAAAAAATTTCCTTAGACATTGAGAAAAAATATTTTTACCAGAGATGACTCATGAATAGTTCTATCTATTTTTTAACCGCTCCTTAAAATTTGATTGGGACTTCAAGATGATAACGGACATGATATATTAATATTTTTATTCACTTATTTGTGATACATGATCCAACAAATATATCGAAAAAAAAATTTTCCTTAGACATTGAGAAAAAATATTTTTATCAGAGATGACTCATGAATAGGTCTATCTATTTTTTTACCGCTCCTTAAAATTTGATTGGGACTTCAATATGATAACTGACAAAATATATTAATATATTTTTTTATTCACCTATTTGTGATACATGATCTAACTAAAATATTGAAAAAAAAATTTTCCTTAGACATTGAGAAAAAATATTTTTTGTAGAGATGACCCATGAATATTTCTATCTATTTTTTTACCGATCCTCAAAATTGGATTGGGACTTCAAGATGATAACGGACAAAATATATTAATATTTTTATTCACCTTTTTGTAATACATGATCTAACTAATATATTGAAAAAAAAATTTTCCTTAGACATTGAGAAAAAATATTTTTATCAGAGATGACTCATAAATAGTTCTATCTATTTTTTCACCGCTCCTTAAAATTGGATTGGGACTTCAATATGATAACTGTCAAAATATATTTATATTTTTTATTCACCTATTTGTGATAAAATTGGATTGGGACTTCAATATGATAACTGACAAAATATATTTATATTTTTTATTCACCTATTTGTAATACATGATCTAACTAATATATTGAAAAAAAAATTTTCCTTAGACATTGAGAAAAAATATTTTTACCAGAGATGACTCATGAATAGGTCTATCTATTTTTTTACCGCTCCTTAAAATTTGATTGGGACTTCAAGATGATAACGGACATGATATATTAATATTTTTATTCACTTATTTGTGATACATGATCCAACAAATATATCGAAAAAAAATTTTCCTTAGACATTGAGAAAAAATATTTTTATCAGAGATGACTCATGAATAGGTCTATCTATTTTTTTACCACTCCTTAAAATTTGATTGGGACTTCAATATGATAACTGACAAAATATATTAATATATTTTTTATTCACCTATTTGTGATACATGATCTAACTAAAATATTGAAAAAAAAATTTTCCTTAGACATTGAGAAAAAATATTTTTCGTAGAGATGACCCATGAATATTTCTATCTATTTTTTTACCGCTCCTCAAAATTGGATTGGGACTTCAAGATGATAACGGACAAAATATATTAATATTTTTATTCACCTTTTTGTAATACATGATCTAACTAATATATTGAAAAAAAAATTTTCCTTAGACATTAAGAAAAAATATTTTTATCAGAGATGACACATAAATAGGTCTATCTATTTTTTTACCGCTCCTTAAAATTGGATTGGGACTTCAAGATGATAACGGACAAAATATATTAATATTTTTATTCACCTTTTTGTAATACATGATCTAACTAATATATTGAAAAAAAAATTTTCCTTAGACATTGAGAAAAAATATTTTTATCAAAGATGACTCATGAATAGGTCTATCTATTTTTTTACCGCTCTTTAAAATTGGATTGGGACTTCAATATGATAACTGTCAAAATATATTTATATTTTTTATTCACCTACATATTTGTGATACATGATCTATCTAAAATATTGAAAAAAAATTTTTCCTTAGACATTGAGAAAAAATATTTTTATCAGAGATGACTCATGAATAGGTTTATCTACTTTTTAAATGCTCCTTAAAATTGGATTGGGACTTCAAGATGATAACGGACAAAATATATTAATATTTTTATTCACTTATTTGTGATACATGATCCAACAAATATATCGAAAAAAAAATTTTCTTTAGACATTGAGAAAAATATTTTTATCTGAGATGACCCATGAACCGGTCTATCTATTTTTTTACCGCTACTTAAAATTGGATTGGGACTTCAATATGATAACAGACAAAATATATGAATATTATTTATTCACCTTTTTGTAATACATGATCTAACTAAAATATTGAAAAAAAAAATTTCCTTAGACATTGAGAAAAAATATTTTTTGTAGAGATGACTCATGAATAGGTTTATCTATTTTTTTACCGCTCCTTAAAATTGGATTGGGACTACAAGATGATAACGGACAAAATATATTAATATTTTTATTCACTTATTTGTGATACATGTTCGAACTAAAATATTGAAAAAAAATTTTTCCTTAGACATTGAGAAAAAATATTTTTATGAGAGATGACTCATGAATAGGTTTATCTATTTTTTTACCGCTCCTTAAAATTGGATTGGGACTACAAGATGATAACGGACAAAATATATTAATATTTTTATTCACTTATTTGTGATACATGATCCAACAAATATATCGAAAAAAAAATTTTCTTTAGACATTGAGAAAAAATATTTTTATCAGAGATGACTCATAAATAGGTCTATCTATTTTTTCACCGCTCCTTAAAATTGGATTGGGACTTCAATATGATAACTGTCAAAATATATTTATATTTTTTATTCACCTATTTGTGATACATGTTCGAACTAAAATATTGAAAAAAAATTTTTCCTTAGACATTGAGAAAAAATATTTTTATGAGAGATGACTCATGAATAGGTTTATCTATTTTTTTACCGCTACTTAAAATTGGATTGGGACTACAAGATGATAACGGACAAAATATATTAATATTTTTATTCACTTATTTGTGATACATGATCCAACAAATATATCGAAAAAAAAATTTTCTTTAGACATTGAGAAAAAATATTTTTATCTGAGATGACCCATGAACCGGTCTATCTATTTTTTTACCGCTACTTAAAATTGGATTGGGACTTCAATATGATAACTGACAAAATATATGAATATTATTTATTCACGTTTTTGTAATACATGATCTAACTAATATATTGAAAAAAAAATTTTCCTTAGACATTGAGAAAAAATATTTTTATCAAAGATGACTCATGAATAGGTCTATCTATTTTTTTACCGCTCCTTAAAATTGGATTGGGACTTCAATATGATAACTGTCAAAATATATTTATATTTTTTATTCACCTACATATTTGTGATACATGATCTATCTAAAATATTGAAAAAAAATTTTTCCTTAGACATTGAGAAAAAATATTTTTATCAGAGATGACTCATGAATAGGTTTATCTACTTTTTAAACGCTCCTTAAAATTGGATTGGGACTTCAAGGTGATAACGGACAAAATATATTAATATTTTTATTCACTTATTTGTGATACATGATCCAACAAATATATCGAAAAAAAATTTTCTTTAGACATTGAGAAAAAATATTTTTATCTGAGATGACCCATGAACCGGTCTATCTATTTTTTTACCGCTACTTAAAATTGGATTGGGACTTCAATATGATAACTGACAAAATATATGAATATTATTTATTCACCTTTTTGTAATACATGGTCTAACTAATATATAGAAAAAAAAAATTTCCTTAGACATTGAGAAAAAATATTTTTATCAAAAATGACTCATGAATAGGTCTATCTATTTTTTTACCGCTCCTTAAAATTGGATTGGGACTTCAATATGATAACTGTCAAAATATATTTATAATTTTTATTCACCTATTTGTGATACATGATCTATCTAAAATATTGAAAAAAAATTTTTCCTTAGACATTGAGAAAAAATATTTTTATCAGAGATGACTCATGAATAGGTCTATCTATTTTTTTACCGCTCCTTAAAATTGGATTGGGACTTCAATATGATAACTGTCAAAATATATTTATATTTTTTATTCACCTATTTGTGATACATGATCTATCTAAAATATTGAAAAAAAATTTTTCCTTAGACATTGAGAAAAAATATTTTTATCAGAGATGATTCATGAATAGGTCTATCTATTTTTTTACCGCTCCTTAAAATTGGATTGGGACTTCAATATGATAACGGACAAAATATATTTATATTTTTTATTCACCTATTTGTAATACATGATCTAACTAATATATTGAAAAAAAAAATTTCCTTAGACATTGAGAAAAAATATTTTTACCAGAGATGACTCATGAATAGGTCTATCTATTTTTTAACCGCTCCTTAAAATTTGATTGGGACTTCAAGATGATAACGGACATGATATATTAATATTTTTATTCACTTATTTGTGATACATGATCCAACAAATATATCGAAAAAAAATTTTCCTTAGACATTGAGAAAAAATATTTTTATCAGAGATGACTCATGAATAGGTCTATCTATTTTTTTACCGCTCCTTAAAATTTGATTGGGACTTCAATATGATAACTGACAAAATATATTAATATATTTTTTTATTCACCTATTTGTGATACATGATCTAACTAAAATATTGAAAAAAAAATTTTCCTTAGACATTGAGAAACAATATTTTTACCAGAGATGACCCATGAACATGTCTATCTATTTTTTCACAGCTCTTTAAAATTGGATTGGGACTTCAATATGATAACTGTCAAAATATATTTATATTTTTTATTCACCTACATATTTGTGATACATGATCTATCTAAAATATTGAAAAAAAATTTTTCCTTAGACATTGAGAAAAAATATTTTTATCAGAGATGACTCATGAATAGCTCTATATATTTTTTTACCGCTCCTTAAAATTGGATTGGGACTTCAATATGATAACTGACAAAATATATTTATATTTTTTAATTCACCTATTTGTAATACATGATCTAACTAATATATTGAAAAAAAAATTTTCCTTAGACATTGAGAAACAATATTTTTACCAGAGATGACCCATGAACATGTCTATCTATTTTTTCACCGCTACTTAAAATTGGATTGGGACTTCAATATGATAACTGTCAAAATATATTTATATTTTTTATTCACCTATTTGTGATACATGTTCTAACTAAAATATTGATAAAAAATTTTTCCTTGAACATTGAGAAAAAATATTTTTACCAGATATGACTCATAAATAGGTCTATCTATTTTTTTACCGCTCCTTAAAATTTGATTGGGACTTCAAGATGATAACGGACATGATATATTAATATTTTTATTCGCTTATTTGTGATACATGATCCAACAAATATATCGAAAAAAAAATTTTCTTTAGACATTGAGAAAAAATATTTTTATCTGAGATGACCCATGAACCGGTCTATCTATTTTTTTACCGCTACTTAAAATTGGATTGGGACTTCAATATGATAACTGACAAAATATATGAATATTATTTATTCACCTTTTTGTAATACATGATCTAACTAATATATTGAAAAAAAAAATTTCCTTAGACATTGAGAAAAAATATTTTTATCAAAGATGACTCATGAATAGGTCTATCTATTTTTTTACCGCTCCTTAAAATTGGATTGGGACTTCAATATGATAACTGTCAAAATATATTTATATTTTTTATTCACCTACATATTTGTGATACATGATCTATCTAAAATATTGAAAAAAAAATTTTCCTTAGACATTGAGAAAAAATATTTTTATCAGAGATGACTCATGAATAGCTCTATATATTTTTTTACCGCTCCTTAAAATTGGATTGGGACTTCAATATGATAACTGACAAAATATATTTATATTTTTTAATTCACCTATTTGTAATACATGATCTAACTAATATATTGAAAAAAAAATTTTCCTTAGACATTGAGAAACAATATTTTTACCAGAGATGACCCATGAACATGTCTATCTATTTTTTCACCGCTCCTTAAAATTGGATTGGGACTTCAATATGATAACTGTCAAAATATATTTATATTTTTTATTCACCTATTTGTGATACATGTTCTAACTAAAATATTGAAAAAAAAATTTTCCTTAGACATTGAGAAAAAATATTTTTATGAGAGATGACTCATGAATAGGTTTATCTACTTTTTAAACGCTCCTTAAAATTGGATTGGGACTTCAAGATGATAACGGACAAAATATATTAATATTTTTATTCACTTATTTGTGATACATGATCCAACAAATATATCGAAAAAAAAATTTTCTTTAGACATTGAGAAAAAATATTTTTATCTGAGATGACCCATGAACCGGTCTATCTATTTTTTTACCGCTACTTAAAATTGGATTGGGAATTCAATATGATAATTGACAAAATATATGAATATTTTTTATTCACCTTTTTGTAATACATGATCTAACTATTATATTGAAAAAAAAATTTTCCTTAGACATTGAGAAAAAATATTTTTATCAAAAATGACTCATGAATAGGTCTATCTATTTTTTTACCGCTCCTTAAAATTGGATTGGGACTTCAATATGATAACTGTCAAAATATATTTATATTTTTTATTCACCTATTTGTGATACATGATCTATCTAAAATATTGAAAAAAAAAATTTCCTTAGACATTGAGAAAAAATATTTTTATCAGAGATGACTCATGAATAGGTCTATCTATTTTTTTACCGCTCCTTAAAATTGGATTGGGACTTCAATATGATAACTGTCAAAATATATTTATATTTTTTATTCACCTATTTGTGATTCATGATCTATCTAAAATATTGAAAAAAAATTTTTCCTTAGACATTGAGAAAAAATATTTTTATCAGAGATGATTCATGAATAGGTCTATCAATTTTTTTACCGCTCTTTAAAATTGGATTGGGACTTCAAGATGATAACGGACATGATATATTAATATTTTTATTCACTTATTTGTGATACATGATCCAACTAATATATCGAAAAAAAAATTTTCCTTAGACATTGAGAAAAAATATTTTTATCAGAGATGACTCATGAATAGGTCTATCTATTTTTTTACCGCTCCTTAAAATTTGATTGGGACTTCAATATGATAACTGACAAAATATATTAATATATTTTTTTATTCACCTATTTGTGATACATGATCTAATTTAAATATTGAAAAAAAAATTTTCCTTAGACATTGAGAAAAAATATTTTTTGTAGAGATGACCCATGAATATTTCTATCTATTTTTTTACCGCTCCTCAAAATTGGATTGGGACTTCAAGATGATAACGGACAAAATATATTAATATTTTTATTCACCTTTTTGTAATACATGATCTAACTAATATATTGAAAAAAAAATTTTCCTTAGACATTGAGAAAAAATATTTTTATCAGAGATGACTCATAAATAGGTCTATCTATTTTTTTACCGCTCCTTAAAATTGGATTGGGACTTCAATATGATAACTGTCAAAATATATTTATATTTTTTATTCACCTATTTGTGATACATGTTCGAACTAAAATATTGAAAAAAAATTTTTCCTTAGACATTGAGAAAAAATATTTTTATGAGAGATGACTCATGAATAGGTTCATCTATTTTTTTACCGCTCCTTAAAATTGGATTGGGACTACAAGATGATAACGGACAAAATATATTAATATTTTTATTCACTTATTTGTGATACATGATCCAACAAATATATCGAAAAAAAAATTTTCTTTAGACATTGAGAAAAAATATTTTTATCTGAGATGACCCATGAACCGGTCTATCTATTTTTTTACCGCTACTTAAAATTGGATTGGGACTTCAATATGATAACTGACAAAATATATGAATATTATTTATTCACCTTTTTGTAATACATGTTCTAACTAATATATTGAAAAAAAAATTTTCCTTAGACATTGAGAAAAAATATTTTTATCAAAGATGACTCATTAATAGGTCTATCTATTTTTTTACCGCTCCTTAAAATTGGATTGGGACTTCAATATGATAACTGTCAAAATATATTTATATTTTTTATTCACCTACATATTTGTGATACATGATCTATCTAAAATATTGAAAAAAAATTTTTCCTTAGACATTGAGAAAAAATATTTTTATCAGAGATGACTCATGAATAGGTCTATCTATTTTTTCACCGCTCCTTATAATTGGATTGGGACTTCAATATGATAACTGTCAAAATATATTTATATTTTTAATTCACCTATTTGTGATACATGTTCGAACTAAAATATTGAAAAAAAATTTTTCCTTAGACATTGAGAAAAAATATTTTTATGAGAGATGACTCATGAATAGGTTCATCTATTTTTTTACCGCTCCTTAAAATTGGATTGGGACTTCAATATGATAAATGACAAAATATATTAATATATTTTTTTATTCACCTATTTGTGATACATGATCTAACTAAAATATTGAAAAAAAAATTTTCCTTAGACATTGAGAAAAAATATTTTTTGTAGAGATGACTCATGAATAGCTTTATCTATTTTTTTACCGCTCCTTAAAATTGGATTGGGACTACAAGATGATAACGGACAAAATATATTAATATTTTTATTCACTTATTTGTGATACATGTTCGAACTAAAATATTGAAAAAAAATTTTTCCTTAGACATTGAGAAAAAATATTTTTATGAGAGATGACTCATGAATAGGTTTATCTATTTTTTTACCGCTCCTTAAAATTGGATTGGGACTACAAGATGATAACGGACAAAATATATTAATATTTTTATTCACTTATTTGTGATACATGATCCAACAAATATATCGAAAAAAAAATTTTCTTTAGACATTGAGAAAAAATATTTTTATCAGAGATGACTCATAAATAGGTCTATCTATTTTTTCACCGCTCCTTAAAATTGGATTGGGACTTCAATATGATAACTGTCAAAATATATTTATATTTTTTATTCACCTATTTGTGATACATGTTCGAACTAAAATATTGAAAAAAAATTTTTCCTTAGACATTGAGAAAAAATATTTTTATGAGAGATGACTCATGAATAGGTTTATCTATTTTTTTACCGCTCCTTAAAATTGGATTGGGACTACAAGATGATAACGGACAAAATATATTAATATTTTTATTCACTTATTTGTGATACATGATCCAACAAATATATCGAAAAAAAAATTTTCTTTAGACATTGAGAAAAAATATTTTTATCTGAGATGACCCATGAACCGGTCTATCTATTTTTTTACCGCTACTTAAAATTGGATTGGGACTTCAATATGATAACTGACAAAATATATGAATATTATTTATTCACCTTTTTGTAATACATGGTCTAACTAATATATTGAAAAAAAAAATTTCCTTAGACATTGAGAAAAAATATTTTTATCAAAAATGACTCATGAATAGGTCTATCTATTTTTTCACCGCTCCTTAAAATTGGATTGGGACTTCAATATGATAACTGTCAAAATATATTTATATTTTTTATTCACCTATTTGTGATACATGATCTATCTAAAATATTGAAAAAAAATTTTTCCTTAGACATTGAGAAAAAATATTTTTATCAGAGATGACTCATGAATAGGTCTATCTATTTTTTTACCGCTCCTTAAAATTGGATTGGGACTTCAATATGATAACTGTCAAAATATATTTATATTTTTTATTCACCTATTTGTGATACATGATCTATCTAAAATATTGAAAAAAAATTTTTCCTTAGACATTGAGAAAAAATATTTTTATCAGAGATGATTATTGAATAGGTCTATCTATTTTTTTACCGCTCCTTAAAATTGGATTGGGACTTCAATATGATAACGGACAAAATATATTTATATTTTTTATTCACCTATTTGTAATACATGATCTAACTAATATATTGAAAAAAAAAATTTCCTTAGACATTGAGAAAAAATATTTTTACCAGAGATGACTCATGAATAGGTCTATCTATTTTTTAACCGCTCCTTAAAATTTGATTGGGACTTCAAGATGATAACGGACATGATATATTAATATTTTTATTCACTTATTTGTGATACATGATCCAACAAATATATCGAAAAAAAAATTTTCTTTAGACATTGAGAAAAAATATTTTTATCTGAGATGACCCATGAACCGGTCTATCTATTTTTTTACCGCTACTTAAAATTGGATTGGGACTTCAATATGATAACTGACAAAATATATGAATATTATTTATTCACCTTTTTGTAATACATGATCTAACTAATATATTGAAAAAAAAATTTTCCTTAGACATTGAGAAAAAATATTTTTATCAAAGATGACTCATGAATAGGTCTATCTATTTTTTTACCGCTCCTTAAAATTGGATTGGGACTTCAATATGATAACTGTCAAAATATATTTATATTTTTTATTCACCTACATATTTGTGATACATGATCTATCTAAAATATTGAAAAAAAAATTTTCCTTAGACATTGAGAAAAAATATTTTTATCAGAGATGACTCATGAATAGCTCTATATATTTTTTTACCGCTCCTTAAAATTGGATTGGGACTTAAATATGATAACTGACAAAATATATTTATATTTTTTAATTCACCTATTTGTAATACATGATCTAACTAATATATTGAAAAAAAAATTTTCCTTAGACATTGAGAAACAATATTTTTACCAGAGATGACCCATGAACATGTCTATCTATTTTTTTACCGCTCCTTAAAATTGGATTGGGACTTCAATATGATAACTGTCAAAATATATTTATATTTTTTATTCACCTATTTGTGATACATGATCTAACTAAAATATTGAAAAAAAAATTTTCCTTAGACATTGAGAAAAAATATTTTTATGAGAGATGACTCATGAATAGGTTTATCTACTTTTTAAACGCTCCTTAAAATTGGATTGGGACTTCAAGATGATAACGGACAAAATATATTAATATTTTTATTCACTTATTTGTGATACATGATCCAACAAATATATCGAAAAAAAAATTTTCTTTAGACATTGAGAAAAAATATTTTTATCTGAGATGACCCATGAACCGGTCTATCTATTTTTTTACCGCTACTTAAAATTGGATTGGGACTTCAATATGATAACTGACAAAATATATGAATATTATTTATTCACCTTTTTGTAATACATGATCTAACTAATATATTGAAAAAAAAAATTTCCTTAGACATTGAGAAAAAATATTTTTATCAAAGATGACTCATGAATAGGTCTATCTATTTTTTTACCGCTCCTTAAAATTGGATTGGGACTTCAATATGATAACTGTCAAAATATATCTATATTTTTTATTCACCTACATATTTGTGATACATGATCTATCTAAAATATTGAAAAAAAAATTTTCCTTAGACATTGAGAAAAAATATTTTTATCAGAGATGACTCATGAATAGCTCTATATATTTTTTTACCGCTCCTTAAAATTGGATTGGGACTTCAATATGATAACTGACAAAATATATTTATATTTTTTATTCACCTATTTGTAATACACGATCTAACTAATATATTGAAAAAAAAATTTTCCTTAGACATTGAGAAACAATATTTTTACCAGAGATGACCCATGAACATGTCTATCTATTTTTTCACCGCTCCTTAAAATTGGATTGGGACTTCAATATGATAACTGTCAAAATATATTTATATTTTTTATTCACCTATTTGTGATACATGTTCTAACTAAAATATTGAAAAAAAAATTTTCCTTAGACATTGAGAAAAAATATTTTTATGAGAGATGACTCATGAATAGGTTTATCTTCTTTTTAAACGCTCCTTAAAATTGGATTGGGACTTCAAGATGATAACGGACAAAATAAATTAATATTTTTATTCACTTATTTGTGATACATGATCCAACAAATATATCGAAAAAAAAATTTTCTTTAGACATTGAGAAAAAATATTTTTATCAGAGATGACCCATGAACATGTCTATCTATTTTTTTACCGCTCCTTAAAATTGGATTGGGACTTCAATATGATAACTGTCAAAATATATTTATATTTTTTATTCACCTATTTGTGATACATGTTCTAACTAAAATATTGATAAAAAAATTTTCCTTGAACATTGAGAAAAAATATTTTTACCAGATATGACTCATGAATAGGTCTATCAATTTTTTTACCGCTCTTTAAAATTGGATTGGGACTTCAAGATGATAACGGACATGATATATTAATATTTTTATTCACTTATTTGTGATACATGATCCAACTAATATATCGAAAAAAAAATTTCCTTAGACATTGAGAAAAAATATTTTTATCAGAGATGACTCATGAATAGGTCTATCTATTTTTTTACCGCTCCTTAAAATTGGATTGGGACTTCAATATGATAACTGTCAAAATATATTTATATTTTTTATTCACCTATTTGTGATTCATGATCTATCTAAAATATTGAAAAAAAATTTTTCCTTAGACATTGAGAAAAAATATTTTTATCAGAGATGATTCATGAATAGGTCTATCAATTTTTTTACCGCTATATAAAATTGGATTGGGACTTCAAGATGATAACGGACATGATATATTAATATTTTTATTCACTTATTTGTGATACATGATCCAACTAATATATCGAAAAAAAAATTTCCTTAGACATTGAGAAAAAATATTTTTATCAGAGATGACTCATGAATAGGTCTATCTATTTTTTTACCGCTCCTTAAAATTTGATTGGGACTTCAATATGATAACTGACAAAATATATTAATATATTTTTTTATTCACCTATTTGTGATACATGATCTAATTTAAATATTGAAAAAAAAATTTTCCTTAGACATTGAGAAAAAATATTTTTTGTAGAGATGACCCATGAATATTTCTATCTATTTTTTTACCGCTCCTCAAAATTGGATTGGGACTTCAAGATGATAACGGACAAAATATATTAATATTTTTATTCACCTTTTTGTAATACATGATCTAACTAATATATTGAAAAAAAAATTTTCCTTAGACATTGAGAAAAAATATTTTTATCAGAGATGACTCATAAATAGGTCTATCTATTTTTTCACCGCTCCTTAAAATTGGATTGGGACTTCAATATGATAACTGTCAAAATATATTTATATTTTTTATTCACCTATTTGTGATACATGTTCGAACTAAAATATTGAAAAAAAATTTTTCCTTAGACATTGAGAAAAAATATTTTTATGAGAGATGACTCATGAATAGGTTCATCTATTTTTTTACCGCTCCTTAAAATTGGATTGGGACTACAAGATGATAACGGACAAAATATATTAATAATTTTATTCACTTATTTGTGATACATGATCCAACAAATATATCGAAAAAAAAATTTTCTTTAGACATTGAGAAAAAATATTTTTATCTGAGATGACCCATGAACCGGTCTATCTATTTTTTTACCGCTACTTAAAATTGGATTGGGAATTCAATATGATAACTGACAAAATATATGAATATTATTTATTCACCTTTTTGTAATACATGATCTAACTAATATATTGAAAAAAAAATTTTCCTTAGACATTGAGAAAAAATATTTTTATCAAAGATGACTCATTAATAGGTCTATCTATTTTTTTACCGCTCCTTAAAATTGGATTGGGACTTCAATATGATAACTGTCAAAATATATTTATATTTTTTATTCACCTACATATTTGTGATACATGATCTATCTAAAATATTGAAAAAAAATTTTTCCTTAGACATTGAGAAAAAATATTTTTATCAGAGATGACTCATGAATAGCTCGATCTATTTTTTTACCGCTCCTTAAAATTGGATTGGGACTTCAATATGATAACTGACAAAATATATTTATATTTTTTATTCACCTATTTGTAATACATGATCTAACTAATATATTGAAAAAAAAATTTTCCTTAGACATTGAGAAACAATATTTTTACCAGAGATGACCCATGAACATGTCTATCTATTTTTTTACCGCTCCTTAAAATTGGATTGGGACTTCAAGATGATAACGGACAAAATATATTTATATTTTTTATTCACCTATTTGTGATACATGTTCTAACTAAAATATTGAAAAAAAATTTTTCCTTAGACATTGAGAAAAAATATTTTTATGAGAGATGACTCATGAATAGGTTTATCTATTTTTTTACCGCTCCTTAAAATTGGATTGTGACTTCAAGATGATAACGGACAAAATATATTAATATTTTTATTCACTTATTTGTGATACATGATCCAACAAATATGTCGAAAAAAAATTCCTTAGACATTGAGAAAAAATATTTTTATCAAAGATGACTCATGAATAGGTCTATCTATTTTTTTACCGCTCCTTAAAATTGGATTGGGACTTCAATATGATAACTGTCAAAATATATTTATATTTTTTATTCACCTACATATTTGTGATACATGATCTATCTAAAATATTGAAAAAAAAATTTTCCTTAGACATTGAGAAAAAATATTTTTATCAGAGATGACTCATGAATAGCTCTATATATTTTTTTACCGCTCCTTAAAATTGGATTGGGACTTCAATATGATAACTGACAAAATATATTTATATTTTTTAATTCACCTATTTGTAATACATGATCTAACTAATATATTGAAAAAAAAATTTTCCTTAGACATTGAGAAACAATATTTTTACCAGAGATGACCCATGAACATGTCTATCTATTTTTTCACCGCTCCTTAAAATTGGATTGGGACTTCAATATGATAACTGTGAAAATATATTTATATTTTTTATTCACCTATTTGTGATACATGTTCTAACTAAAATATTGAAAAAAAAATTTTCCTTAGACATTGAGAAAAAATATTTTTATGAGAGATGACTCATGAATAGGTTTATCTACTTTTTAAACGCTCCTTAAAATTGGATTGGGACTTCAAGATGATAACGGACAAAATATATTAATATTTTTATTCACTTATTTGTGATACATGATCCAACAAATATATCGAAAAAAAAATTTTCTTTAGACATTGAGAAAAAATATTTTTATCTGAGATGACCCATGAACCGGTCTATCTATTTTTTTACCGCTACTTAAAATTGGATTGGGACTTCAATATGATAACTGACAAAATATATGAATATTATTTATTCACCTTTTTGTAATACATGATCTAACTAATATATTGAAAAAAAAAATTTCCTTAGACATTGAGAAAAAATATTTTTATCAAAGATGACTCATGAATAGGTCTATCTATTTTTTTACCGCTCCTTAAAATTGGATTGGGACTTCAATATGATAACTGTCAAAATATATTTATATTTTTTATTCACCTACATATTTGTGATACATGATCTATCTAAAATATTGAAAAAAAATTTTTCCTTAGAC
This sequence comes from Molanna angustata, assembly GCA_963576475.1. Lineage (NCBI taxonomy): Eukaryota > Metazoa > Arthropoda > Insecta > Trichoptera > Molannidae > Molanna > Molanna angustata. The sequence continues at coordinate 50,122,171 of OY754964.1, read as the reverse complement.
ATTGAGAAAAAATATTTTTATCAGAGATGACTCATGAATAGCTCTATATATTTTTTTACCGCTCCTTAAAATTGGATTGGGACTTCAATATGATAACTGTCAAAATATATTTATATTTTTTATTCACCTATTTGTGATACATGTTCTAACTAAAATATTGAAAAAAAATTTTTCCTTAGACATTGAGAAAAAATATTTTTATGAGAGATGACTCATGAATAGGTTTATCTATTTTTTTACCGCTCCTTAAAATTGGATTGGGACTTCAAGATGATAACGGACAAAATATATTAATATTTTTATTCACTTATTTGTGATACATGATCCAACAAATATATCGAAAAAAAAATTTTTCTTTAGACATTGAGAAAAAATATTTTTATCTGAGATGACGCATGAACCGGTCTATCTATTTTTTTACCGTTACTTAAAATTGGATTGGGACTTCAATATGATAACTGACAAAATATATGAATATTTTTTATTCACCTTTTTGTAATACATGATCTAACTAATATATTGAAAAAAAAATTTTCCTTAGACATTGAGAAAAAATATTTTTATCAAAGATGACTCATGAATTGTTCTATCTATTTTTTTACCGCTCCTTAAAATTGGATTGGGACTTCAATATGATAACTGTCAAAATATATTTATATTTTTTATTCACCTATTTGTGATACGTGATCTATCTAAAATATTGAAAAAAAATTTTTCCTTAGACATTGAGAAAAAATATTTTTATCAGAGATGACTCATGAATAGGTCTATCTATTTTTTAACCGCTCCTTAAAATTGGATTGGGACTTCAATATGGTAACTGACAAAATATATTTATATTTTTTATTCACCTATTTGTAATACATGATCTAACTTATATATTGAAAAAAAAATTTTCCTTAGACATTGAGAAAAAATATTTTTACCAGAGATGACTCATGAATAGGTCTATCTATTTTTTTACCGCTCCTTAAAATTGGATTGGGACTTCAAGATGATAACGGACAAGATATATTAATATTTTTATTCACTTATTTGTGATACATCATCCAACAAATATATCGAAAAAAAATTTTTCCTTAGACATTGAGAAAAAATATTTTTATCAGAGATGACTCATAAATAGGTCTATCTATTTTTTTACCGCTCCTATAAATTGGATTGGGACTTCAATATGATAACTGACAAAATATATGAATATTTTTTATTCACCTTTTTGTAATACATGATCTAACTAATATATTGAAAAAAAAAATTTCCTTAGACATTGAAAAAAAATATTTTTATCAAAGATGACTCATGAATAGGTCTATCTATTTTTCTACCGCTCCTTAAAATTCGATTGGGACTTTAAGATGATAACGGACAAAATATATTAATATTTTTATTCACTTATTTGTGATACATGAACTAACAAATATATCGAAAAAAAAATTTTCTTTAGACATTGAGAAAAAATATTTTCATCAGAGATGACCCATGAACTTGTCTATCTATTTTTTCACCGCTCCTTAAAATTGGATTGGGACTTCAATATGATAACTGTCAAAATATATTTATATTTTTTATTCACCTATTTGTGATACATGTTCTAACTAAAATATTGAAAAAAAAATTTTCCTTAGACATTGAGAAAAAATATTTTTATGAGAGATGACTCATGAATAGGTTTATCTATTTTTTTACCGCTCCTTAAAATTGGATTGGGACTTCAAGATGATAACGGACAAAATATATTAATATTTTTATTCACTTATTTGTGATACATGATCCAACAAATATATCGAAAAAAAAATTTTCTTTAGACATTGAGAAAAAATATTTTTATCTGAGATGACCCATGAACAGGTCTATCTATTTTTTTACCGCTCCTTAAATTTGGATTGGGACTTCAAGATGATAACAGACAAAATATATTAATATTTTTATTCACTTATTTGTCATACATGATCCAACAAATATATCGAAAAAAAATTTTTCTTTAGACTTTGAGAAAAAATATTTTTAATAGAGATGACCCATGAACAGTTCTATCTATTTTTTTACCGCTCCTTAAAATTGGATTGGGACTTCACTATGATAACTGTCAAAATATATTAATATATTTTTTATTCACCTATTTGTGATACATGATCTAACTAAAATATTGAAAAAAAAATTTTCCTTTGACATTGAGAAAAAATATTTTTTGTATAGATGACCCATGAATATTTCTATCTATTTTTTTACCGCTCCTCAAAATTGGATTGGGACTTCAAGATGATAACGGACAAAATATATAAATATTTTTATTCACCTTTTTGTAATACATGATCTAACTGTGTTACAAGTGTTACAAGTGCGAAAATTTAAATTTAAAGCAATATTATGTACTTACAAAATCGTCGCACAGGTAAATATAATGTATCTTTTATCTTTTATCCAAGCAATACTACTGATATCTCTGTCATGGAACTATGGTATAAGATTACCTAATAATTTACCTATAATACTTGTAATTAAATGCAGTAAGATAATTCTAAGACTTAAGCCGACTAAATATTGTCATTGCGACAAGGTATATAACGCACTTACTATAAAAAAAAAAAAACAATTGTTTTTCAATACATTCTCACTCGGTGTCACAAAAACACTTCAGAAATCGAGCGTTCAGTGCGGTATAGGTGCCAACACGTCAACCAACTTAACTGAACATAAAAATGGATAAAACCCTAACAATATATTACCAAAATTGTAATGGTCTCAGAACCAAACTTCATGATACATACATGAACATATTGAATAATAACTACGATATTTTTGTTCTCACAGAAACAGGATTGTGTCCAAATATTTATAACTCGGAATTATTTGATAATAGGTATATTGTACACCGCAGAGACAGGGATAATCAGACAAGCAATAAAAAAGGATTTGGCGGCGTCCTCGTAGCAATACATAAAAATTACACGGCAGTCCGTATGTACGGGTGGGAAAGCAAATCTATTGAAGACATATTTATAACACTGAATACCTCTCCAGACAAGAGCATTGGCGACAAAAAACTTATTATTGCGGCAACTTACATTCCCCCAAATACTCCGTTATCCACTTACGAATTACAATTTAATACATTATGTAATCTATACACACAACACACTAACATGAATATGCTCATACTTGGAGACTACAATATTCCTAGCATAGATTGGACACATGACTCACCTACAAATAACATTATTAATATCAGAAATCCCGTCGCTGGAGCTCTAATTAATTTAATGTCTCTCATGAATCTTTCTCAACATAACAAAATACCTAACATAAATAATAAAACACTAGATCTAGTTATGTCTCATGACCGTTGCTCAGTTACTCAGTCCATCGATCCAATCACCCACGAAGATCGACATCACCCAGCACTGAACATAATCTTATCCACACAAGCTCTAACTACATTGCCTATTCAAGACCTGAAAAAATTTGACTACAGAAATGGTAATTACGAAGCGATCAACGAACACATACTTTATACAAACTGGGAAAACATTTTTAGAGACATAAATGCCTCTACTGCCGTTGATTACTTCTACGATATTATTTATACAATCATCAACGAATATGTACCGCTCAAGAAAACACGCAGCCTCAAATATCCCATTTGGTTCTCTCCTGCTCTAATCCATATCTCAAAAGAAAAATGTAAGTACTGGAAGAAATGGAAAATTTACGGAAACGAAGCAGACTTCAACTCCTATTCTTTACTTCGACGACGTTTCAAAAAATTACTAAAAGATCATCACCGAACATACATAGCTAACATTGAGAATAACTTGACTAGTAATCTTAAAAGTTTCTGGGCGTATACTAAATCCCTAAAAACTACATCAGGCTATCCTTCTACGATGACATACAAAGTTAAAACCTCCAGTCAGCCAAACGAAATAGCAAACATGTTCTCAGATTATTTTGAATCGGTATTTGAACCCGAATTACCATCTGACCAAAACAACATCATTCCAGATAGTAATAATTCTGTCAATCTGTCATCTATCAGGATAAATCTAGGTGAACTTAGGGAAATTCTTATTTCCTTAGATATCAGTAAAGGTCCAGGCCCGGACAAAATTCCCCCATTCTTTCTTCAAAAAACTGCATACTCAATAAGTCACCCTTTAGCGCTGATATTCAATCAGTGTTTATCAGAAGGGGTATTCCCCGATAAATGGAAAAAAGCTTTCATTACCCCTATTCACAAAGGCGGCAACACAAATGACATCGAAAATTATAGACCTATATCAATACTGTCAGCAATACCTAAGGTTCTTGAAAAAATCGTTCATGGACAAATATTAGCAACCGTGAAAAGAAATATAGTAGATGAGCAACATGGTTTCATGCCTAACAAATCAACGACAACTAACTTGCTAGTATACTCAGAATATCTCTTCCAATCACTCGACGACAAAATTCAAATTGACTCAATTTATACAGACTTCAAGAAGGCCTTCGACAAAGTGGACCATAGTATATTAATGGAAAAATTATCAGATAATGGAATTAAAGGCAGCCTACTCAGGTGGACAAAATCATACATTACAAATAGGCATCAGGTAGTTGTTCTCAACGGCCATTCCTCCAATAAAGTAAAAATAACATCTGGAGTACCTCAAGGTTCAATCCTTGGCCCACTACTCTTCACGATATTAATTAACGATATCAACTCATGTTTCATAAATAGTAATTTTTTAATATTTGCTGACGATTTAAAAATTTTCCTTAAAATTAAACATGTACACGATTGCACAGCTCTCCAGGACGACCTAAATAGATTAAACGATTACTGTCAGCGAAATAAACTATATCTTAATTTAGCTAAATGCAAGACTATCACATTTACAAAAAATAAAAATATTATCCAACATAATTACTACATCGACACTCATCCACTTGACAAAGTCAACAATATTCGGGATCTAGGAGTTGTGTTTGATAGCAAACTTCATTTTGACATCCATGTGGAAAACATAATCAACAAAGCATATAAAATGATGGGTTTTGTGATGAGATTGACTAAAGAATTCAAAAAAACCAGCTCATATTTAATATTATATAATACGTTAATCCGCTCACAACTCGAATACTGCTCTCAAATATGGAATCCACATTACAACATATACGCCGAAAAAATTGAAACAATTCAGAAAAAATACCTCAAGACTATGCAATACAGAACACAGAATCCCCGACTACCATACACTGACCTACTTAATAATTACAATCTATGCACACTAAAAGAGAGACGTACCCTATTTGACATGACAACACTACACAAAATAATCAATAGCACGTTTGACTGTCCAGCACTCGTTAGCTCAATTAACATACATGCACCACTCAGATGCCTAAGAAACAACTTGCTCTTCCTCCCGTCAACTTCAAACACAAATGCAGGATTTAGGAAACCAACCAACAGAATGTGCAATGAATACAACAAAACCTTTCCAGACACACACATCTTCTCCAAATCATACACAGCATTCAAACACGAAATAAAACACATTCAAAAATCATCACCACAACACGCGATGACATAATAATACACATACTCCATTGAGATATTAATCATCTGTCATAACATACTACACCATCTCTTTTATTGAATTATGGCTCCTTAATTTTAATTTTATTTTATGTATTTTTGTTTTTTTTTCTCTTTATTATCATTATGTTAATGTATAACTCTTGTTTCTCTATTTCTCGCCTCAATATTTATTTCTCGCCTCAATACTTATTTCTGTATAATTAATTTCTTATCTATTTCATTTCGTTTATGTTAATTTAAGTTAATTTAAATTGATTTTTTTTTTCTTTCTTCTTTACTTGTTTTGTCTTTTATTAGTATTGTATTACTTTGCAAATTTTCACTTTCATATGTTTATATTGTGAATACTGTAAGGTTGCAGATAAACTTTGAATTCTATGTTACTATTAGTTATATGCATATTTTCTGTAACTGTTTGTATTCCTAAATGAATAAATAAATAAATAAATAAATAAATAAACTAATATATTGAAAAAAAAATTTTCCTTAGACATTGAGAAAAAATATTTTTATCAGAGATGACTCATAAATAGTTCTATCTATTTTTTTACCGCTACTTAAAATTGGATTGGGACTTCAATATGATAACTGTCAAAATATATTTATATTTTTTATTCACCTATTTGTGATACATGTTCTAACTAAAATATTGAAAAAAAATTTTTCCTTAGACATTGAGAAAAAATATTTTTATGAGAGATGACTCATGACTAGGTTTATCTATTTTTTTAGCGCTCCATAAAATTGGATTGGGACTTCAAGATGATAACGGACAAAATATATTAATATTTTTATTCACTTATTTGTGATACATGATCCAACAAATATATCGAAAAAAAAATTTTCTTTAGACATTGAGAAAAAATATTTTTATTTGAGATGACCCATGAACCGGTCTATCTATTTTTTTACCGCTACTTAAAATTGGATTGGGACTTCAATATGATAACTGACAAAATATATGAATATTTTTTATTCACCTTTTTGTAATACATGATCTAACTAATATATTGAAAAAAAAATTTTCCTTAGACATTGAGAAAAAATATTTTTATCAAAGATGACTCATGAATTGGTCTATCTATTTTTTTACCGCTCCTTAAAATTGGATTGGGACTTCAATATGATAACTGTCAAAATATATTTATATTTTTTATTCGCCTATTTGTGATACATGATCTATCCTAAATATTGAAAAAAAATTTTTCCTTAGACATTGAGAAAAAATATTTTTATCAGAGATGACTCATGAATAGGTCTATCTATTTTTTTACCGCTTCTTAAAATTGGATTGGGACTTCAAGATGATAACGGACAAGATATATTAATATTTTTATTCACCTTTTTGTAATACATGATCTAACTAATATATTGAAAAAAAAAATTTCCTTAGACATTGAGAAAAAATATTTTTATCAGAGATGACTCATAAATAGGTCTATCTATTTTTTTACCGCTCCTTTAAATTGGATTGGGACTTCAATATGATAACTGACAAAATATATGAATATTTTTTATTCACCTTTTGGTAATACATGATCTAACTAATATATTGAAAAAAAAATTTTCCTTAGACATTGAAAAAAAATATTTTTATCAAAGATGACTCATGAATAGGTCTATCTATTTTTTTACCGCTCCTTAAAATTGGATTGGGACTTCAATATGATAACTGTCAAAATATATTTATATTTTTTATTCACTATTTGTGATACATGTTCTAACTAAAATATTGAAAAAAAATTTTTCCTTAGACATTGAGAAAAAATATTTTTATGAGAGATGACTCATGAATAGGTTTATCTATTTTTTTACCGCTCCTTAAAATTGGATTGGGACTTCAAGATGATAACGGACAAAATATATTAATATTTTTATTCACTTATTTGTGATACATGATCCAACAAATATATCGAAAAAAAAATTTTCTTTAGACATTGAGAAAAAATATTTTTATCTGAGATGACCCATGAACATGTCTATCTATTTTTTTACCGCTTCTCAAAATTGGATTGGGACTTCAATATGATAACTGTCAAAATATATTTATATTTTTTATTCACCTATTTGTGATACATGATCTATCTAAAATATTGAAAAAAAAATTTTCCTTAGACATTGAGAAAAAATATTTTTATCAGAGATGACTCATGAATAGGTCTATCAATTTTTCACCGCACCTCAAAATCTGATTGGGACTTCAATATGATAACTGACAAAATATATTAATATTTTTATTCACCTTTTTGTAATACATGATCTAACTAAAATATTGAAAAAAAAATTTTCCTTAGACATTGAGAAAAAATATTTTTTGTAGAGATGACCCATGAATAGTTCTTACAATTTTTTTACCGCTCCTTAAAATTGGATTGGGACTTCAAGATGATAACGGACAAAATATATTAATATTTTTTATTCACCTATTTGTGATACATGATCTATCTAATATATTGAAAAAAAAATTTTCCTTAGACATTGAGAAAAAATATTTTTATCAGAGATGACCCTTGAATAGGTCTTTCTATTATTTCACCGCTCTTTATAAAGACTAAAAGAATTCATACTGCAAATGTCAAACACGTAATGTCAAAAGCAGTCGTTTTATACAGCAACAATATTCAAATAAATTGGATTCTGATTTTATGATGATAACTGACAAAATATACTAAGAATATTTTTTCTTCACCTATTTGTGATGCATGATCTAACGAATATATCAAAAAAAATTCTTAGACATCGAGAAAAAAAATAATTATGTGTTGTTTGTTCGAACTTTTAAATTTGTATTATTTTGACACTCGGTTTTCTTTTCCTACCACAATAACAGGGACATGGCATAATGGAGTGATTTTGTACTTGTATCCTTGTTTAATTTTTTTATAACGATCGATAACGATAACGTCGTTACTGTCGTTATAACGTTGTTTTTTTCGATCGTTATAACGTCGTTATAACGTTGTTATAACGTCGTTATAACGTCGTTATAACGATCGAACGTTTGACGAACGTTCCAAACTTCAGCCACCTACTTTTTTCTTTGTAATTACTTTTAGTTTTAGAATTTAATAATGATCTACTGATGTTGTTGGTGTAAAATGCAGCTTTGATGTTAGTTGGCAGTGTATTTTTTATTTTTATAGAAATAGGTCCTGTGTATAGAATTTTTCTCCATTTTTGTTCTGTATTTAGTCTTGTCGCGCCGGTCGATGGAAGGACAGCGCTTCCGAAACATGTCGCGAAGTGACTCAAAAAACAAGTGGTTTATAGCTTATTTATAATTCAAATATGGTTAATATTTACTACCACAAAATATCCGCCGAATCATTAAATGCCACTAAGTATCAATTAAATACCAACTTTTATTTTTAATTTTTTTTTATGAAATATCTAATAAATAAATTATAGTGCATAAACCTTCTCCGGTATGAGCTGAACAAATTCTCCAAGTTTCAGCGCAATCGTATGTTTGGTTTGGGAGTCCATCGGCCACATACAAATAAACAAACAAATATACGTACATCCATTTTTATATATAGATCACTCAGTATGGTGAGCGAAATAAAACGTTTTTTTTTATTTAAATATTTGTTTTATAAAAAATATTTGAAATTATGTCCATATGGCTCAAACAATGTATAGTAAAATTTAACATTTTTATTTAAGAGTATTTAGATGTACTGTCTATTTAAGATTGATAAATTGAAAATGAGGATGTTCGTCTCGTTAATATCCCAAACATTAATTAGAATGAGGCTATTAGAGGAATTTTAATTCCTTTAAGAGCAATTAATGTTGAAAAGGATTACAATTTCAACGTCACATTATTAATTAAAGGTTTACCTTTTCATGAAGACAAAATTATTAATAGAACTTACACGTGACGATTTCTTGTTTAACGACATTATACAAGAAATTCCTATTGTTATTGATAACAACAAAATTGTACAAAAATAGCTACGAAAAGGATTTGTAAGATATCCTCGTTCGTTACAAATAAAATATAACGAAAACTTTGATTTATTTGACTCGATTTTTGTACAAGGTACAAGAATGTTTGTGCAATGTAGGTACAATATAAAACATAAAAAAGTGTTAACTTTTAAATTAACTTATTCTTCGAACAAATTTATCCTTTCAAATGGTTAACAAAATAGGAAAATGAATTATGGGTTAAATTGGTCATCGATTAATTTATTATCTAATAAATTGTATGTATAATACTAACCTGTTCCTCCTGCACCTGTTCCGAACCGCAAGACAAGGAGAGTTTCTTTTGAAAGTGATCGACATCGTCGGGAGGACCCGAAAGGACACGCGAAGAAGATAATATGTATATTACGTCCACTTCTGTAACTATTTGAACTAAAATAGGAACATTCTGAAATTTAAGAAATAGGGTCGTTTGACCTTGATTTCTTATTCTGTAACTAACGTTATTTTTAAAACTAAAATCTATAAAATTAGTGTACCATATATTATAATCATATGAACTCAAATTGCCTTTGCCGCAGACCACGCATGGGTACTGCGCTCTTTTCGGCCAAGTTTATTCATGTTATCTCGCCTAACCTTACTTTTCAATTGATCAATAATAATATTCTCTTGTTTTTATTTTCAAGATAATGCAACACGTGAAAATAATCCATTTTTTGTTTTTTTTCATACACAACTGATGTTTTTAACATATATAATATCCCGGACTGCTGTCAAAACAACAAGTACGCGTCCAAACAGGTGTAAACTAAAATTGGGAACGTTTTGACAGTTGACTCTACAGCTTTGTCAGCTTAGTGATAACCCTGAACATTCTTCTGAGCACTTACTTCCCCGTGTCACCTTTCCGACGAGAACTCTACGACGATGCTCGAGGGAAATTCTTTGGACCCATTGGACATGCGGACCTTGTAGCCACGAAGAGCAACTAAAGGCTTTCAAGACTTTCTGTCTTTAATTCAGTGTACTCTAACCTTCACTATAACTGAGCAGTGAGCTAGTTTTTTTTTTAATGTTTCACATGATTAGCTCACATTAAGTGTCTGCAAAGTTTTAAAGTTCTCCGGACTTTTCATATATTCTTTATGTGTTCTTTCAGAGTTTTGCAAGGGGCCTTTATTAGTCTCCATAAGCAGAATGGGTGGTGGTGGGGGAAAAACAGTTGACTCGACTAAAATGTAGTTATAGAATAGGGAATTGAACTAGTTCGTGATTTATTTCAAGTAAGAACGCTACTAAATAAAAAAAAATCTATTTCAGCATTAAAATATATCAACCTGAAATAAATGATATAGGAACGCACCTATTTAAGACGGAACGTTCTCAAAAAGTTATAAAATCGGACGTTATAAATAAGAAGACAGATGAACAAAACCAAGAGTATTTATGAGACATTGCCTGGACTATTGTAATGGTATCTACGCAAACCTCCCAAAGCTGGAGCTAAACAAACTTCAATCCGTCTTCAACGCTGCTGCTAGGCTAATCACCGGAGCCGCGAAATTCTCACACATATCCAACCATCTACGAAATCTTCACTGGCTAAAAGTTCCAGAGAGAATCAAGTACAAATTATGTTTGCTGACTTTCAAAGCGATCCATGGGTGGACTCCCACGTATCTTTCAGACTTCTGCATCCCTCTCACCGTAAACGAGCGACAACAAACACTTCGGTCAGCCACCACATCCATGATTGGCAAGTTAACTGAAATAAATAGAGTCAACACTACATCCTTACACTACGGTCAATACTACGGTGATCGTGCTTTTGCTGTGGCTGAAATAGCCTCGTATAATAAACTACCTCCTGAACTGAGGCGAATTGACAACTTGGCCCTATTCAAGAAACACCTGAAAACCACTTCTTCAGCGAGTCTTATAAAATCCTCTAATATATTCAAAGGGCCCTTGAGGTGAGGTTATCACAAAAACAGCGCTATAAAAATCATCCCAAATTAATATTTATTATTGTGGCTCAGTTGGTTAGATATCTGACTGCGGATACAAGAGTTCCGGGTTTAATTACCGGTAGAGACACATTTATTGTTTTTTCAGTCTGGAGTTGTGAGAAGATTAATACCGTAAGTCTCCAGAATGCGGATACTTTTTATTGAGTGCGTGTTAAATCAATATTTGACATAGTTCCTGTTAGTTGCCCAAGAAGAAATATAAAATTAAAATAAAATACAACATATTGATGGCGCAGAGGACAAAATTCGTCCGTTATTCATTAAAAAAATTTTTTAATATGTTCGGTGTTTGAAGTTAAAAAACTGCTATCACTTACTGTTTGGCCTTGATAGTACGAAAGTAAACATTCTATGGTTGGACGTGAAATATTTTTTAATGTTTTTTTTCAATGAATTTGTAACATGCGTTATTATTAAGTTAAACCTAATTTTAGCTTCCACCACTCCATCTCCATATGTGCAGTTTGTTTAAAAGAAGCTCGATATTTTCGCTTCTCGTATTTATATATTATATACATAGATAGAATAGTATGAAACGTTTTAAATTGCATGTAAAATTATTAAAAGGTCTTCTTCTTCGTTTAGTAGACCTAGTTGCCTTGCTGGGCTGGCTGCCTAGCTGGGATGACGAAGTTTAGCTATCCTTCTATCTCTTGGGTGGTCTACCAGGTAGGCGGCGCGGCGGCCAGAAGGAATTTCGTTTGCTGCTATATATGCAAGTCTATCATTGTCCATCCTGGCTACGTGGTCTCTCCAATGTCTTCTTCTGGATCTAAAATTGATGATTAACTAATCCAATAAGTTGTATCTGAATATAATATTAGCAAAGTAATAAAAAAGATAACCCTGGATATAATAGTTTACATTGAATGCATTGCCATTGTTTTTCGTTTAAGGAAATTTAAGATAAAAAGTCACGCCTTTTATAAACTTATATAGCATTATAAATATTTTGACGGTCGCGGTGATATAAAATGTTGGTAATGTCTGCTTTTTGTATTCAACGTAGCAAAAAAACTGCTTACGTTTGTTTTCCGATTAGGGAATCCAGTCGTTCTCAACCCGTCGTGTCGCGTCGGTCCAGACGAGATGACGAATCGTCTGCTTGAAGCATGAGTCCCCCCGCCTCTCATTCCTTTCAGCCTCCAGCCCTATATCCAGTTGATGAATAGAACATTAGACATAATGGCACGTGACGAACCAAGCTATTTCCGACTGGAAATAACATCCCGAAATCCCGACACTATCTTCATACTGTTGCATTATTCAAAAACTATTATTGACACCCAACTGGCTGCCCATAATGACGTCACTCATTCCTGAATTCATTAATATAATAAAACAAACATCGACGAATCCCGAAAACAAAATATGAATATATATATATATATATATATATATATATATATATATATATATATATATATATATATATATATATATATATATATATATATATATATATATATATATATATATATATATATATATATATATATATATATATATATATATATATATATATATATATATATATATATATATATATATATATATATATATATATATATCTTCTCCTTCAGCCATCTCTCCATTGATGGATGTAGGCCTCTTATCAATATTTCTACATGCTTCTTATAAGTCTCATTTTTGAATGTATAACCTAACCTAACATAACCTTACCTTACCTAATCTAACCTGACCGAACATATATACTAGATTGGTGGCAGAGTGGTTAGTTTGATGGGTTAGTAATCCAGTGGTCGCGATTTGGAATCCTACAATCCTGCATCATTATGGAGTTTCACCAAGTACCTACATATTGTCCATCGCCAGAGTGCATCGTAATGAAATAACGGTGAAATTGTTGAAATTTAATCTTTGTCACCACAAAGTTTCACCATGATTATCCGTCGACGAAATTAATGAACATATTATTTTGTTGTTTAAAAAAGTTGTGTATGATTGAAATCGTCTTTGAGAAAAACATGTTTCAGTAGATTAAAATTCTTAATTTGTACTCGTTTAATAAGCTTTTCATTAGACGCTATAATATGTTTATGTTATCAAATTCTATTTTTCTTCTTGACTTTATTAAATTCAATTCCAGTACAATCAGATTCCATCAAAAGGGACAACGCGTCCCTTTTAAGGATATAAAATATTTATCATCTCAAGGAAATCTACGTACTGATAATTAAGAAAAATCAATTAACTATTTTGTTATATAATAATACAACAACAGAAATAACTTCAACTATCAAATATCAAATTAATTAATAATGAAAATTAAAATGGATTTCCACTCTGTTTACACAAACACTTTAGAATCATTATATTAATTTATTATCAAAATATGAATGAACATAGTATATTTATTTATTTAATTAATTACTTATTATTATTACTGCTGTCCACCTAGGAAATCCTGTTCTAGGGCTAGCAGTTTACAATTTTTATTGACAATTATGTGCAATTATGAACCAGGTGATTGTTTCCGTTCCACGCTAAATAGGTCCACAATCTCAACTTTCTGCACTCACAAACATTACCTCAACAAACATATGGGCTCATACAAAATAGATTATCCAGGTACTAATGTCTGCTTTAGTACACTAGAGCTTGGAAAACGCACCTATCATTTTATCAATGTCGGATATATCTTTGTTAAAAAAGTTGAAACAAATGGGTTATGATCAAAGTTAAGTATTGCAAACAGAGGATTTCCACATTTTCAAATTATATCAAGCACATCTCGTATGTTTTATGCTGTAGTATACCTAGCACTATATTTTTATAATCAACAAATTATTTTGAATGTATTTTGATGTGAGAAATTAAATTAAACCTAACGTTTAAGTAGAAACACAATCGTTCAATTATCTTTTGTCCCATTTAGGTACATGCGGGCCTATTCCTATTCTTTTGTCTCGGCAATATACTACACAAGTTTATACGCTACATGCGTTTCTTATAGCATATCGTTATTCTGTTTTCCGCGGACACTAGCCCGCGTAAAATTCCGCGCATTATGTCGGGAAAACTTCCGTTCGCCGTTCGTAACGCGGTATTCTGATGGGAGCGAAATACGTATGACATTCGATAGGTGAATTAATTCGCAAAGTTTAATGCGGCATTTCGAGGTGGTGGTAAGTTCTGCGTAAAGACAAAAAGCGACGCGTACACACATTCATTCGTTTCACAGATTATAGTTATGAATGACAGCTCGTGATACCTAACTTTTACTTCAAATTCTGTGATACGCAAAGATTAGCGGAACATAACGCAAAATATAACACGTGAATGGGAATAAGGGTAATGGAGTTGGCTATCCTGATTCTATCACGCCAAACTCGCTTGTGCTCGATCGGGACTCGGATGCCTCTTTCGCATATGGTTTTTTGATGCTTGATAGTCTTATGTCTGCTTGGTCTTTTGGTTGGATACTCGATGTCCAAAAATCTCTTTATTCATTGTCATACCATTCCATCAAAGAATTTTTTCGACTATCTTTTCAGTATATGTAACAATGTAACATATTGCACATTATATCGATATGAAGATATAAAGGCTTATAATAATACTTGTGCTTCCATTAATTTATTATCATCATATATTTGGATGTCCCGTAAGAGACGTTTAATCGAAAATACATACGGCAAGATAACATCTCATAGTTCAGCAATGAGGTTGACTACCCATTCAGAATGTAGTGCCTTTTTAGATGTGTGTGGATATGACCTATAAGTACACGTGTAACACACACCAGCACTCAGTCGCTGATTAATCCCAATTTCGGGATATGATGGAATCATCGTGTTTATGAAAATATAAAAAAAGTTATTTTCCTTATTATACAGTGAAATAATTTATATAATGACTACAGTTAGGAAGATTTATACTTACTTTTTTTGGGTAAAATACATATTCATTTCACAAAATTATTGAGCTAACTAAACTACATAAAATTATAATACAAATTAAAGGAAGTTATGTTTATTCTACATTCCTTTGAAGTAGTGTAGAGTTATGCTTAGGAAACATACTAAAATATTTTAATTTTATTTCTGCATCAAACTAGAGGATTTTCTTTACTTGATTATGTAAATTCTCCCAGGATATCATATGAAGACACTATATTTTGATGACATTTTGAAAGACGGAAATGATAGAAGCGTGAACAATGCATGAATGTTGATGACGCGATGGATGTGTGCCAAGATACCTACCGCGTGAAGGACATAGCGTGATGGTTTTGTTTGTATATTTTGGTGGTTTTGTGTGTGTGACATATATTATTAAAGCGTAGATACTATTTAGTTTTCTTTTCTCTGATACAACTCAATCATATTTAAAGAAGTATATAAATTTAGTGGTGTTTAATTTTCCATGGACAACGGTAAATTTCTTCTTCATGATTTTATCTGTCAAAACTTTCACAATGCTCTGACGTATTGGAAAATAGATTTTCCTCATGCCTGATTAAAAATGTATACAACTTTCAAAGTCTTCACATAAATGTACTCATGGAAATGTCAACATTTGAATTAAAATTATGTCCTCAAATTAATTTTCATATTAGTTTTTTTTTTAATAAAAAGAATATATTTAAATAACATAGGACTTCTTTTAAATGCATTCTAGAATTGACAATGTAAGAATTAAAAAATATCTAGTATTTTGTTTTAACAAGCTATTAGGATTCGGGTCTATTATACTCTTCCGAAGAAGCGCACTACGTAAAAAGACCCGGGATGCAAGAAACACAGGATTCAGAAGATCGTTCATCGGGCTGCTGTGTTAATAAAAGAGTTTGAGGAGCGACTGGTCAAGGTAAATTGTTTCGGGTAAAGGTTTGCTATGAAAAAAATAATAAATTGATGGCTTTCGTAGATAAGTTAATACCTAATTCCTGAACTAATGGTCCAGGGTTCGATTCCCGACGTAGACACTGATTTTTTTTTATATTGTCTTCATTTTGGATCTGTTAGACAATAAACATCGAGAGCTTCCAAAAAGAGCCAACTTGTTGGGTGCGTGTTGTATTAATATTTGACATAGTATCAGTTAGTTGGCTGAAAATCAAAACAGGTAAAATGACACATATACCTACATATATACCATCACGCCGTTTGCCTTTTTGGTGTAGGCAGAAAGAACCGAAAGCCAGACTCTTTTATCTTGACATAAATGTTTAGCCTAATTACATCCTTGCATCGCGTCATACATGCTATCCTATTATTCTTTCAACTCTTTTGCGGCCAGCCCCTTCATTGCATTGTACACAGTGAACTTTGTTGGCCTTGAAATAATTGTGTCAGCCATTATTGTTCTAAATGCAACGTCTGTTCTATTTCCTGCCGTTACCTTTCTTTCCATATCCTATTCTAATCTTCCATCATGCTGAAACATACTTGCTAAATACAAATATTCATCCACTTGTTCTAGTAGTTCATTATCTACGTGTATTTCGCATTTTGTTCTTTTTTCGCTTTTTTCTAATTTAAAATTAATTATATTATTTAAAAAAAAAACTCTTTAAAATTGCATTCAAGGATGGTAAAATTTTTCGCAAAAATATACCATCTTACTTATAAACGTAAACTACCTACAGTACCTGGTAATATATCGTGATTGATGAAAGAGTTTATTTATGGGTAAACCGTGACTATCTTTATTACAACTTTATTTAGTAGACGTCAAGTTAGAACGGGTCGAGAGGTTGTTTAACGCTTGACTAGCTCGTCATACAAAATATTTCAAAATGGCGGATCTTTCACATATGATCCGACGCATATTTGAGATTGACTGAAAAATTAAATCCTAATAAAGTTTTTCCTTGTTATTCTTCATCGCAATCGTTTTTAAATTGACTCAACACGGCACAACGCGGTGTTTGTTTTCATTTTACGATGTTAGTTATCCAAAGATAACATGCATTTATCTATTTTTGGACATCTGTGAAGCCAATGCGGTCATATGAAAAAAAAAATGAGGGTGTTCGTAAACAATTCGCTGACCTATGTAGTTAGTCACATCTTAGTAAACGTTTATAAGTAAGATTTTTTAATACCGATCTAAAATATTTTAGACGTGATTATCTAGTTGCGCGTTTACGACAAAATCTAATAAATAAGACCGCTAGTGTATACCATAGAGTTAAGTCTTGACCAAATTCCACTTTTATAATAACATTTCATTTCTATAACCTTAATACATGTTTCTTTTTCTAAAATATTCCTTCAAAATTATACATTGCGTAGATATTATTCATAATATTAAAACATATTAGTATGAGAAATAGTAAAATAGGTCTATACAGGTAAGCAAGTGTGTAGATAGGTATGTTCAGTAAATTTACAATCACAAAGGGTATTGTGCGTGTCAGTTGTATGTTAGTGATTGCGTGCCTATACGTATTTTCTTACCGAAACCATGTTTTATAACTTTGTGTAGTTCATTCCCTTCATTCACGTTCATACATACTTACCTACCTGCAATGTTGCCTGTCATGTCCAACTTGGTTTCTTAGAAATAGTCACATGAACATGAGGCGGGCGCGGGCTTTACTTCGATTACAAATATGGAAAAATATATAATAAGGGTTGTACACGAAAGATTAATTTTTCTTAATTTAGTTTATCGATTTCTTTTTTTTTTTTTATTTATTTATTTATTCTTCATAGAGAGTTAAACAGTCAATATAATTTATAAAAAACAACAATGCATTGCTTAGTTAGTGGACCAGTGAAAACTCCATACATTAATCAATAGGACAACCACAAAAAATTACAAATTAAAAATACATACAAACTTGACTATACATATTTAAAAAAATGGGTAAGATGGGTCGATAGCAGAGCGGTAAGCGCGCTGGGCTAGTAATCCAGTGATCGCGAGTTCGAATCCTGCCTCGACCGATTTCGTTCACCTATAGCACAAGCATTTATTTGCTTATTTTAGGGAACGTAGAAAGATGTATATGTTCTTGTTTAACAAGGACATATTCATTTTTTTTAATAAAAAAAGGTGCTCAGACCGAAGCACTACGTAAGATTGGAGGAGACAGCTATCCTAAACGCACTGAGGGAACTCGCAGAGATGTCGAGTGTATTTTAAAGAATGCATTGTATACCACATAGTGCAAGCACGGTGTACAAAAGCATTCTGGGTGTAGTTATTATTACACTTGGGAATATAGAAGGTGTTTGGATATCGGGTTGCTCTGCTCGGACAGTGAAAACATATTTTTTTAGCAAGTCTGGGGAATCTACAAAATTATTAACTAACTTTAACAAATATACAATATCAAGTAGAGTCCTGCGGTTTGCCAGAGTTACCAAATTATGAAAATTGATTGATTCAGAATAATTACTAAAACTAAGACCAAGAAGATTTTTTTTAATTTTAATTTCATAAAAGTTTTATATCATAATAGCCTACAGGTTATCAGTGAGTTTTCCATACAAAAAGGTCAAGTAGGTACATATTACATTTCAGTTACAGTACGGTTACAGTATTAAAATTATAATATGTGATACATGTTTTTTTTAAATTTAATTGCTACTTATATATTTGTCAATTGTTTTCCAACTGTCGATTCGTTCATGAGAATTCAATTCTCTTAATGAATCGACATTATTAAGCCAAGATGCGTGTACGAAGGAAAATTTTGTATGGTGTAGTGGACTTTTTGCATGCTAATAACACCAACTAGAGGCCTCGCAGCATGTATGTTCCCATTCATGGATTTACTCAGAATTCGGAGTAGAACATTTTATGTGAGTTTTGTGTGTGTCTGTGTGTGTGTCTCTGTGTGTGTGTGTGTGTGTGTGTGTGTGTGTGTGTGTGTGTGTGTGTGTGTGTGTGTGTGTGTGTGTGTGTGTGTGTGTGTGTGGTGTGTGTCTGTCCCCCCCTTATAACTTTTGATCCGCTCAATTTACAGAGCCCATTTTTTTAGAATACATAAACAATTATAGGCCTACAAAACTTTTATACTCAAAATCTTGAATTTCTGTTTCAGTCAGGGGTTATCAACTATTGAAATTTCGGTTTATTTTTCCATATATCTCAGAAACCATAAAAGCTAGAACGCTGAAATTTGGTATAAACATGGACAAATAAAAAATCTCAAAAAAGGTTTTTTTTAAAAAATCCAGGGTTTCTCAAACATTTTTTATTAAGAAAAATATTTTTTTTATGATAAATTTTTGAGTTTAACTGCCTATATTTCCATTTTTTTAAAAAATAAAGAAAAAAGCCGAAACACCCCAACTAGATGATTTATTTTCTATAAAAAATATTAACATTGTATTAGCACATCTCAATTTTTTTTAACAATTTTTATAAAAATTGAATTTAGTGACGACATTGCTTCATACAATTTGTATGGCAATAGCTACACACAATAATCTAAGAAGACTTAATAGTTTGATACTAATCTCCAAACATACATATATACCATCATGCTGTTTTCATATTCTGGGTAGGAGCAAAGGACTGACCTCCATACTATCCTATCTTGACATACATACCTAGGTACATGTGTTGTATAGAAAACCAAATATCTTAAAATATATAATTTGTATTTATGGGTTTATAGTTTGTTACTTATTCTTCAACTGTACATACTATCACTATCGACTGTTGAATCTCATGTGTGACATGCAACTAGTGTATGGTGTAGTGGACTTTTTGAATGCTAATAACACCAACTATAGGCCTCGCAGCATATATGTTCCCATACATGGATTTACTCAGAATTCGGAGTAAAACATTTTATGTGAGTTTTGTGTGTGTGTGTGTGTGTGTCTGTGTGTGTGTGTGTGTGTGTGTGTGTGTGTGTGTGTGTGTGTGTGTGTGTGTGTGTGTGTGTGTGTGTGTGTGTGTGTGTGTGTGTGGTGTGTGTCTGTCCCCCTTATAACTTTTGATCCGCTCAATTTACAGAGCCCAAATTTTTAGAATACATAAACAGTTATAGGACTACAAAACTTTTATACTAAGAATTTTGAATTTTTGTTTCAATCAGGGGTTATCAACTTTTGAAATTTTGGTTCATTTTTTCCATATATCTCAGAAACCATAAAAGCTAGAACGCTGAAAATTGGTATAAACATAGACAAATACAAAATCTCAAAATATTTTTTTTTTTAAATTCCAGGGTTTCTCAAACGTTTTTTAATAAGAAAAATATTTTTTTATGATAAATTTATGAGTTTAACTGCGTATATTTCCATTTTTTTTTAAATATCGAAAAAAGCCGAAACAACCCAACTAGATAATTTAATTTTCTATAAAAAATATCAACATAGTATTAGCACATCTCAAATTTTTTTTTAACAATTTTTATAAAAATTGAACATAGTGACGACGTTGCTTCATACAATTTGTATGGCAAACATACATACATACCATCATGCTGTTTTCATATTCTGAGTAGGATCAAAGGACTGACTTCCATGCTATCCTATCTTGACATACATACCTAGGTACATGTGTTGTATAGAAAACCAAATATCTTAAAATATTTAATAATTTGTATTTATGAGTTTAGAGTTTGGTACTTATTCTTCAACTGTACATACTATCACTATCGACAGTTGGATCTCATGTGTTACATGCAACTAGTTAATAACTTTCTTCATACATTCATATTCACTTCATTTTGTAAAGCTATAAAACTGTAGATATAAATTCTTGTTCCTTTTGTTTTTATATGTCTCCTTTGTACACGAGTGCTTACACTGTGGTAAAGTGCAATATATTTATATGTCTCCTTTGTACACGAGTGCTTACACTGTGGTAAAGTGCAATATATTTATATGTCTCCTTTGTACACGAGTGCTTACACTGTGGTAAAGTGCAATATATTTATATGTCTCCTTTGTACACGAGTGCTTACACTGTGGTAAAGTGCAATATATTTATATGTCTCCTTTGTACACGAGTGCTTACACTGTGGTAAAGTGCAATATATTTATATGTCTCCTTTGTACACGAGTGCTTACACTGTGGTAAAGTGCAATATATTTATATGTCTCCTTTGTACACGAGTGCTTACACTGTGGTAAAGTGCAATATATTTATATGTCTCCTTTGTACACGAGTGCTTACACTGTGGTAAAGTGCAATATATTTATATGTCTCCTTTGTACACGAGTGCTTACACTGTGGTAAAGTGCAATATATTTATATGTCTCCTTTGTACACGAGTGCTTACACTGTGGTAAAGTGCAATATATTTATATGTCTCCTTTGTACACGAGTGCTTACACTGTGGTAAAGTGCAATATATTTATATGTCTCCTTTGTACACGAGTGCTTACACTGTGGTAAAGTGCAATATATTTATATGTCTCCTTTGTACACGAGTGCTTACACTGTGGTAAAGTGCAATATATTTATATGTCTCCTTTGTACACGAGTGCTTACACTGTGGTAAAGTGCAATATATTTATATGTCTCCTTTGTACACGAGTGCTTACACTGTGGTAAAGTGCAATATATTTATATGTCTCCTTTGTACACGAGTGCTTACACTGTGGTAAAGTGCAATATATTTATATGTCTCCTTTGTACACGAGTGCTTACACTGTGGTAAAGTGCAATATATTTATATGTCTCCTTTGTACACGAGCGCTTACACTGTGGTAAAGTGCAATATATTTATATGTCTCCTTTGTACACGAGCGCTTACACTGTGGTAAAGTGCAATATATTTATATGTCTCCTTTGTACACGAGTGCTTACACTGTGGTAAAGTGCAATATATTTATATGTCTCCTTTGTACACGAGCGCTTACACTGTGGTAAAGTGCAATATATTTATATGTCTCCTTTGTACACGAGCGCTTACACTGTGGTAAAGTGCAATATATTTATATGTCTCCTTTGTACACGAGTGCTTACACTGTGGTAAAGTGCAATATATTTATATGTCTCCTTTGTACACGAGTGCTTACACTGTGGTAAAGTGCAATATATTTATATGTCTCCTTTGTACACGAGTGCTTACACTGTGGTAAAGTGCAATATATTTATATGTCTCCTTTGTACACGAGTGCTTACACTGTGGTAAAGTGCAATATATTTATATGTCTCCTTTGTACACGAGTGCTTACACTGTGGTAAAGTGCAATATATTTATATGTCTCCTTTGTACACGAGTGCTTACACTGTGGTAAAGTGCAATATATTTATATGTCTCCTTTGTACACGAGTGCTTACACTGTGGTAAAGTGCAATATATTTATATGTCTCCTTTGTACACGAGCGCTTACACTGTGGTAAAGTGCAATATATTTATATGTCTCCTTTGTACACGAGCGCTTACACTGTGGTAAAGTGCAATATATTTATATGTCTCCTTTGTACACGAGTGCTTACACTTTGGTAAAGTGCAATATATTTATATGTCTCCTTTGTACACGAGTACTTACACTGTGGTAAAGTGCAATATATTTATATGTCTCCTTTGTACACGAGTGCTTACACTGTGGTAAAGTGCAATATATTTATATGTCTCCTTTGTACACGAGCGCTTACACTGTGGTAAAGTGCAATATATTTATATGTCTCCTTTGTACACGAGCGCTTACACTGTGGTAAAGTGCAATATATTTATATGTCTCCTTTGTACACGAGTGCTTACACTGTGGTAAAGTGCAATATATTTATATGTCTCCTTTGTACACGAGTGCTTACACTGTGGTAAAGTGCAATATATTTATATGTCTCCTTTGTACACGAGTGCTTACACTGTGGTAAAGTGCAATATATTTTTAATTGTGTATATGTTTTTGTATCTTGTGATTATGGTTTTTGAATTTGTTGTATTATATAAATAAAAAATATATATATTTATGTATTTATTTATCAATAAGAAAACTAACGTTTTTTTACACAAATTTTTCATGACATTGATAAAGAAACTAATAATTGATTTTCACTTAGAAAGTATACATTAAAAAAAGGATATAGACATACCAAGAAGACAAATACAAGCAAAATAACATCTCATATATCATTCAGCAATGAGGATCACCACCCATTCTGAATTTTGTGTCTTTAAGTGAGACTAGACTGGCATTTGGGAATATACGAATGTGTCGTGCCTTCTTATATAAGGTTCTACGCACCCGAACACCTCTCGCTGGTTACTTACCCCACATTTTTGGATATGCTGTGTTGGTGTGAGTGTAAAATTAAATGAAAATACAGTATGGATTCAGTTTGTATTTTAAAGTTATTTTTCAACGTCTTTAATAATTATAATAATAATAATAATTAAAATTTATAAAGCGCCGTTTAGTGATACAAGATCACTCCAAGGGCGTTGTAGGTAGCTTATTTGTTGGCTCTACGAAACAAGGCAGCCTTTACATAGAAGTCTACCCAAGGTGTCAATGCTATGAGCTCCACGTATGTCAGAAGGAAATTTATTCCACTTTAAGGCTGGGTTGTTTCAACAAACGTAACAGTAATATCATACTTAGAATACTTTGATTTCGTGAAATTGTTCAAAAATGCGTTGTTTGACGGCATTAGATTTCAATGAAACAACCAAAACTTTTGAATAATTTTATGAAATCAAAGTATTTCAACTATACTTTTACTTTAATTTTTGTCCGAGAAACACAGCCTAAATGTTTGTTCACACTGAAACCGCGGTCATAGTCATTTCAACTTTTGTTGAAATAAAGATCTTTAAAACTTCAAAATACGTGATTTTTTTATATTGATATATATATTTTTAATGCTTTTAAAATAATATGTATGGTATTGTGTTTGGTTGTTTTTACCATCATAATATATAAAAATAGAGTGCGTATCTGTAATTTAATCAGACCTTTCATATACACTTTTTTTAATTATATTTAGTGATAATTAAAAAGGTGACAACCCTTATTTTCATATGAAAACATGAACGAATTTTCACATTACCAAATGGTCATTTATATCAAATATCCTATTTACAAATAACTTTACATGAATCATAAAAAAAACATCACGAAGTTATATTATAGTTATGGTCGAATATATTTTGTGAACAATTTTCCAATCTTATATGCCCAATAGGGATTTCTTTAAGTACAGGATAATTTGTATTAATAAAATTACGTTACCACGAATACATGATTTATAATAATACCCACATTTAATTATATCATGTTGACCGCTGTTCAATATTGTAAGTTTTTCATATGAGTTAAAATTATACTAAACTTAACATGCACACTGCACACATTGAAATAAAAATAAATATAACACGCACACATTGAAATAAAAATAAATTTAACACGCATACATTGAAACGAAAATAAATTTAACATGCACACATTGAAATAAACAATGGATTTTTTCCTGTCGGGAGTCATTGATATTTTAGACAATTTTTCAACATCTCAGTAGGAATATTATAGAAGAACCAGGAACTCAAGGCACCTTCAGGGCTTACGACCTGTCATCGTCTGGTTTACGTGATCGGGAGTTCAATAAGAAGGCATAATTGGTGAACGATGCGCCAGCGCATTAAGTTATCACGTAAGCCAGTCGATGACAGTTCGTAAGCCCCATGGGTGACTTGAGTTCCTGATTCGTCTATAATATTCCAACTTCGTCCCTATTGAGATGGTGAAAAATTGTCAAAAATAAAATTTAACATGCACACGTTGAAATAAAAATAAATTTAACATGCACTCATTTAAACATCAAGTCTGGGTAATAATATTGTTATGCTACATAACATTATAATACTGATATGCCCAGGTACTAACATTATATATTATAGGTACTTAATGTAATGCAAGTGATGTTGAGCGCAGCTGCGAGCTTGAAAAAAGAAAATAAATTCCACTTTTCCTTCACAAATGTACTATTTAAAATGTCTAGATTGAGAAAACTTTGAAGTATGTTTGATGGATTAAATACATGACATGATTTCATACCTTATTCAAAAACTAAAAAAAAAATAATCTTTTTTTTCAAATGTTTGAATGTTAACTTTGTGGTTCATATTTAACAAATTAAATTTAAAGATATAACTTTGTATTAACCACGTTTTTTGGTTGAAACGATGCGACCGGTTTCGGAACTAACCGTTCCCTCATCAGGCTAACTTTCAACTGAAACAGAATGTGACGACGTGCTTACAAGAAATCTATGGGGGCGGAGGTAGAGGTAGGGTGGGGGTACTTAGGGTTGGGTCTTGTGCAGGGTGGGTCCGATTGGCTGAAGGATTAGAAGTAAAAGGAAACATATTTAATAATGGACTGAAAGATAAATTTAACTGATTGTTTATTATGTTCTGTTTTGAATTAATACACTTTTTAATTTCTAGCGACTCTAAATTATCAAGACGGAGACCTACTTTGTTGACGTGTAAAATTTTTGTTCCCGATTGCATATTAAATTGATGATCATTAAGTACTAAGTGTTCTGCGAATTCCGAAAAATTATCATTGTTTATACATCTAATATGTTCTTTTACTCTAGTCTCAAATTTCCGTCCTGTTTTTCCTATGTAGACTGCAGAGCAGTCTCCACATGTCAGTTGGTATACGCCGGAATTTTCCATTTTATTATCTTTATCTTTGGAATTCATTAAACTTTTTCCAATATTATTGTCAGTGTAAAATGCCGGTCTTATGTCTTTTGGTAAGAAATTTGAGACTAATTGGGATAAATTATTGACAAACAATATGCGTCTCCAACTATATTCATCTTTTTTGATATTTGTATTATAACTATGTAGGTATCTATTGACGTTAATATTTTTTATTTTTTTATTTAAAATAGAGTCTATCAATTTACTGTTATAACCATTATTGTATGCAATCTGTTTGATTGTATTTAGTTCTTTATTAAAATTATTTGATGATAGTGGTATATTTAGTAATCTATGGACCATGGAATGATAAGCGGAATGTTTATGGGATGCTGGATGGTTGGATGTATTGTGGATAGTTGTATCTGTATAGGTCGGTTTACGATATATATCAAATTCAATTTTATTATTTACTATTGTCAATTTTAAATCTAAAAAATTATCCATTAGAAATACCTACATTCATCATACTTGATACCGTCTGAAATCACAGAGTACCTACATACTTATCAATTATTAATACACATTGGATTTAGTCAATCAAGTGACCTTATCATTGCAGTTTTCGGTATCAATGAGCATTTAAGTTGGATTATCTTACTCTTTGAATAACAACCACTTCCATTCATCATCTATTACAAGCTCTTTTGTTATTCTTCTAACAGCCGTGTAATATTTTCTTGGCTGATCTCTACATCTCATTCTTCTCTTATTATTCCTTCTGATAATAATAACGTCCGTCATGAGGAATAAAAAGTCTCATTGAGTAAGCTCTTTTGTTATTCTTCTAACAGCCGTGTAATATTTTCTTGGCTGATCTCTACATCTCATTCTTCTCTTATTATTCCTTCTGATAATAATAACGTCCGTCATGAGGAATAAAAAGTCTCATTGAGACTCATTTCAATTTATATTACACATGAGATCGAACTGTCGATGGCGATAGTATGCATAATTGAAGTATACGTACCAAACTATAAACACTGTAACACGAATTAATAAATATTTTAAGATATTTTGTTTTCTATATATTATAATATGTAGGTATATATGTCAGGATCAGATAGTATGGAGGTCAGTCTATTTTCCTACCCAGAATAAGAAAACAGGATGATGTATGTTTGTAGATTAATTAGGTATCAAACTATTGAGTGAGATTGTGTAGTGTTTACTGCCTTACAAATTGTATGAAACGATGTCGTCACTAAAAAAAATTTGAGATGTAATAATATGTACAATGTTAATTTTTTTT
This sequence comes from Molanna angustata, assembly GCA_963576475.1. Classification (NCBI taxonomy): domain Eukaryota; kingdom Metazoa; phylum Arthropoda; class Insecta; order Trichoptera; family Molannidae; genus Molanna; species Molanna angustata. The sequence goes on along the minus strand of OY754964.1, from coordinate 50,094,764 downwards.
ATAGAAAATTAAATTATATATTTGGGGTGTTTCAGCTTTCTTTAATATTTTAAAAATACTTTGGAAATATACGCAGTTAAACACATAAATTTATCATAAAAAAATGTCTTTCTTAGTAAAAAATGTTTGGAGAAACTCTGGAATTTTTTAGAAAAAATATATTTGAGAATGTATATTTGTCTAGCATTCTAGCTTTTATGTATTTTGAGATATATGGAAAAATGAAGCAAAAATTCAAAAGTTGGAACCCCTGACTGAAACAAAAATTCAAAATTCTGAGTATGAAAGTTTCCTAGGTATATTACTATCTATATATTCCGAATTTTTAAGCTCTGTAGACTGAGCGGATCGAAAGTTATAAGGGGGGACGGACACACAGACACCCTGACATACACACACAGACACACTAAATGTTCTACTCCGAATTCTGAGTAAATCCGTTTACATAACATATATGCTGCGAAGCCTCTAATTTGGTGTTTCTTGACTTCAAAGTTGGAAAACCATGTCAAGGGATTTGTTTTCATCTTTCTAAGATATATTTCTGACTGAAAATATTATATTTTATATTGAAATAAATAATACACATCTGAAGAAATTTTCTGTAATGGAATAAAAACAATTAGGTGTCATTGTTTCGTTCAAATTACACATTTAGCCACTAGTATCTTCATTTTGTGGGCCGCAATAGCTAACGTGAAATATTTATCTCCAACCCATTACATAAGTATATTCTCGAGTCTATCTCTTGCCTCTTTAGATCTCTTAAGAGTATGTATCTCTTTCTCTCCAAATCTCCGTAAGAAATAAAGAAAAACGAAAATACACTCGATAGTGGAGATTTTCTACTTTCTGCTTGTCTTGCAAATCTCCCTAATCTTCCAAGTTAAGAGGGATTTGTTCTTACTTTGTTGGAAATCGTTACTAAACTGACGTTCATGCGATTCTCTCGGAAGCAATAAATTATTGTTTCAGAAAAAAAATACATTTTACGGATGGTCTGTTTGGTTCTAATCAGATAAAGTTATTATTATAATTTTATATATTCTAGATTGACACAAATAATAAACTACTACTTTTGCCCGAATAAGCAGAAAAAAAACTCGTTTCTAGCACTTTGGTAAAAAATTAAATAATTTTTTTATAAAAAAATATTATATTTTTTGCGTGCATTTTTTGTGTGTGTGTTTTAATTGTGTATTATTCTGAACATTTTGATGAATTATTTTAAAAATCAACAAAAAAGTTACTAGTACATATTCAAAACTTTGTTGAAGTAAAAAAAAATGTTGAATTTAAATAATGTTTCTTTTACTTTTATTAAATTTTTTTTAAACAACCTACGAATTTAAAATGGAATTCAATCAAATTTATCAAAAGTCAAAAAATAATTTATTATTGATAGTAAAAACACACATTTGATAAATCTAAAAAATATACAACGTGCAATAGTTAAGTTTATAAAGTTTAGTTGCTTTTTGAAAATGCAAATAGGTACAACTTTTATGTCTCCCATAAAATATTATTAGAATATGTACACTGCTAGCCCTGGAACAGGTTGATGAGAGTTTTTATATGGTTTAAAAATATATTATTTTTATATTTTTTTGTAGGAGTATGCTACAATCAACATAGATGGTACATAATATTGAGTTGAAAATGAGACCACCAATTAGGAAAATTAAATATATTTAAGCAAACTTACCTGTTACGTGCAATACATTCAATATAAAACCACATTTTTACGATTTATGCAAGTTTGATAAAAAACCTATATCTGTCCCGTATATTGTATATCCGCCCCACATCATCATTGGACGTTTTACTGTGAACATCATCTTCTAAATCCGGAGTGTTTAAACCGTAAAAATATCATCTGTCGATCGACGAAATCAATCCTAATAATAAATCAATCCTAGTTTAAAATCATCAATATCGTTTTAAATCAAAAATAATCACATAAGTGCAAGTGCAAGTGAGTTAAAAGGATTAGGTATCCCGTAAACTATGTAAGTAAAAACAAATCATCATTACTTGAACTTTGTAGAAATATTTAAAGACGTGATTTTTTAAACTACAAAACATTACCAATTACATAATTGAATTGAATTACAAAAACATATACATACATATGAAGAAAGACGTTTTTTTTATTATTAGTGATATAATCGAAAGGAGACGTCTTTCACACCTAAAAATATATATTATATAATAGAAATGAGGTCCCTAAGACGAATGTGTGATAAAACAATTTATGATAGGATAAGGAATCAAGATATCAGAAGAGAATGTAAGATTGAAAGGGATATTTTGAGTAGAATGAAGATAAATGCTTTGCGATGGTTCGGACATGTAGAGAGAATGAACTATGAACGACTGACAAAGAAAGTATACAAGGCTGAAAAGAGTGGAATGAGATATAAGGGTCGACCTAGAAAGAGCTGGCATGATCATATAAATGAGATTTTGAAAGAGGGGAACATACGAAGTCAGAACAATAGGAGAGCATGTATGACGCGATGTATGAATGTAAATGAGGCAAAACAGGTATGTCAAGATAGAAGAGTCTGGCGTTCGGTTCTCTCTGCCTACCCCAAATAGGGAAACGGCGTGATGGTATGTATGTATATGTATGTATGTAGGTATGCCTATTCTCCGACAAATTTTCGCGTGACCACTTATTAAAATAATGTTTTACAAATACTACGAGCAATAAATTGTGTGCGGGCAGTTATATCAAATTAACAATTTCGTTTTGCGTGAAATTGATTAGGAAATATATTTATGTGGAATGCTTTAGTAAAGCGCCTAGTAATTTGTATGAAGTCACTGCTTGAGTTGTGGCTGCTCGTGATTTATTATTTTTCTTTCTTTCAAAACCAACCACCGCATACAGCCATAAGTATAATATTATTATATAAGTAAGTACTAAATTTCTTGTATACGATATAAATGAATACAGCCGAACAATACAATGTTCCCTTTTTTTCACGAAAATTTATTGCATTGCTTTTGGATACAGAACATTTTCCCGGAACATAATAAAAGCATTCATTTCTTTATTGAATGAAAAACCCTTGTTGTGCCTAATGCTTACCTAATATACTTACTTTCTAGAATGCTCAACTTCAAATTAGCTGTCGGACACTTAATTTCAGTTTAATATGCTTTACATTAATGGATGTTTTTTTTATAAGACAAGTAACATAAATGTTTTAAGTTAATTAGAAAACTGAGCCCAAAATGCGATCGATGGACTATATCAGCGTTTATATATCTATTTTGTACATCATTAATTGGAAAACAAAAGCTACAGAAAAACAAGAATGGAAGAGACTTCTGGATTCAGTCAATGATCACCAAGGCCAGTCAAGCTTATGACGATGAAATAAAAATAAGATGGATACCAATATGAAATAGAATAACGTTCGGTTACAATAGTGAACTGTGCAATGGTGTTTTTAAGAGGGTATCATGTAGAGAGTGCACACTATGAAGTACGCCGACGAAATTCAAATATTTTATGGCGTACGCCGTGCGGATTATCCTTTTTGTGTCATATTCATATTTGTATGAAAAATGTATATAACAGAAGTAAAATAGATTCTGTAAGGAAAAATTGAGTGATCAACTTCATATTGATATTGTATGTGTCTCTATAGAGGAGTGTACTTTTTTACTCTCCACTCTTCTATCTTCCTCAAGGTGTAGGCAGTGAGAACCGACCACCGCAGCATTCTTCTATCTTGACACATACATCGCCTCATCAACATTGATACACTGTCTCATACATGCTCATCTTGCTATAAATGCAATTTTACTTAAAATTTCTCAACAGGTAAATATCATGTAGAAAGTGCATACTATGAATTTCGTGACAATGTTTTTGTGTGTATGGTGTATTGTGAAAACTTTTGTCCTCTGGGAATCTTATATTTGTTTAAGAATCTAATAGAAATGTACTTCATAAAAATGCATTTAGAGATTGTCAACATTTCAAGAAAAAAAAATGAACACTTACATACTATGGTGTGGAGAGTTTAGTCTTGGCTTCAACCCACTGGTCTTTTTATAGTTTATCTAGGGATATTTGTAAATCATTATTGTGACTACAACTTTGATTCTTTATATTTTTATAACTAAACAGAAATATACTATTTCATCGTGAACGAAGTGCCTTTTTGGAAATACTTTCGATTTGTGTATTCAGTTATGGCACCAACCTCATGACGTCACAACCTTGTAGATTTGGGACGATACAAAATAAAATACACAAAATAAAACAATTATTATATTCGATTTAAAATTGTCACAACAATGTTATCGAAGGCAGAACGAAAGGTGACAGTTTTATTTGGGAATATATAAGTATAGGTAATATTAAAATATGGTTTGGCGAAAGCGTAAACTGGCATGTCACGTATTCAGAATTGTCAACAGGTATACAAGGATGAGGGTTTAAAGTGAAATAATGTGTCAGATGCCACACAGAGGGACATGATGACAGGAGATTTGTGATCTTCTACCCCCACCCACCGCTCAAGATACCTATGTATATATATACACACCGGTCCGCCATTTATATCTGTTACTGACTATCTACGAATGTGAAGGAACATCAACAGTACACGTCTCTTTGGATATAATATTATATATCGTAGTAAAGCTGACCGCACAATTGATGGCGATAATGTTTGGTCATATAATAATATTATGAACGTCAATATTACATTTTAGGTTTGGCTCAGGTAGTGCATCACCATCTTAAAATAATAGAGATTCCATTATTTTTAATCTACTTCCAAAAACGCAGAGATTTCAATTACTTTTTAATGCGTTGTCCAATTTCGATAAATTTTTGATTTTCATTAGAAATAGGGTATCTTTCGATTGGTAGTATTTCAATGTGGTATACAAAAAAAATCATCAAAATCTTCAATATTCATTTCAGGGTTAGTAATTATTTACCATATAATCCTATTTTGGTGATTCTTTTTTAATAATTTTAATCTTTTTTAATAATTTATTCTGCTTTCATGCGTCTTATGGACATGGCAGAAGACGCATGAAAGCAGAATGAATGCAGTTGAAATGAGATCGTTAAGAAGAATTTGCAATAGAACGATGTATGACAGGGTAAGAAATGAGGACATAAGGAAAGAATGTAAGTTGAAGAAAGATGTCATTACTAGAATGAAGGTGAACACATTGAGGTGGTTTTGGTCACATGGGGAGAATGAATGAGGAGCGCCTGACGAAGAAAATATACAGAGCGGAAAGGAATGGAATGAGAGGTCGGGGACGCCCAAGAAAGGGATGGAACGACCATGTGAACGATATTCTGAAAGACGGAAATGTTAGAAGTGTGAGCAACAGACGAACATGTATGAGACGATGCATGAATGTGAACGAGGCGAGAAATGCGTGACAGGATAAAAAAATGTGGCGTTTGGTTCTCTCTGCCTACCCCGCAAGCGACATGGCGTGATGGTATGTATGTATGTACTTTTTTAATAGGAAGTGAGTGTTTCAAAGGTGATCACACATATTATAAGTTTCATTGATGATAGGACTCACGATAAAAAAATCATCAAATTTTTCAATTTCTTATGCCGTCTACAATCTGTATAACACGTATTATTGTATGAGAGATAATATTACTACATATGTACATAAATACTACCATACCATGTCCCTCAAGGGGTAGGTAAAGAGTACAGAATGCCATATTTTTTTTCTATCTTCACATTTATTTTGAAGTCGGTTTTTTAATATGAAATATTATTAGTCCATCACATCTTAAAGCAAACCCGGGCGTGCATGACCTTATAAAAAGAAGCACGACACTTGTGTTCATTCCCACACACCATGTATTTGCGTATGCGTGAAATCGTCTCACTTAAAAAGGCAACATTAAGAATGGATTGTTAGCCAAATGGCTGATCTATTCACCTAAGATATTTTTTTGTTTGATAACCTGCCTCTTACTGGAGACCCGAAAACTATGATAATGAAATAGAAAGGAAGCACTATTCTATGTCGGTGTCACACAGCTGTTATAATAAATTCGCTTTTTGACAACTAATAAAATCGAACAATACATCATGATTTGTTATGTAATATAGACCCAGCACATATTTATATTCCGATTATATTCTCTTACGTACCTAATACTATTTATATTTATCTTATTTTTGTAATATGTGGTACAAATATATTTTTTGGGGTTTTTGCATCATTATTTTTTTTATTATTATTTTAATATTCTGTTTACTCTTCATTTTTAACATTAGAAAATGTTTAAATCACAGCGGAATAAAAATACCCAACAGTGATCGAATATTTTTTTAATTGCATATACGCAAACATTGGATTTTTTCCCTATTTTACTGACAAACTTTTTAATATCTCAATGGAGACTAAGTTGGGATATTATAAAAGAACCAGGAACTCAAAGCACCTACAGGACTTACGACCTGTCATCGGCTGGTTTACGGCTAGTTTAAGTTTGTCAATAAAAATACCCAACAGTGTTAAAAAAACAGTCTCAAAACAGGCATTTGCTTAGCGGGGGCGTTATTAGTCAGCTAATATATATAATTTACATATTGTGTAATAAATCAATAAATAAATTGATAAATAAATATAGAGGAATTGTTTCGACTATTTCAAGCAATAAGGGGATTCCAGGGAAGCAGAAACGTAGAGGTGTATGTAAAAATGGTCTCTAATTTGTGTATGGTTTTGTAAACAAAGGCAAGGCAAGGCAAACGTGAACAACATCAATCAACGTAACAAATGTCAAAAAACACACGTACGGTTATGTAAGAGAATGTCTGAATAGATATACATATCTGACATTTTAAAACGACGCCGTAAGTGAAAATTACTATTGACTAAGCACTTTTATGAAGTGCTTACATTTATTTTCAAAGTGAATACTAACTACACGTTTGTTTGTATAAATTGTGGAAATAGTACGAACTTCATACAAAAATAATATTTTAAACAATTGAATAATTTTATGTAGGTACCTACATATCTTGATATGTATCAGGATTTTAATTTTTTTATTTATGAATTAATTTATTTTTTATTTATTTATTTACGTATTTTTTTATTAATTTATTTATTGATTTATTTATTTATTTATTAATTTATTTATTTATTAATTTATTTATTTCTTTATTTATTTATCTAATTATTTATTTATTTATTATTTTTTTTTTTCATTTATTTATTTATTTATTTATTTATTTATATATATATTTATTTATTTATTTATATATTTATTTATTTATTTATTTATTTTTTATTTTTTTATTTATTTATTTTAATTTACAAAATCCACTTTTTTAAATCGTATATTTATCCACATCACTAGGCTTAGCCTGTAACGAGGTGATTTATGCATCAGTTTTGTTTACAATATCATGTGTATAAACATTGCATAATATAGGTATAGGTATTATATAATATATCTCAATGGTAAAATAGATGATATTAAAATTAAACAATTGCAGGTTTCATGCCATGAAGATTTTTGAGTCATAATATGACCCAATTTAAATAATATCTTTTCACTGTACTACATATGTACATATCGTTCCTTTCTTGTAATACGGTAATTATATGGTCCTGTCATGTACTCATAGTTCTTACAAGCAATTTAGATAAATAAATTTGAAAAACACATAAAAAATAAATCCAAACAACTGCTTTCAATTCTACGGCATTAATACGAGTGGTAGGTGTGAATTTGGACAAGTAAATATTTAAATTTGATGTTTAAAATTCAGGGTCTGGTCGGACGTTGAAGCATTTAGTATGTAAGGAAGTTCCACTCAATCTTGTCGGGACCGCTATAAGTTAACTCCGAACAAACAAAATATAGGTATCCAGTATCTCTTCACCAAGCAAGAGATAGGTACCATCCTTCCTTGTGTATATACCTGGTTGATTATCTGCCATGGAAAACTATTTGTTAAGGTGTCCTGACTTTTATACGCACTATTTTTCTATCTGAATTTGTCAGCGATATATTGGTAAACAAGAAAACTTAACTTTTTCAACTCTGAAATATTTATGACTCAATTCAAACACCTCATGGATTCTTGAATGTTTTTTATTCTGTATTTTTACTCTCTCAAAAAAACAAAGTTTTTCGCATTCATTTGTAAATGCGTCCTTGAGGATTTTATTAAATTGCTTTTGTATAACATATTTTGTAGAATATATATTGTTAAGCAAAGATGTTCATTCATAAAATAATAAATCGAATATTCTTTTTTAATTGCATATAGGTACGCAAACATTCGATTTTTTTTCCCGTCGGGAGTCAACAGATATTTTTACTGACCAACATTTTTTTTCTACAATATCCCAATTTCGTCTCTATTGAGATGTTGAAAAAAAAATGTTTGTCACTAAAAATATTATTTGACTTCCGAAAGGGAAAAAAAATCCAATGTTTGCGTATATGCAATTAAAAAAGAATATTCGATTAACATACACATTGATACAAGTAGGTAAACAAGCCAAAAATGAAATAATATTTCTGGCGCAGTTCAGGGGTGATATCTGTGTGTGACACCATCCTCTTATTTATAAGGACTGTTTCTTTCATTGTTTACAAATAAAAATTAATTTCTCAATAGATGGCGTTACAAAAAGGTTTCTCCGTTACTCCATAGATAGCAATAGTAATAATGCATTTTTTCAGGTAAAATGTTTCACACTATTCAAATATATAGAACTTTTTAAAATTAACATCGATAAGGGAACTCAATAAAAAGGCATAATTGCTGAACGTTGCGCAAGCGCATAAAGTGATCGCATAAACCAGCCGATGACAGGTCGTAAGCCCTGTAGGTGCCTCGAGTTCCTGGTTCTTCTACAATATCCCAACTTCGTCTCTATTGAGATGTTGAAAAAAAAATATTTGTCAATAAAAATATCATAAAATAATAAATGTTTGTACACTTCCTTGCCCTATATGGAATTTTCTTCCAGCTAAACAGTGTTTTCAGCCCAGAGAAGCAATATTACCATTATAAATTAATTTAAATGAATTTCTCTGCTTTTGCTGTGGCCGGACCAGCCTCGTGGAATAAACTAACACCTGAACTGAGGCAAATCGACAACTTAGCACTATTCAGAAAACACCTAAAAACTCACTTCTTCCGCGAGTCTTACAAAAACCCCATATATATTCAAAGCGCCCTTGAGGTGAGGTTATCACAAAAACGGCGCTATAAAAATAATCCAAATTTATTATTATTATTAATCTCCTCTGCTGGGGATCGAACTCAAGACGCCCGCACAGAAACAAAACGGCTAACTAACTGTGTTATAGGGCGGTCGGCATTCATTCATACCCTCACAGCATATTTCACAGTGTGTGGTAATCAGCGATAGATGTGCAGGTGTGCATTGCCTTTTAAAAGGATGCACTACTCATGCGTGTATCCCCTCACATCAGTCTCGTCTCACCAAAAAAGGTTTTACATTCAGAATGTATGGTGAACCTCATTGCTAAACTATTTGAGACGTTTTTGTTGTGTGTTGTATTTTCGATTACCCAGCTCTTACGGGACACCCGAAAAAGATGATGTTAAAAAAAAGTGGAAGCACTATTCTTAGTCGGTGACTGACGATGTGTATAAATATACCATACAGGTTCAGCATCAGATGAAGCGCTGGCTACGACCCAATTGTCTTATATTTGAAAATACATTTCCATTACTTACATAAGTTAGATTTATAAAAAAATCAATTGAAAATATGTACAACACATTCACAAATATTCCGTATTTTTTTTTTCATTTACTCAAATGGACGTATTCTTTTGTCATGGAAAATCTGGTAATCCATCTCGCTGTGGTCTATTTACTGGTTCACTCGAATATCTACAAAATGAATACAATCAGTCCAGATAGATAGATATCTTCTGCAATTCATTTCAATGTACAGGGTACATTCTTCAGTTCAAGTATTGTTCTCAATGCGGTCACCATAAACCAACACTGGCCATCGAAAGAAAATCAGAGAAAACCTTTATTATTGTATGATAAAAAGAGAATGATATATAGATGATTTTTTTCTATGTTTTAACCACCAACTGCTCCGCAGTACGTAGTGTAATGGTGCAAAACGTCGTATGAACCTAAAAAAAGTAAAAGATTTCTGATTAAATGTCTGATTAATTGTAATTATTTGATTACAGGGATGTAATTGAATTCACTCGGCGCATTAAAAATGTTAAATTAAATAATAAGTGATGTGTTCTTTAATATCGGATAGACAATTATAGATGCCAACGTAGGATTGCCAGATGGACATTTCAAAAAGGAGGACAAAAAGCAATAAAATGAGGATTTTCATTCGAAAATCAACCACCACCCATCTACCAATTCGACCTCATCATTAAGACGATATATATATATATATATATATATATATATATATATATATATATATATATATATATATATATATATATATATATATATATATCGACAGAAATATGGATAGGAGCATTTGTTTCGTCTGAAAATACCTTTTTGTCTTTATTTTTTATAACTTCAATGCAGTCTATAAAAAATGAAATCAAGTTTTATCATAAGAAGCGTATGAATGAAATAGTTTTTTTTTTTTTTTATTTATTTATTTATGATCATATAAACATATACATTATTTTAATATAATATAGCCGCCTCACTAGAATAAATCTGTTCTGAAGCAGCCACCTGTACATTTGTGAAATTATTACATTACAGTAAAAAACAAAAGAATAAGAAAGCTATAAAAATAAACATTAGGAATACTTACATAATTTTAAATTAAAAAATACAGTTTTAAAAGTGAAATAAATAAAAATAAACACAATATAAACAGACAACAAATAATAATTAGTTAAGAAATTATTGTTGCAACGTTACTTTCATTTTGGGTTCTACCCACATCGAGTAGCCACTTGGTACCACGGGCTTTGAATTGAGTTAACCCTTTAAGGTCCGATGGCAGTTTATTATAAATTCGAGGTGCAGTAAATACAAAAAATCTTTGCCCAAATTTAGTATTCATTTTTGGCACCAAGTAGTTACCCGATATTTTACCTCTTGTGTTATTCAAGATGGAGTATTTTTGAGGAGGTTTGTTTTTTAGAAATATAATTAATATTGATCTGGTATAAAGCTGCCTCACATCCAATACTTTGAATTGCTTAAAAAGTTCTTCAGAACAATACCTAAAAGGCTTTTTGTTGATAACTCTTACCACGAATTTTTGTGATTTAATTAGTGGATCCAGTAATGTACGCGCAGCACCACCCCAGGCACTAATTGCATAACTGATAATACTCTGGCACAGAGCGTAGTACACCATTTTTAATAGTGAAATGTTCATAAAGCTACGTAGAATTTTGAATATATATATTAATCTTCGCACCTTGGCGCTAACATATTCAATGTGTGGGACCCATCTCAGACCGTCATCCAATATTATACCGAGATACTTGATTTCAGTTGCCCTTTCAATAGTCTCGCAGTTACACTGTAGGGCTGCATTTGTAGAGCAAGTGTGTACTTTAATGAGATTTGGGATGGTGGGGTTCTCTTGTTTGTTGATTGAAAATGCTAAGAATTTAGTTTTTGTGGAGTTAAGAGTTAGTAGATGGTCATCAAGTAGACTCTTGATAGCTGAAATACATTTTTCTGCCCTTTTAAATGTTTCCGTCCATGTAACACCATTAATAATAATGGCTGTATCATCTGCGTAGCTAATTGTGATTTCGTTATCTATAGTTACATAATATACTTAGTTACATATTAAACTATGAACAATAAAACATTTCAATAATTATATTTCGCCGAGCTACGATGCTTTCAATAAGTTATACCCTATATAATATAAAAAAAATCACAAGAAATGTTTTTTTTAAATTATATAGGGTAGAAACACAATCGGCGGTACCAACCAATATACAAAAAATTGGAAGTCCTTATTGGAAGTCTTCCCTATTGGAGGACTTCCAATAGGGAAGGGAGGACAGGAGGACAATTTATAGAAAAAGAAGACATATCCTCCTCTCGGATACCATCTGGCAATCCTATGCGAACGCCATTTGTTGAGTAATAGTTTTATCTTTAAATTCTTTCTTACATCATTTCTTATTTTGAATACAGTATTATTGATGTTTTGAACATACTGTCTTTTTTTATTTGTTTGATAAATAGGTCTTGTCTCAGTGTCATCATAGAAAAATTATTGTGGGTATAATAATCTCAAATTCTTTAGTAAGTAACCGATAATTCATATTTTTTTATATGAATCCCATAAAACATTTTTCGAGTAAAATGTATTGAAATGATTTAGGAAGACTTCTCGTGTATTTATTTAGTATTTCGTAAATTCTTTTTCTTCGTTCAGTAACGCGACTCTTTCCAATTTGATCAGCATTTTCGTGTAAAAAACCAGAGAAGCAATCCCATTACATTTGAAAAGACCATTGGGGATATTTAACTAAGAGCTCCCGTGCACAACAGTGGTATGCGCCGAGGTATATTTTCTATTTCTTATTAGAACATCGAAATTTTCAGATAAACATTCAAATGTATACTTTGATTTCATGAAATTGTGCAAATAGTTATGTTCTTTAGACTTTAGACTAGTGACACAATTTTAGAAAATTTTAAAGATATCGCTTTTTGCAAATTATGCAGACTTTAGTCAGTCTACAATGCAGCAGTTAGACTTTTATATAATTCACTGGAGTCTGTCCACATATCACCACACTAAAATAACTTCATTGAGATCTTCAATTGTTACGGATATTGGAAAGGATTCAGTACAAGATATTATGCTGGATGTTTCACAAAGCTATTCATCTAATGGATTTTTGCACACCAGATGACCTGAACCATAAAAATATTTACGCTTCGGTCTGCAAGCTATGCATTGTATGAAAGAGTGTCAAATACGTGCCGAATTACTTTCACCAAAGTTAACTATAACAAAGTTAAAGTGAACCATAGTTTTCATATATTTTAGGGCCAATAGACGGTGAAAGTGTGTTAAGATCGATAAGATTAACAGTTAAAATCGATTAGATTAGCTGATAAGAAAAAATACTTCGTTTTTAATATTTATTGTAATAAATTAGTTAAATCAAAACTTAATGATTAATTAGTATATAAAAAAATAATAAAATTGTCACATAATGTAGGTAGGTAGTTGAAATATGTATATTGGAAACACAAAAATAAAAATTGTGTCTCCACCGTGAAGTGAACCTGGGACCCTTGGCTCAGCAGTCCGATATCGAACGAACGAATACTATCAATTTCAAAATAAAAAAGAAACAATGAAAAATATATCTAAAATAATATGAAGAAAAAAAAACAAATAATAGAACAGAAATAGAAATATCTTATTTAACAGTGTTCTGTGCATCTCAATCTAATACAAGAATATCAATATATTTCTTTCTAATGGTAAAAATTAAATTAACAATCGACGCAGTGGTCCATGAATGTTCTTGTAAGAATATAGTATCACGTTTTTAAGTACCAACCTACCAACAACACAAAGTTGATAGCAGAGACATTACAATCCATGTTGGACAGACATTTGTATACCGGGGGGAGGAGAAAACAGAAAGGGACACATGGGTGCGGCCACTTGGGTGCGGGACACTTGGGTGCGAGACACTTATATGCGAGCCCACTACTTGGTCGCGACATATAGGTACTATTTAAAAATATAATTGTCGGCTTATGAATGTTTTTCATACTGGCATTTGAAAGACATTCATTTGAAATGTAAGAGATAAGTTTTTATTTGTATTTGTATTTATTTATTTATAAAAATTAACAAAATCATTTTTTCCACCTCACTAGGCTTTGCCTGTACTGAGGTGTAATATTTCACAATCACATCGATAAATCTATATTATATAATATTTTCATCGTATTTCGTCTAGCTGTGAGGCACCGGCTTAGAATAGTGCTTCCACTCTTTTCTATTACTGTTTTCGAGTGTCCCGTAAGAGCCGGGTAATCGAAAATACAACAGGCAACAATAACATCTGACATAGTTCAGCAATGAGGTTCACCACCCATTCTGAATGTAGTGCCTTTTTAGGTGAGACGAGACTGGTGTGTGGGTATACACATATGTGTTGTGCTCCCTTTTATAAGGCAATGCACACCCGCACACCTTTCGCTGGTTACCCCACATTGTGGGATATGCCGTGATGGTATGAATGAATGAATGTATTTCGTACAGTTTCCATGAAAATGCGTATTTTATAAAGCAACATGATTTATATGTATCCAAACAAAAATATATCAAACACTAAACAAAATAAGTAATATCAGACATATTATGGCCTGTTTTGACACCAATACATGCTAGGTAGGGACATAGGTAAACATCTTTTCAGTTTCCTTTCTTCCCATTCTAAGGAACCAGGCCATCAAAAACCAAGGTTAATTTTTTTATCTTGAGCCTGGGTGCCAAAAATTTATATCGACGGTGGAAAGGCTAATTGACTAACACGCCAATTTTGGCGATATTGAGTTATATACACCGTTGGAATCGTCTTTTTTTCTGCGTCGAATGGTTTTGGTTTCACGACGATCAAATAACTTTTTTGGCGTATTAGTCATTTTAAAATGCTTACAGTTTAAGAAGATATAAAAAGATAGGTACTATGGCTAAAACGACACAAAATACTGTGTTTTTTTTTTAAACTTCAGTTAGCTATGAGTTGAGAAATGATATTTTGATTTTAGGCACCTTGCCTTTTTATGATTTCAACAATGTGAGCTTATTAGATTTTATTCTTGATTGAAAATTTTTCGATATATCTGTTTAGAGTTTTTTCTCGATTATATCATTTTTTTTACGGCACGTTAGCCTTTAATCCTTACTCGAAAATAGTATGTCACTGATGGTTAGCCAATAAAACCCACTTCATTTATACTACATTCGGCGTGTTAGTCTTTTATACTCACTAGAAAAAATAAGCCAATGGCATTTTAGTCAAATAAACCACTTCATTTTTACTACTTTCGGCACGTTAGACAATTTGCTTCACACATCTTTAATAGTTTTCAACGTGTTAATCATTTTACTGCAATCATATTTTTATTATGATTGTCTGTTAATCAAATAAAATAAATACCAAAAGTACAGAAGTGGGTTGTTAGCTGTAAATTTAAGGGAGCAAATTGTCGTTACTTAAATGCTATAAACAGCGGCACTGTCTCGTTGTGACGTTAGTCTATGCACAACCGTGGTAAGAGGAGCGCGTCATGCTAATCTATTCCATACCATCACACCCTTTCCCTATTTGGGGTAGGCAGAGAGAACCGAACGCCAGACTCCTCTCTCTTGACATATATTTCTCGCTACGTTCACGTCCATGCGTATTCTCATACACGTTCTTATGTTATTTTTAGTTCTTACGTCTCCATCTTTCAAAATTCCATTTATGTGATCGTGCCAAATTTTCCTTGGCCGACTTCTACTTTTCGTTCCTCTTTTATCAGCCTTATATACTTTTTTTTATCAGACTGTCATTACTCTTTCTATGTGGCCACAATACCTTAAGACATTTATTTTCATCTTACTTACAATATTTCTTTCATTCATACATTCTCGTCTAATATCTCCATATCTTATTCTATCATTTTACCACACATTCGTCTTAGTGACCTCATTTTAACCGCGTTAATTCTACTTTCATGCATCTTTTGCCATGTCCATGTCTCACAAGCATACATTAGAGTCGGTACGATGATACCATTGTGTACCGCGAGCTTTGCTTGTCTCGAAATAATTGGGTCAGCCAATACAGTTCTTAATACACCATTCACTCTATTCCCTGCTGTTACTCTCCTTTCAATGTCTTTTTCCAGTCTTCCATCATGCTGAAACATGCTTCCTAAGTATAAATATTCATCGACTTGTTCTAATTGTACATTCTCCACTCGTATCTCGCATTTTGTTCGTCTTTTGTCCTTCTCAAATACCATCATTTTAAATTTAGTTGTATTCATTCTCAGTCCATTTTTCATGCATCCATCGATTACTATTTTAACATTAGATCACAGTGCTCTTTCACAGAAGTCAAAGTATGTATAAATTAAAGAGCCACGGTGATAATACGCACCCTTGCTTCACTCCCTTATTAATGGATAACCATCCTGTAAGAGAGTTTTCAATCCTCACAAAGGCTTGGCTTTCTTCGTAGAGAGATGATATTGCCCTTATTAACCTAACTCCCGCTCCATACACTGATAGCACATTCCAAAGCTTTTCACGGACTCGTAGGCCTTATCCAGGTCTACGAAAGCACAGAAAAGTTTCTGGTTTTTTGCCAGAACCTTTTCAATCGTCTTTCGAAAGGAAAAGATTTGGTCGATGCAACCTCTAACTCCAACATTCACTACTTGTGCATCCCATACCTTATTTGCTGTAACCTCAACTTTTGGTCCAGTATCCTAGCATACAATTTTCCAACCGAACTCAGCAGACTGTTAGCCCTGTAGTTTTTTTAATCTAATTTTGACCCTTTCTTAAAAAGGGGCACATTCACTACGTTTCTCCAATCTGACGGGGTACGTCTTGTCTCCCAACATTTATTAATTTATTTTTTGAAGAGGCAATGACACCACTCCATCGTCTTTTCACCACCATATTTGATAAATTCGGTTGGTATACAGTCAAATTCCGAGGCCTGTCCTGTATGTGCATGCGTTACTGCTTCTCTGACATCTTTATTGAAATTTTCTCGCTTTCATTCTCACATTCATTTCATGGTATCCTATTGTTCATCTCATCAGACTTTCGCACTGTGTGCTTTCTTACAACTCTTCAAAGTATTCCATCCATCTTTCCTTGACTTTTTCTTCGTCTATAACCATACATCAATCTTTATCTTTTATACATTTCGGACTTCGCATAACTCCTTCTTTTCGTCGATTTACTCTTTTCCAGAACATTTTTGTGTTTCCAGAAAAAATAATCACAATTTTCATGCTTTCTTTTTCTGTCAGTGCATTTTTTTCTTCTTTTACTGTTTTTTTTCCTCTTGCACTCTGTACATATATTTTTAGCTCTTTCTTCCTTCTCGCATCCAGATCCTTTACATGACAACCATTTCTTCCACGCATTTCGTTTTTCTTCCACTACTTTCTTTACTCATTCATTCCACCAAGCATCCCTTTTTATTCTACCTCTTTTTGCTTTGCCATACACATTTTTACCCACGTTGAATACATTGTTTTTAAGTATCCTCCATGTGCCACTTATATTCATCTCTGTCACTGTGTGGGGACTTAAGGCGCACTTAATTCTTCTTGCAAGTTCTTGTCTGATACTTTCCTCTTACAGCCTCTCTATTTTGATACGCGGTGGTAGACTGCCACGATTAGTTCTAGAGCGCCAACCCGTAAACAGGCATATTTTTGTGACAACCAAAAAATGGTCTGTCTCTAGCTCGGCACCCTCATATCAACAGTCGCTTTTCTCAGAGCAATGTCCACAAATACAAAATCTTTCATTTTCTATTTCCCATGCATACATATGAATTATTTTGTGATCAAAAATTGTGTTTGATACAAAGAGGTCCTTTTTCACACAAACATCTAACAGTCTTTTGCCGTTATCATTCACTTTATCGGCTATCGCCGTAAGGTCCGAGAGTTGATTCGAAATCTTTTCTCCAGATGCCTACCCAGCCATTCAAATCGCCTGCCAGAATCAACTTTTCATTTTCTATTTTCCTGTTCATTTCCTCTATAAAACTTGCCCAAAACTCATCTTTTGCATTCTCCAAGCTAGAGTTTACAGGCGCATATCCCATAAATAGAAACACACCTGTGATTCTCATCTTAAATCTGGTACACATGAGTCTTGAGCTTACAAACATATATTTTTTCATACACTCTACCATTCGCTCATCTAATATCGCCCCTACTCCCTCGCATGAAAAATCATCTTCTCTTAGGCCCGACCATAGTTCCATCCTTCCATCGTGTCTTTCATTCATAACACTTCCTTTCCTTTTTGTTTTGGTCAAGCAAAGCAACCAGAATTTTATTGTCACGTTATTATTATATATCACAAGTGCTTACCTATTTACTATACATGAAGCGCTGTTATTATTATTATGATTATTAGTCCAAAAACCCTACAAATTAATATTATACAACATCACAACATCAAAACATTGTTAAAATTTTGATGATACATATTATATAATATATATTATAATTGATAAATTTAAGATTGAATGATTTAATTTATTATTAATTTTATTACATACTCATATTTTTCTCAATAGGCCAATAGGTCATATGTTTATTTTTCAATAGACAATAAGGTTTAATGATATTTACAATTTTGACTTTTTGTTTTAATATATTTTTTATAGTTGAATGATTATATTTTCCTATAATTTCCTATATATTAAAATAAGTAGCCCCTTCAAAAAATTTTTGTGCCACGTTTATGATCACTATTACATCATGTTTTCATCGTTTTAATTTGATATAAAACATGCCTCTTTAATAATGTTATTTATTTCAATAAATAACATAAAAAATCTTCTAAAACTTGTAGAAAACAAGTTTAAAATATATTAATTCGTTTAATTGTTATGATTTTTTTTCAAAAAATTTAAACTTTAAATCGCTCTACTGTAAAGTTGATGAACTGCACGTTAGTCAAATAGCCTTTCCACCGTCGATATAATCACTGTCGCAATTCGCGTGAGCGAGTTGCATTATATATAGTGTAATAGCGCCATCTATCAGTTTTTGAATAGATTAACTCGTGATCAAGTGGGTTCTTGACCAAGTGGGTTCGCTACCAAGTGTCCCGCACCCAAGTGGCCTCAGTCAAGTGTCCCAGACCGGAGAGGAGAATACTTTGAATGGTGTTTTTCTTTAAAACCGATATCCTCGTAAATGTTTATGGACCATTCGCTGTTGAATCCGTCATTAGAATTATTTTACTCGTGCCAGCAACTCATAAAAACCAATAGTTAGGCCTCCAACCGCCGGCCGCCGCTTACGTGACTTTAACTTCAATTATTTGTTAGTGTAATTTTGTCGCGATCTCCATTACCACACATAAAATTACCAAATTATTACCCATTTCCACAAAATAAGGTGTATGTCTCATTTTTTTCAACCTCTTATCATTAAATAATAACTTTTTTTACTTTGATGACGCCCATTCAACTAACGTTGGGATATTCAATGACTTTTGAAACCAATATTTTTAGAAATATCACACATTAGGTGCCTACCCATATAGCAATAGTGGAAAAAATATTAATTTGTGAATAAATAATGATTAGTTTAAATTTGTAAATACCTAATCGTTATGACGTTGTGCCTTGAACGAAATTGGTCAACAAAAAAAAATATATATATTATTCAAGAATTTTATTGAAATTTATTACCTATTAAAATAAAAAATAAGCAATATAATTATTTTCGTATAATAAGACAAATAATTTAAAGTTCTACTGTAATTAAATTTCCAATGTAATTTAAGTTCCAGTTGAATTCAAGTACTGTAATTTGACTGACACTGTAATTTATTGATAAGTTCTATTCACTGACACTATAATCCAAAGATACGGACAAATGAATGACGCTGTATTTTAATGATACTGACTATTTATTTCTTTTTATATAGGGCTTGAGGCCTTTTACAATTAAACATAATATACACAGTAGGTACACAGTATTTCAAAAAAGTAAATTGTAAGAATTCAGAGATTTAGAAATTCAAAAATATAACAATAAATTCAGAAATAAAAGTTGAAAATACGAACGAATTGCTTGACAGAAATATTGACTTACAATGTAATTTATTGATGGTACCTACCTTTATAACTGACACCCTTTTAATGATACTGACTATTCATTGTCATTTAGTTAAAAACCTTATTAAAACATAAAACATTAATTCAGCTAAAGTAACTTAATTTTTAAAATCAATTGATTATTTTCAATTAAAAATGAACGGTGCGATTCGGCACGTAATGACATAGGTATGTGATAAATATAGGTATTATAAAAGTAATAATTCAATTTTTTTCCACCATTTAATGATGACAAGACCATTCTACGAGTCATTATGGAACCTGAAAACGAAAAGGAGAATCAACTACAAATTTTGATCACAAATATTAGCAATGAAGGGAATCAAAACACAAGGGAATTAATTTAGTTTTATTATTGAAAATAAGTTTTTTTACATTTTTGCAATAAATATACACATTTTCATGGTTATTTCGTCCTATTTGCCCCATTTATTTGTCATCCTAATTGGTTAATTTGTATTATAAAGGTTTTCCAAACAATATTAACATAATTTTATCTCGATTTGTTTTGGTGAAAATTTAATTGGTTCGAAATCATATTGGAGCATCAAGTGAATGATAGATATGTTTGTAAGTACCTGGTACCCAAATATTAAATGTTGCGGACTTCAGCAATTCGTTCGTAATGAACGATCGAAAAGACCATCAAATCTATAATATATCAATACGTGAAGCGAAAATTTCTGATCCGTTTTTAAGCAAACTGCGCGTATGGGGTAGGACTGCAAAAAGATAAGGTGTTACAAATACATTAAATTAAACTAGTTGCATGTACCACATGAGTTCCCACTGTCGATAGCGATTGTATGTACAGTTGAAGAATAAGTACCAAACTCTAAACCCATAAATACAAACTCTTGAATATTTTAAGGTATTTTGTTTTCAATACAACACATGTAGGTATGTATGTCAAGATAGGATAGTATGGAGGTCAGTCCTTTTTTCCTACCCAGAATATGAAAACAGCATGATGGTATGTATGTATATTTGGAGATGAAGAATCAAACTATTAAGTCTTCTTAGATATTGTGTATAGCGCGACTGCCATACAAATTGTACGAAGCGATGTCGTCACTTAATTCATTTTTTAAAAAAATTGTTTATAAATTATTTATAATAAAAAAATAAAATAAAATGTACCTACTACTACAATGCTTGTATTTTTTAACGATTAAATTATCTAGTTGGGGTGTTTCAGCTTTTAAAAAATATTTTGTATTAGAAATTTTTTTTGGAAAAAGAAATTTGAGATTTTGTATTTGTCTATGTTCATAGCAATTTTCAGCGTTCTAGCTTTTATGGTTTATGAGATATTATATGGAAAAATAAAGTAAAAATTCAAAAGTTGATAACCCCTGACTGAAACAAAAATTCAAAATTCTGAGTATAAGAGTTTTGTAGGACTATAACAATTTATATATTCTGAAAATTTGGGCTCTGTAAATTGAGCGGATCAAAAGTTATAAGGAACGGACACACACACACACACAGACACAGACAGATATACAGACACACTAAAGGTTCTACTCCAAATTCTGAGTAAATCCGTATAATATAGAACATATATGCTGCGAAGCCTCTAAATTGGTGTTTTTTGACATTGAATTTGGAAAAGCCGTGAAAAATGTAGACCGTGCATACAAATCTCTCGTATCCTGGCTTGAAACTTTGTCGATATGTTAAGAGAACAATGTTCTTTTGAACAAATCGACAGTTGGACCATATTATATTACGGGCCCAATGACTTTTAAAACATAAAAAATTTAATGAATTACAGTGGAATTTTAGTAAGCATCACCAGTATTCTATGTAAGTACAAAAAAAAAGATGAGTAATGCGCTGATTCAATACCTCTGATAGTGATTATTTAAAACAAATTCTACGGATAAAACGAATTTCACAAAAATATATGATTACGTTATCACAGAGACCACTGAAAATACTCAATATTATCTCATTTAATATTCCTACTCGCAGAACTAGACATTCAAATGTATTCCACCATCCAACTCATCGTACCAATTATGTACAAAGCATGGAAATTCATAGAATGTGCGATACCTACATACAACAACAGTTCCACAACATTTAAATATTCAATACAAAAGAAAATCAATGTCCGATTACTATAGGAAAACATGACGGGGTTTTACTTGTTGTACTTACGTAAACATAAGTGTACCAAAGTTTTATGTTTTGGATTATTTACATAGTTTTTTGTTTTACATATATTGTTTGTAAACTTGTATTATTTTTGTTTCCTAAATCACTACGACAAAATGTAATAGGCCTTAATACCTGATGTCAAGATTGTATTGTTTATGTCTTAACGCTGTTTTTTGTCCAAATTTAATGCAAATAAAATAAATAAATAAATCAAATGCATGAAATTATGAAGTTACTCCAAAGAAATATTTCGAAATAGAACCAATAACGATCAATTGAGATATGAAATTGGCATTCACCTTTTTTTCATTCAGTCTTGGGCGTTGTTTAGCAGCAAAGTGATGTATCTCTTCCTCCACTATGTTTAGTCTTCACCTTCTATCTTTAACTCTTTGTAGAAGGTATACTTCGTGTTATTTCACACATGAAGCTAGATTCTCTATAAACGTGTGTGAATGCTCGTAAACAACCATATAGGATGTTTTTGTTTCAGAATCCAGATTGCGTCTCATTCAAGCCAGTCGCTGCATGAAACATCCTTTACGAGCCTCGAAACCTTATATAGAATCGGGCTTCTGTTCTAGTTACTCCTGGCGGGGACTTTCTCTGCCAGTTCATCCCTAAGCCATTCCCTCCAAGATGATATGTAGGAGATCTTCGTATCGCAATACGCGTCATTTTTCGATACGGTTTTAAAATTTCACAATAATTTGATTGAATGATTCTAAATTTTAACCCGAATTCACTATTATAATCATAAGATTGAACGATTATAAATTTTGACCCAACTCACTATTACAATCATAAGATTGAACGATTCTAAATATTGATCCAAATTCATTATTATGATCATAAGATTGAACGATTCTAAATTTTGACCCAAATTCATTATAATAATCATAAGATTGAACGATTTGAACGAAACTAGACATTAAATCGATTTGAACGAAATTCAACAATACTTGGTTGTATATATGTAAGTATATAGTTGTTAATATTTCCAAATGACACAGCTTCCATATTTCATCATGGCTTTTCCCCCGCTGTGAAAATGAATATTAAGCTTTCATAGAAGCTGCCTTTTAATCCCCAAAATAATTGTATATAACCAACCTTGTGTAGGTGGGTATATAAATATATCAAAATTGCGTCACAAAATGGAATTACATTAATACCCACATTGTTTAATTGTTTTTTGATTATTTATTACTTATTTGACGCGATGCATAGATGTAAATGAGGCAAAAAATATATTTTAAGATAGTAGAGTCAGGCGTTCTGTTCTCTCTGCCCACCTCAAACAGGGAAACGGCATGATGGTATTTATTTATGTAATGTTATTTTATGTATTTACGTCTATGTAATTAAAAAATCTTACTTAAGGTGTGACGAGGCTTGTCCTTTGTCGGATACACGTGTGTCGTGTTTTCTTTTGTACTGTGACGCATAACCCGTACACTTGTCGCTGGTCACCCCACATTGCGGGATATTATGTCGTGATGGAACGTCTTAATGCAAGTTGGTATATCTCTCATCATCATCAGAGATGAGGCAATTGAGATGTATAACCGGAAACACTCTAAGAGACCGAATTCGAAATACTGAAATACGAAAAAAGTGTAGTACTGAAGACATCGTCAGATGGGGAAGACAGCGGAGGCGATATTGGAGCTCACACGTTAACAGAATGGATGAAAATAGACTCCCACGTATCGCTCTCCAGGAAAACCCAGCTGGGAGAAGACCACCAGGAAGACTTCCAAAGAGATGGCGAAACAGCTGGCAGTCTACACCGCAGGAGACAGAATAGCGATAGAAACAGATTTTCGGATCTATGAAAAGGAAGAAGAAGGTATATCTTTGTACCTAGTTTTTAATTATAGTACCTAATTGAATCGAATTTTATTCACATACCAACACAAAACTCGAAGCAATGTAGCTAAATACTATAAATTAATTAGATAGGTGGTGGCAGAGCAGTTAGCGTGGTGGGTAAATAATCCAATCAATCCAGTGGTCGCGAATTCGAATCCTACCACGGTCGATTTTGTTCACCTATAACACAAGCATTTATTTTTAGTATAGGGAATGTATGAGTATGCATAATATGCATTCTTTTGAGGTACTTGAAGGTATCAAATAATAAATAATTTAATACGCACTAAATATTAAGTTGTCATATTCTGGATACATGATATTTATTGTCACACAAATCTAGACTCAAAATATTGTAAAAAATATATCTTCATTGGGAATCGGATCCGTAAATCTTGGTTCAAGAGTAAGGTATCTAAATTTCTGAGCCACGATGGCTGACAAATCTGCTAAAATCTGCATGTTAATTGAAAATATACTGGAACAGAATAACTCAAATGTCTTAATTGCCAATATGACAGACATTTGAGTTATATGGCGTTAGTCGAACGCGTAAAAATGAATTAGATTCAGGAGTTTGAAATGGCATCTTTAAATGATATTAAAAGATAAGTTCGAGAGCACGATGTCAAAACTCATATTTAATGCTCATTGAGCTTCAAATTTATAACTTGGTTAAACAATTGTTGGCAAAGTATTGCGACGCCTCCAGGCTTAACAATTAACATCCCAAAACGAGGGGCTTAAAGAGATGCCAAATTAATTTACGAGCATGAGATAGCTGAACTAAAAACTTCCCAAGGAGAGTTGAGTTACCAAAACTAAGTCCTACATAGAAACAATTAAAAGCTGTTTCATGTAAAAACGTAATTTGTACTACTAGAAAATACCCGCCCGGTGAGTTTGTGTACATCTGTTGGAAATTTCCCACATATTTTTACTAACTTTAGATTTCAAACGAAATGGACTGTTTCATTTGGCGTCATCAAAACCAAACGAAAATTAATCAAAAACTGTAAGATAAACTATATATTTTTATTTGAGAAACTGTTTGACTTCTGTGCGGGCTTCCTGAGTTCGATCCTCAGCAAAGGAAAAATATATTGTAAATTATTTATCACGCGATCCTTGCTTGTCTGCATTGGAAATACTGCTGTGTTGTACGATAATGTCACGTGTCAATAAAATCAACATTTGCACAGAATGCAAAGAAGGGTTTATTATTTTTAAGAGTTTCATCAAAATTTTTGATTTCGTTGTCAGAAATTTTTGATTTATTTAAAATAAAAACAAGCAATTATTGTAGAGATGAGAAAGGTTTTTGGCCCAGTAAATGATGATGGAGGATGAGATATAATCACGAACTACAGGCATTATATGACGAACCCAACATTGTGCAAGTCATAAAAGACGTAGACTGCAGTGGTTGGGATGTGTCAGCTCTAAGAATAATGATCGTATCCCCAAAAAGGTTCTTAATACCAATACAGAGTGCAGAAGAAGTAGATGCAGGCCCAAGCTAAGATGGCTGGATTACACAGAAGACGACATACATAAGGGCGATCAGAATAACAAACTGAAGGAGAGCGGTTGATGACAGGGACGGCAGGAGAAGGATTCTGTAGGAGATCAGGGCCCACACAGGGCTGTAGCGCCAATGTTGATGATGATAAGAGAATGCAATCATACCTTACTTAATCACGAAGTAGGTAGACTGAAAAATGAAACGCATATTATCATTGTATGAATAAAAATGTCATTAAAAACATGAATTAAATAATTTATTTTTACTTTTGCGAATATTTAAATTAAATTAAAGGAGGCGTAAATTACGTAACATGGTGGTGGTGCAAGTAGCATATTTTTTAAAGCTCATTATCTGACTCGGAATAATACCTGTGGTGACAAGTTAGATTTGGTAAGCCCAGTTGGGAATCTTTATAATTGCAGAGTCATAATAATATACAAATTGACGAATGGGCAACAACTATACTGCAGAATTCATAGTAGGCTTAGATATTTGGTGATGTTAATGATTCCGATACTAACACCTCATAAATAATTCACGCAAGTGTCCGTCCATATTATCTACATAGACTACGAGTAGGTGGGTCGAACGCTTCAGTTAAAATTGACGAAATCGCTATATAGATTAAATATATATTTCACTATGTTCAAACTAGAATGAATCATTGGATAAGATTGGTTTCGAAGCGGCCGCATCTTCCTCAGGAAAAAGGTCAACTGTTTACTGTCGATTCACTAATTCTAGGTACTTCTGCAAAATTTTGTACAACTTGTCTAGTGTTTTACATATTATAGCTTAGGGGAATGTGACTGTTATTTTTTGTAAAGCATTGGGTAAAATTTTTAATATAAATGTGTGTAATATCAAGGACCTCAAATTCTTGAAATATTAATTGTGGTGGTTATAAATGTGCTTTTTTTGTAAATAACTCTTAAAATAGCTTTATTTGTAGTGTTTCATGGGTTATTGCATAGCACAATAAAGATTGAGCGAGGGAAAAATATATTGTTTTTAGTATATATTGTTTTATTTAAAACTAGCTGAGAAGCTTAGCACGATCAGCTTCTAAGCTAGGGCTTTCAGCCAAACTTTTGAGGTAGGTACTTAAAAAATATATTTGGTGCAGTGTTTATCGACAACACTTTTCCTCAACACCTAGTGGACGCCATAATGTCCGGTGGACTCCACAAGGTGTCGGCTTCCAGTCCATTACCAGTATACCTACTTGTTTTTGCTCCGGATGGACACGTGACACCAGCGACCCGCCCTGCCTCTGAGTCCATGAAGACTTGGCCCCGTCAACCTAAGCACCCGTGAGGAAGGACGAACGCCTCTCCTCGATCGTGAGTGTCGTGGGAAGACAAATTTCTCTGGATGCTGCGATTTCTCGACATTCATAATCGCTTTGTGTCTCATCAGCATATTATGATGAGCAACAGCACTCTGTTCTCCGTGATCAAAATGTATTTCTTTACCTCATTTTGGTTATAGACATATAATACCTAATTATATTTTAGTTTAAATTTAAACTTAAAACATTAGGTTTGTAGACCGGTACCTACTTATGTTTTGAAAATCAGTAACTTATGTTATTTTATCGAATATTTTTTATTATTGCATATGCGCAAACATTGGATTTTTTTTCCCTGTCGGGAGTCAAAGATATTTTTTAACAGATTTTAATTATCTCAATAGAGACGAAGTTGGAATATTTATTGTAGGAGAACCGGGAAATCAAGGCACCTACAGGGCTTACGACCTGTCATCGGCTGGTTTACGTGATCACTTTATGCGCTTGCGCAACGTTCACCAATTATGCCTTTTAATGAGATCCCTATCAATTCAATTTTGAAAGTTCTATATATTGTAATACTGAAATTCTTTTCGCTAGTAAACCAGCCGATGACAGGTCGTAAGCCCTGTAGGTGCCTTGATTTCCCGGTTCTCCTACAATAAATATTCCAACTTCGTCTCTATTGAGATAATTAAAATCTGTTAAAAAATATCTTTGACTCCCGACAGGGAAAAAAATCCAATGTTTGCGCATATGCAATAATAAAAAATATTCGATTACTTACACATTGGTACAAGTAGGTAAATAAGACAAAAATTACCTTATAAGTCTGGCGCAATTCAGGGGTGACTTCTATGCGAAAAATGCATTGTCACCTCAGATATAAGAATTGTAGCTTTCATTATTTACAAAAAACCAATTCTCTCAATAGATGGCGTTCCAACAAAATAAATAAAAATAATAAGATTGTTGTTCATAATTTCACCCATAGATGGCTGTAGTAAAAATTCCTTATTTTCAAGCGAAAAGAATTTCAGTATTACAATATATAGAACTTTCAAAATTGAATTGATAGGGATCTCATTAAAAGGCATAATTGGTGAACGTTGCGCAAGCGCATAAAGTGATCACGTAAACCAGCCGATGACAGGTCGTAAGCCCTGTAGGTGCCTTGATTTCCCGGTTCTCCTACAATAAATATTCCAACTTCGTCTCTATTGAGATAATTAAAATCTGTTAAAAAATAATGTTATTTTATTATACTTCAACATTTAGTTAAGATAAATAATATCAATTTATTCAATTATTTTTAAATAAGTATTTTTAATTAATAATTAATTAATTAAAACTTTGGGTTGCCCATATAGAACGAATGTTATTTTAAAGTTGTAACGTGCACAGCATGCATTATATTATATTCAATAGTGTTGTTGATAATAGTATTTCATTTTGATGACCTCTTATTATTTCGATAAGTATATTTCGATATATTTTCACCCTAAGAAAACGCATTGCATAATAATAACTGTATCAGTTATTAATATGTATAATCAGTTATTATGTATGGTTAGTTAATATTATGTATGATCAATTATTGAAATTGACAGGACAACCTTTAATCACCAGCGAAATCAGGTCCACAAGATTAGTTTTGGTTGGACATGTTGTCAGATCAGGGGAAAAAATAGCCACAAAACGTATCCTGCAAAATAACCCTGTGGGCAAGAGACCCCTGGGAAGACCAAGGCAGAGATTGATGGACAATGTTACCCGAGATCTGAACGTGCTGAATGCTTGTGATGATTGGGAGTCCACTTCAGCTGACAGGTAGGCTTGGAAAGCTATTGTTCAGGAGGCTTAAGCTCTAGCGGAGTTGTATGGACATCGGAAATAAGAAAGTAATTAGTCAACCCCGAAAATATTGATAAACACTATTCAAAATCTAATGAAGTATAAGCAAGTATTAGATATACAAATATGCAAAATTTGAAAATAATCGAATGTATACTTTAGTCTATAGTCGATAAAGTAGAATAAACACGCCTTACATAGCACAAAGCACATAGTTCACAGTACCTACACAGCACACACAGATACAATGTGATGAAAATTTCCGAATACAATTTCAGCATGATACTAGTTTATAATCTGCGATAAAAAAGTTACCTTTAAATAGTACATCCCCTTGGGGTAGTGAGGAGTACAACAAATATAGATTAACTTTCTGAGAACAATAAATAAACAACAAAAATCGTATTAACAATAGAGTCAAGGTTGTTACTCTGTCAAAAGAGGGTAGGTATTCAAAAATAATTAATGTGATTGTTAACAAAGTTATCGTTGAATTTCCATAATGTATACAATTGGTCATTTATATTCAACTCACCGCTGTATTCTGATCAATATCCAAGTCTAAAGCCCCCTTCAAGTCGAAAGCAACATGAGTTCTGTTCATATTCTAAGGGGTGAGGCAGAGATGACTTGAATATTTATCTTCGACTGGACATTGTTCTGGACGAACAATTCACCGGACTTTGAAAAAATATACCTATGTTTGATTTTTCATATCCTTATTCAACTGAAAAATTAGTACCTACCAACACATCTTTGACAAACATATTTCTAGGAGTGGTAGTAAATTGTACATTTAAATAAAAATCGCTTTAGTGAAGGCTTCTCCGTCCTGTGCTGACCAAACAGTCCTTCTAATTGTCTAATCCCGGTCCATTCCCGGTTCCTGGAGTTATTCAGCTTGCGAAACTTCATTTATAATAAAAAAAATGTATATGAAATAATTAATAATTTTATTTTTTGATATACTATACAAAATCGATCGATAAAATTGCTGAAAGTACACTGAAAGTAAGAATACCGAAAATATTTAACCCATCCAAGTGGAATGTATAAATTTGATAAAATATCCTCGGTTAAAACTATACTTTAAAAAAATATTGAGAAGGTAATAACAAACATTTAACACATTTATAAGCAGTAATTAAATCAAAAACATGTATCATATCTTATGAAACATGTACTTGACCTTTTTGTATGGGAAACTCACTGATAGACTTTATACTAGTGAGATCCCAATTATTATTATGTAAAACTTTTTTTAAAATACATAAATAATTAAAATAAACTAAAAATTGATTTTCAGCTTTTCAATGAATCCATTCTTTTTCAGAATATACATGTAATGTATACATAATATATGGGATGTGCGTGACATTTTTGTTCATAGTAGGAAGTACTCAAATGTATGTATGTATGTATATTTTTTAGATGTAAAATATTAAAACATTTTCTTACATCTAGTATAACCAATAAGCATATTAACAAGTTGAAAAAACAAAAAAATTCACAGTATGAAATATATAAAAACAACAAAAAACAAGAAAATATTCAAATTTACACAAAAATACAAAAGAAGCACACAATATCTTAAAAGATCTTTTCTTTATGTATTCAACACTTAGGCGACGAAACGCGGCAAGGCCAGATGCTTCCTTCACACATTCTGGCAAATCATTAAACAGTTTAAAACCTTTGTAATACATAATCATATTGTGTACCTGCCAGGTTAGTCTGAGGTAGTCTAAAGTCCCGTTAGTTACAGGAATACAAATAGAAAAAGAAAATTAAAAATACAAAATAAATATATAAAACAAAAAAAAATATGTATCAATAAGAACAAAAATAAGAATAAAAAAAATACATCAGATAGATACACTATGTTTATTGGATGGAGTATAGGAGAGGAGAAAGGAAGAGGGATAAAGGGAAAAGACGTGAATTTGTGTTTATGAGGATAGAAAGTGTGACTTGAGACGCTTTTTGAATGCTATCAAGTTAGTGGCATCTCTGATAATCTCCGGCAATAGATTCCACATCCGAGCTGCTTGAACTGTGAACGAGTAAGTAAACATAAGTAGAGGTGTGGTGTATTGGTATTATAAGTGTACTATTATGTTGGGATCGTAAGTTAAGGTCATGTGAGGATAAGTAGGCGAATTTCTCTTTGAGGTACGTGGGTGTAAGAGGGTTATTAAGGATTTGGTAGAGTAGGGAAAGAACATGCGAATCTCTTCGGTGACGGATCTTTAACCAGTTCAGTCGTTGCCTGCTCTCGGATACGTGTTTGGACTCAGGAAGTTCGACCTGTTCGTTCCTGAGTCCAAACACGTATCGAATGCAGACATTTTGTAACCGTTTTTTTTAAATTAAATAGAACATTTTTTTGCAAATATCGCCATGATAGTCCATTTTTTATTTATACATGAAAATTAAAACATTTAAAATTATTTTCTGTTTTATTGACAACAACTTCAACTTCTCAAGCAAACATTTGAAAAAAAAAATGCCTGGGAAATGCCTATGCAATTAGAAGGGTAAGTTTTTAATTATAATTGGTTAATAAAATTAAAACAAACAAAAACAGAGTAGGTAGGTAGAAGTTTGAAATTATGCCATTGCATATTTTTTTATAATATTGCATTTATTTTATGTCATTCAATCTATTTATGTCTGCACAAAAGTATTTGGGATTTTTAAAAATAATTATGCTGTTCTAACTGAGCGCATTTCTATATTTGAGGTGATCCTAACCTATGTATATCTACCGTTGTTCTAGTACAAAAAATAAAAAGCCGTTCTCATTTACATAGTAATAAGTTTCTTGGGAAATTTCTCCTAGTGAGATTATTATTTTTCTCGTAAATTTCCATTTTGCGGTTAAATAATATCTAATATATATCTTATGCAAGTTGTGATTTGCGAGAGAAAGACGGCCAATGCAGGTTGAATACCGAGAAAGACGAGGGGTTAATATTATATATCCGGGTTACATACATATTTTTTTTTTTTTTTATTTATTTAACAAAAACAATACAATGTTCACATATAAATCATAATTTAAAAAGGTATACAATTTCCATCATATAATTCATAATAACCCTCTTTAATTGAGATAAAATCTCGTGTTAAAAGAGAGGAGTATCTATTTAATATTATTACATTTACCAAAACATTGTACATCTACTAAAAAATATGAAGCTACACAAAACAAGAATGAAATAACAAAAAATAAATAAATAAATCAGTACAATTTTTTAATTTTATTTTTAAATATACTATAATTTTTTTCGAGTCTAAGACTCAAAGGGAGTTCATTAAACCACTTAGTACCTTTATACTTATAGAAATGTTGTGAGGCAGTTGTACGTAAAAGAGGAATGGTAATACATCCTTGTGAATTTATTCTGCTGCTTAAAGAAAATGACAATTGGTTTGAATTTGTAAGAATATCTTTATGAATTTGGAACAATGAGATTTTTTTGTAGATATTTTCAACAGTTGAAACTTTAAATTCTTGAAATAAATTAATAGTTGGATAATCAAATCTCTTTTTTAATATAATTTTAATAATGATTCTTTGAAAAACTTCTAAAGGCACTAAAGTGGTTTTAAAAGCTCCCCCCCAACATATAATGCCATATTGTAAGATGGATTGAAATAATGAAAAATATATTGTTTTAAGCAAGTTTGTTTGAAGTATATTTCTTAGTCTCAGAAAAATAAAAATTAGCTTTTTAAGGCGTTCCATTTCATACTGCTTTCAATAATAATGCCTAGGTATCGGATGTTATTTTTAGTGGATAATTTAATACACGATTTAATTTAATTTATTATCATTATAACCTACGAGATACATTTTATTATCATTATAACCTGCAACCACTATAGAAATTGTTTCAGATAAAATTCTTGGAACTTAAATGTATCGTTTTCTTATATACTAAACTCTATTATAAAATATTAGTCATAAAATAATAAAAAAAAAATTATAACTTTAAAATTATCGTAATCAAAATCTAATAAAATTATACCATTTACATGATCTTCTTTTTATTGGTTGTATGGCTCACTTTATTGGTAATTGGTAATTGTTTTGTCTCTTAAATAAATAAATTAATAACACTTTGAAAAAAAAAACTCATGTTGTGTATAATCCATTTTTATTCATCTTCGTTCAATTATCCTATCTAAATGATTCTGCGGGGCCAGTAGGGTCCAACCGGCGAAATCGAAACCCTCGTGATTACCCATATCATGGATATAATTATCATATGGAGTTATATGACATCTAAAGATATTATAGAACCCCATATAATAATCATATCCATGATATGGGTAATCGTGAGGGTTTTGATGTCGCCGGTTGGACCAGACTTGCTTCCCAGATTTGGACTTTGAATATCTCGGTAGGTATTTCAAACCTGACTTATAAATTCTTCTTGAAAACTTATATTAATATTAGCTCTCGGGTTTTTCGAAGATTAATCTGTCATATATTTTTTTCAGTGAAATAAAGAGAAAGAGCTGTCAACATTTCAGGCCTGTCACAAAAGTTTGGAGAGGATCGAAAAATTTCAGACACATTATCGAGAATAGATTCAAACGTCATATTCAACAATTTAATATTATATTATTTCCTTTTCTAAACTCATGTCTATCTATTGTGCTAGTGAACGTTTGCTGGTTAAAAATAATATTTTTTTCTGATACATATTTAATAGCATGTTGATCATCGAATCAAACTGTTGACAAATCAAAAAAGCTCCAATTTTCTTCTTTGTTCTTTTACGTAATTTCTTATATTGTTTATTTATTTAAACTCAGCAACATCAATGACTTACTAGGTAAATGTCCTGCGTCGAGGATATAAATCTGATGATTCCCGGTGGAAACACAGTTTTAAAGTGTGTTTTCAGTCTGGACCTGAAAGACAATTGTTGTGATCTTCATAATTTTTGTTAAATTATGTATTATTTATACATAGAGTTACCAAATACAAATACATGTTAGTTGTGTGAGAAGTCAGAAACAAATACATAAATAAAATGAACTTTACACAACTGCTTAAAGTGATGACATTTAACGTGGTTAGTATCAGTTTGTTATCTGGATATTTCACATATTTTAATGTCAGCTGTCGTCCCATTGAAATATAATTTATATGGAATGAATTATTTACCTGGGATTGATCTAATGTTGATAAGTAGGTAGGTACCTACTTACAGAAAATTGTATTAGAAAACAATAAAATAGGTAATTACAGTGTAACTGTTCGATCCATAATTGGTAATAAATGTGTTATTTTATCAACTTTTTGATCAATAATTTTGATAATTAATTTCTCACGCTAATATTCCTTCTCTGGGCTGGAAACACTAGTTAGATGGAAGAAATTGCCATATGGCAATAAACTCGCCACTTGCGCAGGGTGCATGGAAGTGCTTATTATTATTATATTATTATTATTATTTTATCAACTGTTCCACAATTGGTAATAAAAATTTAATTTCATCAACTTTTCGATTCATAATTGGAAGTTAAAGTGTTATTTTATCAACTGTTCGATCCATAATTGGTAATTAAAGTGTTATTTTATCAACTGTTTGATCCACAATAGGTAGGTTATGAAAGTGTAATTTTACCAACTTTTTGAACCACAATTAATAAAATAGGAACGTTAATCATTTCGATTTTTTTATAAATATCCAATCCATCGTTTTTCATTAGGTGACATACAGCCAGTTTCATAAAAAGCAGCAAAAGGACCCTTTAGTTAAAGGTTCTTTAAAAATTTAAAGTCGCCTTTAAGTCGTTGCGTTTCATAAATAATAATGCCGCGTACTTTAGTAAAAGGCAGAAATGTCACCAAAATACCTGAAAGTTGGCAATATTGCTATCAAAATGTATGGAAACATAGCTCATAGCATAGGTAAATCTTTCTGTTTACTACCATATATATAATATGTTATTTCTGTCATTGAATTGATCATTGATGTATAGGACATGTTCATGGAACAAAATCTATCAAAAAATTCTCCTTAATTCTACTTTTCCATGTGGTCGATTTTTTTCCTATATACTTTTCACTGCTGTATCACAGTACGCATCTTCTAATTAGCTCATTTTGAAAACATATTTTTTTTATATTATTTATAAAAAAATGTTTAAATAATAACAAAACTATTGAATATTAGTAAGTAATATGCACATGATCGTCAACATTCAATTGACATTATTGACATCAACAAGAACTGACTTGAACATTATGTCATATTGCAGCACACTCTGGTGGCAAAAAAATGAACTGCTCTTTAAGAAGACTTTAGTGACTAAAGTACGAAGACACTGGACTTTAAATTAAAGTGAACTTTAAGTGACATTTTGTTGTTATGAAACGCAATTTATTTTAAAGTCGACATTAAGTCTCCTTTATTTTTTATGAAACTGGCCATTAGTGTGTTTAATGAAAAAAGGCATGCAATACATATTTAAGCATCCCACAATAGATTTAGTGATGGGGTGGTGGTGGTGGTGTGCGGCGTAAATAAATAAATGGAAGGGATGGGGAGAGAAACACATAAATAAAACATAGATGGTCATTGAAAATTATTTTATAGCCAATTCTATTGCCCTGCGAAAAATACAAAAGGGTTTTTTTCTGATAATATTTCCACGGTTCTGACAAGAATAGCCGTGAAAAACTGCACACAATCAAGCGAGCACATGAAACATTTTTTTTCTGATAATGTTATACCGATTTCCGAAATACAAAAATACATATGTACATACCATCACGCCACGTCCTTCACGAGGTAGGCAGAGAGAACCGAACGCCACTTATTTCTATCTTGACACACATACATCGCCTCGTCGACATTCATACATCGTCGTATACATGTTCGTCTTTTGGTCACGCTTCTAAAATTTCCGTCTCTCAAAATATCGTTCACATGGACGTGCTTTCCCTTCCTTGGGCGTCCCCGACCTCTCATTCCATTCCTGTCCGTAATGTATATTATGGTTTGATCAAGAATGTGAGAAATATATCCAGCACAAAAATATTCTCAGAAAGCAATACATTGAAAGAAAGACAAGAGCCAAGCAACAAGCATATGAACAGGCCAGAAGGGAATCAAATAGACTGATTAAAAAGAAGAAAAGAGAATTCCTAAACAATGTTTTGTTGAAGATGGAAAACGACTTCCTTGATAATAATACCTACTCGTGAGGCGTACAAGAGTGTAAACTTTTTCAAGAAAGGTTTCAAACCCAGAACTACCCTGTGTAAGAATATCAATGGATATATCATCTCGTCTAAAGAACAAATAAAATCAAGATGGTGCGAATATTTTCATCAACTCCTCAATCCGAACCATGATACGAGAGAAGAGAATACAACAACCCTCCACGAACCGCAAGATGATAACTTGTCATCAACCAATCCACCAACGATTATCGAAATCACAGCAGCCCTGAAAAAGCTGAAGAACAACAAGGCACCAGGAATAGATAACCTACCGGCCGAGCTCTTTAAACAGGGGAACGCACACCTAAAAACCCTAATACAAAGTCTGATTGCAAAAATATGGATCCTAGAAATGATCCCAGACGAATGGCAGACGAGCGTTATATGCCCTATTTATAAAAAAGGTGACAAGTTAAAGTGCGAGAATTATACAGGTATCTCATTTTTATGCACTGCTTACAAGATATTTACAGTCATACTTAAACAAAGAATAGAGCCATATGCGGAGAATATTCTAGGGGAATATCAGGCAGGTTTTAGAGCAAACAGATCAACGACCGATCAGTTATTCACGGTACGTCAAATTCTGGGAAAGTGTTGGGAGTTCGACATTGATATACACCAATTATTTGTCGAATTTAAACAAGCTTATGACAGCATTGATAGAAGGAAATTGTACGAAATTCTGCTTCATTTCCAGATCCCTTCTAAACTAGTTAGGCTTGTTATAGTAACAATGACCAACACAAAAAGCCAGGTCAAGGTGGGAGGGGAACTTAGTGAGGCGTTTACAATCTCTCAAGGGTTAAAACAAGGGGACAGTCTGGCTCCCACTCTCTTCAATATAG
This sequence comes from Molanna angustata, assembly GCA_963576475.1. Lineage (NCBI taxonomy): Eukaryota > Metazoa > Arthropoda > Insecta > Trichoptera > Molannidae > Molanna > Molanna angustata. The sequence goes on along the minus strand of OY754964.1, from coordinate 50,058,047 downwards.
TGCTGGAACATGTTGTCCGTCAAACGTCCGTCGACACGAGCGCTAATATTTGTTTCAAGAGCAGTCAGATAGTTGGGTACGCAGATGATCTTAATATCATCGGAAGATCCCTGACAGCTATCAAAGAAGTATTCACCCCATTGGAAACTGCTGCATGCGAAGTGGGCTTGAAAATAAATGAGAGCAAAACAAAATATATGACCCAACGTCGAAACCCATCTCAAAGAAGAAGAGGTAGCGTAAAGCTGGCAGACGACCATTCATTTGAAACAGTTGACCAATTTACGTATCTGGGATCTCTCCTTACGGAAAATAATGAAGTAGAAATCAAAAAAAGAATATCAGCAGGCAATAAAACTTATTTCTCCTTATTACCAGTGTTCAGGTCTCGCAATGTCCACAGGAAAACTAAATTGACATTATATAAAACAATCATTAAGACTGTGTTGACTTACGGATGCGAAGCTCTGACACTGACCATGAAATCCGCTGAAGCATTTGATGTTTTCGAAAGGAGAGTCCTACGCCGAATATGTGGTCCTGTGAAGGAAGGAGATGAATGGCGCATAAAAAAAAATGAATAACTGTACAAAATTTATGAAGCCCCAAAGATCTCAACCCATATAAGACTGCTTAGGTTGAGATGGGCTGGCCATGTACAGAGAATGCCAAACACGCGACTACCCAAAAAAATCATGTTTGGTCACCCGGGAGGTAAACGGAAGATGGGGAGACCAAGACTGAGATGGGAGGACGACATACGGAGAGATGCAGAAAAGCTCCTGCAGGTCCCTAACTGGAGAACGGCGGCTGAGGATAGAAGAGGTTGGAGGCGCTTGTTGAAGGAGGCCAAGGCTCGATTTGGGCTGTAGCGCCATCGAAGAAGAAGAAGAATGTATATTATCTTCGTCAGGCGTTCCTCATTCATTCTGGCCATGTGGCCAAACCATTTCAGTGTGTTCACTTTCATTCTATTAATGACATCTTTATTTATCTTACATTCTTTCCTTATGTCCTTATTTCTGACCCTGTCATACATCGTTCTATTACAGATTCTTCTTAGCGATCTCATTTCACCTGCATTTATTCTGCTTTTGTGCGACTTCTGCCATGTCCAGGTTTCACTTGCATACGTCAAGGTTGGCAACTTTAGCATCCTTTGATATGTTGAATAATTTATACCTGGTTTAACAGCTCTTTTGATTTGCTGGCATTCATCCTCAGTCCGTTCTCTATGCATCCTTCATATACCATACTTACAAGATACTTATTGTATGCATACATCAAATCTCGCACTATTATAGTACTCAATTTCAGACAAAAATACATTATTCAAATTTAATCTTTTACCAGAATGATCATCAATTAAAGTCATTTTTCTTCTTTATTACAAAAAATAACATTTATTACTTATCTGAATGAAACTAATTAAAGAAAATATGCCATTCAATAAAGAAGACTGACACTTACAAAAATATAATAAAATGGAAAAAGGAGAAGATGCTGGGATGATTTGAGTGATATTTCAAAGATTAATTAAAATTTGAGATGAAAAATTCAAAAAACAATAATTATATTAAGGATTTTTTTTGTAAGAAACTTTTATATTATGTTGGCGGAAGAAAAGTTGCTGTTTTACTTTTGACGTAAACAATTCAAATATTTATTTACTTACTAAAGAAGTCAATATTGTAATGACTGTGTGGTTCTAACTTAGAATAGTGCTTCCACTCTTTTCTAGTGTCATTTTTACGAGAGCCGGGTAATCGAAAATACAACAGGCAACAATAACACCTCACATAGTTCAGCAATGAGGTTCACAGCCCTTTCTGGATTTTGCCTTTTTTTGGCGAGACAAGATTAGTGTGTGAATATACACGCATGTGAAGTGCTTCTGTTTATTAGACTATGCACAACCGCACATCTGTCGCTGTTTAACCCACACTGTTGGATTTGCCGTAATGTTATGCATGCATGTATTATTGAAATTATAAAATTTATAATAACAGGTAGAAATATCACACAATAATATTCAATTACAGAAAATTAAAACATTATCATTAAAATATATAATTTAATATTAAATATTTTTATATTACTTCTCTGGCAATTAACAGGTACTTTGTGAAATAATAATTAAATAAGCACCCAATAACAAGTTGCCACTTTCTAGAGGCTTCTCACAAATCCAGACTGAAAATACAATTGAAAACTGTGTCTCCACCGGGAATCGAACCCAGTTCCTTTGGATCAGCAATTAGATGTCTAACCAACTGAGCCACAAAAACAAATTAATAAAACAAACAATAACAAATAAAACACATGGTTGAGTTGAAAGAAAATACTAAAAAAATAAATACTTAAACACTTGAAACATCATGAATAATTAATGCGTATTTGCCTTTGTTTATTGTGCTCAATTGTCACTGTGCGCAGTTGTATTATTGGTGTGACCAGTTGTCTGGTGACTACTTTCACATACCAAGTTTGTATAGAATAATAAAGTAAATAATTAATTGGGTTCAGCATCCGTATTATGGCACATTGATACTATGATATTATGGTCGCAAAATATACCTACTCGAAAGTTATAGGTACCTATAGACGACTATCAGATATGGGGGGTAATAATGGTTAAAGTAAAAAAAAAACCTGAATAAAAGTTTAACATGTCAATAATAAATAGCGTCAAATGATACCTCAATTTAAAATAAGTAAAAATTCTTTAATTTTTTTGCATATTACAATTACAATAAAAGTAACTATATTTTAAAAAAAGACTTTTAATAAACATACTATGTACAATTCTTCCTATATGGATATGTATTGCTTCACTAGACGAGTCTGTTCTGAGGCGGAATTTTATCAATTTGGTCAAGTTAAATGTTATTGTATACAAAATAATAAACATAAATAATTCAACAGAAAAGAAAAATAATCAGAAAGTGATATTTATGCTTTATAAATGTAAAACTTAATTTTTAAATATTTCTCGCTATGTATTTACTTAGTCGCTCTGCGATGGGGCCCATTAGACTTCAAATGCACAGCGGGTGGTGGTGTTAATAGCTAACTAAAAAAATCTCAACGCTCTTTCGGTTGTCCTAGTCAAAATTTATTTATTTATTTATATATAAACGACATAAATTGCCTTTTACACACATACATAAAAACACATTTTGATAAAAATATATAGAATAAGAAAAAAATTATACACACGCAAAAAGAGAAAAAAATATACGTGTACCTAAACAGTTAAACAATAAATTCAAAAATAAAAAAAAATAATAGGTATAAGATAACATAAAAAAGATATACAAATGGACTCAAAATAAACCAAAACATTAAATAAAAAGTATTATGAATACAAAAAAAAAAACAGTAGAAACAGTGTTATGTAAATCTGCATTTAAATAAAGTAGACCTTGTTATAAATAAACAAAAATATATAAAAAAAAACATTTTACAATCGAAAATATACAAATCCGCACTGAAAATATCACAAGATGTTTCTCTCATAAAAAAATTGTATATCATCCGTTTATATTTATGTTTGGACAGCATAAAAATGTCACCTAAATGAGAGTATTCATTCCCAATATTATGGAGACGGCTGACTAGCGAGTGATATTCTGTCTGTGTGCGTGTGTTATTGTAATAAAATGGTGCTGTCTGTCTGGTGGATAGGTTGTCTATGTTTTTATCGAAATTTTTGCGGGTTGTAAATGTGTTAAACATGAAATTAAAATTATTGTGATATAAATTAATTAATACTTACAAATAAAATTTAATACCTTCACCACAAAATCAAAATAAAGATTTTTCCAAGATTAATTTAAGTAACTTGTAATATCAATTAAGATTACCGATCGCTGTGTAAAACATTATTCGTCATAAAAGAAAAAGGATACTGAAAAGTTTTTTTAAGTTCTTTATTATATTTTATTACATCTACCTAATTACTTTCTATAATATGCGAAGTTAAAAAAAAATCCTGTTTTGTAAACGGAGAGTAATTCTTTTTTTCGTTAAAAAATACAAAATAAGATTTGATGTTAGAAATTAATTAATCATACTGAAATTAATGACTAAAAATGCGATAAAATTTTAAATATATAAAATTCTATTCTCCATAATTTTATTCGCTTGTATACCTACATATACACTGCGTGTTTATGTAGGTATACAAGCTCCCTAGTTTTCATCTTTACAGTATGTATGTGATACTGTTTTTTTTATATTTATTCTCAGAAAAGTTTTATACAATAGTAATTGGGATCTCACTAGCCTAAAGGCAATCTGTGAGTTTCCCCTACAAAATGTAAAGTACATGTTACATTCCTTAAGTTAATGTATTAGAATTATAAGATGTGATACATGTTTTTTTTATTTAATTACTACTTATAAATGTGTCAAATTTTTTAAATTACTTTTTACATTTTTTTTAATAACTATAGTGTTACTATGGCCATGCAGAGGGTGTCTTTATGAGGAGCTCGACTTCTGGGATCGAACCAGTTGATCGGCTAAATACTTCTGCGTGTTCTTTAACCATGCACGACTGTAACTGACAATATAATTGGGTATTAAAATAAGCATATAAATAAGAACTCAAAGAATTAAACTTACTGGATTTATTCACAAAGTAAATTACACACAGTACTGATATTTTGCGAAGATTATAAATTATAATTATTAAAACTCGATAAATTTAAACGACTACAGGAACGTGGCTGGGCCGTAACGATTTCCGGTCAGGCGAGTAGCTGGTAGGCAGGAACGAACTTGAATGCCGATGCATTGGTCATTGGTCATCACTGACAAATGAAGTGCCGGGTCTTGTGACCCCTGACTTCTTCATCTTGAATGCCGATGCTCGGCCCGCCGCGTATTTTATATCTGGCGTGACGTCACCGATTGTGCGCGCGCCGATTTTCCGAAATGTGATAGGTCTTGCCATAATAGTTTTAACTGAGTAGGTATATTTTATCAGGTTTATCCATACCACTTGGAAGGGTGTTAAATATTTTAAGTGTCCTTTCACTGTAATATTTTGTCCATCTGGGAATTATCAATTTATTTTGCGCAACTTGTCTGGAATTATAGAGGTATATTTTTTACAGGATTATTTTATATACCTACATTAGAGAAATAATCATTTAATATGACTCGATAGGTGTATAATTTGCTAACTGGGAGTATTCCTATTACACTGAATATCATTTCATCATTATCTTTACATTTAGATAAATATGATTTGGGTATTATTAGTTAGTTTTAACAATCTCACTCGTAACGATTTTATTTTGTCTACACACGTTTTAAATTATCTACCCCATACCTCTATACCATATGTGATGTATAAATTTGCTTTAATACTGTAGGTATGGCTACTTTATTCTGTTTTATAGATATTTAAATTTATTTAATAAATGTCAATTTTATTTCGTTATAATTTGTTTTTATTGTTTTATTTACTTTTTTATTTTCAATTCATGATATATTGTATGGGACTCTCTTTTAACTTGTATAGGTAAGTACTATTTTTCTATATCTCTTGTAATCTATTTTTACGTAACTTTGTTGTTTACTGGTTATTTATATTTATTTTTTTTAATTATTTATATAAATTTGATTCTGCATCTATATATTTTGTGTATTGCGTATTTTATGGATATGTACATATTTGTTGGCATCTCTTTTTATATTTTGTTTCATGGCTTATTTTTCAACCGTTTTTTATGTTTCTTTCTTTTTAATGACACTTTTGAATTTCCTTTATACCTAGGTATATAATTTATTTATGCTATTTTTTTTGTTTCTTTTTGTTTTTTGGTATTATTTTTTTTAAAAATGTTTAGATATAATATGCAAAAAAATATTCTGATAGGTATTTCGTACATATTATATACATCTCTTTTTGTTTTTATTTTATAATATTATTGTATTTATTAAACGTGTTTGTACTATTTTATTTTGTATGTACCTACTTGTAAAAGGCTATTTAGCCGTTAATGGAAATAATAAATAAATAAATTACTTTATGGCACATTTGATGAGATAACTTCAATTCTAATGCTCCAATTAACTGTCATGGATAGAATATCTACAAACAGTTATTTTACATACCTATAAGTTTGAGGACACTACTTGTTGTAACTCCTCCGAATTCCGGTCATTTTAAGACTTGCTATAACAAACGAGTGTTTGATTAACATCTTCTTCAACACCACCTGTTCTTGTGCTGGAAACTAAATACAAGTTTTCGCTATAAAATCAAGACAAAGTTTCAGCGAATTCACATCCATACGCTTTGCATACAGTGCTATTACATTTCAGTCTGAGAGGGTTTACATAAATATAACGAATATCAAATCGTTATAGATAAACGTATAAATCATTATCCTCTGACAGCTTAAATAAAAAATATCATGTGCAACTTTCAAAATTATAAATAAAATAACATAAATTTGTAAAGTTACTTTTAAAAACTCTTGTTGGTATCATTCGAAACCACTTTTCACTGTGAAATAGAAAATAATGAAAAAATAGAAATACATACCTACCTCGATAGAAAAAGAAAACAAACAAGAGTTAGAAACAAAATAATATTTCAAAGTTTTTTTTCGTTAACATAGTGGAAGTTCATAGTTATAAATAAAATATTTATAAAAATAAATAAAAAACACACAGTTTTAATCCACAAATGAGTAAGACTTTAATGAGCCTGAGCGCTTTCGCCGAACACAGCCGGCATTCTCAGAGGCAGAAATCAAACTGAATAATGTACAACTTTACAAGTAAAATATTGTGTGGATGGAGTTATGGGGGGCTATGTGCTGAAGGCTATATAGTATTGATTACCATATTTGGGAGGCCTTGGAGGTATGGTTCTCGTGGAAAGACACCGAGGGTTTGAAGCCCTGTTCCACTTTATTCGTTTGGGCAGAATCGAACCGCCGGACGAATGAACCTTTCGCACGTTTGGATTGGGATCGAACCAATCGACGTGTACCTGTTTCACGATTTATCCACACGTGTAATATGGACAAATCGTCCCCCAACATACTATACGTTACCGGTAGTAATCGTATAGCATAGAAATGCACAATATTAAACAAATATTATAAGAGCAGTGGGTATTTCAATATAATAAAAGATGAGTTACTTACAGAGCGGTATATTTTAACACAAACTTATTAAAAGTACAAAGCATTGAAATATTGATTAAGATTAATTACGACTACGCGAATGCGCGAACAGAAATTGAGACGACGAGGCGCAACACCTTGACTAGACGAGAGTCGACAACTTTACAAGTGAAATATTGTGTAGATGGAGTGAATGGGAACTTTGTTTTAGCCGACCATCCTGTAATTAGGCGGCTATGTAATAATAATATTAATAGTTTTGTCTACAACACCTCGGTCCCCGCACCCCTCCCATTCACTCCATCCACACAATATTTTACTTGTAAAGTTGTATATTATTATTCAGTTTGATTTATGCCTCTGAGGATGCCGGCTGTGTTCGGCGAAAGCGCTCGGGCTCATTAAAGTTATACTCCTTTTGTGGATTAAAACTGTGTGTTTTTATTTATTTTTATAAATATTTTATTTTTAAAATAGTATTTGATAAATTTATTATGATAGACCCTGTTATTGTTGAAGTCATTTGACTTACATTTAAAAATTGTAGATTTATCGATTCAATTATCAATCAAATTTCATACAATACAATACTAGCGAAGACCGTGTCATTCTTCGATTGGCCTGTGTATACTTAAAGTACCATCCCTTCAGTAGCTCCTGCCCCTTAAATACTTCCCGTCCCTTTAGACCCTCACTTCCCTCCAGTCCCCCGATCATTCGGTTCCCTTCGTCCATCCAGTCCTTTCCGTCCCTTCAGAAATAGTTAACAACAGTAAACATCCCGAAAAACATGCAAAAAAATGGAAGGACAAATAGACCTCATTCACAGGATAGTCCACATTCACAGGTCAAACGATCTATGAAGAAGAAGAAAAAAGTTTTAATCCAGGAACCATTCCTATTATATATGCTTGACAATTCACTATAGTTTCATTGCAATGGGATGAACGGTTTAGGAGCGCATACGTGTTATATACTTGATTTATTATTAACATTATTTTTTATTAATTAAGTAGTTGAAAATATAATCGGTCCTGGGTTCGATTCCCGATGGAGACACAGTTTTTAAATATGTTTTCAGTCTGTACCTGTGAGTTATCCTGAATGTGGCCACTTGTTGTTGAGTACTTATTAAAATAATATTTGACATCGTACCTGTTCGATGCCTGAGAACTAATATAAAAAAAATCGGCCTCGGAGAACAGGAGACTTCCGTCAATGCTTTTATATTTAGGGTGATGTCTGTATTGATTTTTTATGACTGGCAAGACTACAGTATGATGAGAATCCAAGAGGTGGCAACTAGTAATATGTGTCCTTAATAAACTTAATTAAAAATAAATTACAAAAAAAACACTTCACATGTCATACACGAAAAGGGATTTGTTAATATTATTTCATACTTTGCTAGACATTATGGTCGCTTTTATGCTTTGAAAAAGTAATAAAGTTTTTAGATTTTTGACCCATGTTTTACATTTTATATAACTTGTACAAAGTATTTTTTTTATATTAGTATATAATTTACAAATACATTGGTAGGTACTTATATGTATTTGTATATTTCCCCACTCCTATTTATCTTCACCTGTCTGTGCGTACTGGAATATTGTAATTGTTCTGAATCAGATAGAGTTCTGAATCCTTCAGAATATATTTATTACCGATAGCAATGCATGACCTGTCACCGTTTATGGAGCTAAATGCTGGGTATTAACAAAAAGGGACGAAAATAGCCTCTTGATATTTGAAAGAAAAATCCTCAGAAATAAATTGGCCGAGTAAACGATAATGGACTTTGGAGGATGCGATATAATCGTGAACTACAAGCATTAAATGACGAACTCAACATTGTACAAGTCATAAAAGTATGTAAACTCCAGTGGTTGGGACATCATGTCAGCCGGATGAATGATGATCATATCCCAAAAAAAGGTTCTTAATACCAATCTAGAGGGCAGAAGAAGTAGAGGCAGGCCCAAGCTAAGATAGCTGAATGATAGCAAATACACGTTAATAAATAAATAGGTATGTGTTGAAAAAATATGGGTTAACATAAATTAATTAATTTATAAAAGTTTAAGTCTGTGTTAACTTCAATTGAAAATCATTAAGGTTTATAAGACTTAAGTATTATTAACCACCATGTTGTTTACAGTAATTGATTCTCTTTCATACAAGTTTAGTGTTGCTATATATTACTTATAGCAACGTTTAACTGAATAGTAGGTACATACATAATATATTACTGTAGCGAACAGATTAAATGAAACAAGAAAATTTAACAAACTTCAACATAAAATTAACTTTTCGACCGAAAATAAATGATAGAACCACATTTTCATTTTCTGTTATTATACTTAGTGGAGAGACATGCATTCATAATCTTTAACGGTCATATTAGATTATTAGATTAGGTTAAATATTAGATTTCGTTAATAGCTTACTAAACGCGGAACTAAAATAGTTAAGATCGGGTTTAAAAAATCTTACTAAGATGTGATTAACTAGTTCACCGAATTGTTTACGAACACCCTCATTAATTATTTTTCATATGGCCACATTTGCTTAACAGAGATGTCAAAAAGTAGATAAATAGGTATGTGTACTTTTTAGGATAACTGACATCGAAAAATGAAAACAAACACCGCGTTGTGCCATTTCGAATCAATTGAAACACGATTGAGATGAGGAATAACAAGGAAAAACGTTATAAGTATTTTTTTCTGTCAATCTCAAATATGCATCAGATCATATTATGTGAAAGATTCGCCATTTTTAAATATTTGGTATGACACGTTAGTCAAGTGTTAAACAACCTCTCAACATGTCCTAACTTGACGTCTACTAAATAAAGGTGTAATAAAAATAGTCACGGTTTATAAGTATTTTTTTTGTCGTTAATCACGCTCTATTATCAGGTACTATAGATAGTTTATGTTTATAAGTAAGACGTCGAGGGTTTTTGAACATCAATTTTTCAACGGGTATCAAGTAGAGAAAGCATCTTGAGTTACGTCATGATGTGATTAAGTGTATGGCGTACTATGAAAACCTGTGTCATCTGTAGGTATAGATCAAATTACAAGTTCAATCAACTTCATAATGATAATATAATTTCCAACAGATAAATTGATTTTATTCGTCGTGGAGGGAGGTTTGCATATATAGCAACCAAGCAAAGTACCCAATTTCGCGCTCTGCGCAGCCCATCTGTTTCCTCGATTTATTTGCTGTAAACGATTTCCATCATTGTATGTGTAAAATGCATCAAATTTTATAGATGCATGCTCTATTTCTTTTATTTTGTATTTACTACTAACACGTAGGTACCTACTGTGTCAAATATTAATTTAACACGCACCCAATAATTGGTTGCCACATTCTGGAGACTTTGATATAAATCCCACAGATTCAGACTGAAAAAACTATAAAAACTGTGTATCTCCCGGGAACCGAATCCTACACTTCTAACCAACTGAGCCACGAAGGTCAACTGGTAAATAAAGTTTTTTGATATTGTTGTCTGAAGAATATTAAAACTGAAAATGTTTAAAAATTCGTTAAGAGATCATGATGTTTTCTAGAAAAAGGATTCATTATTAATTTGGTCGTGAGTTATATGAAAAAATTGAAAAAAAAAAAACTTTTTTGCAAACTGTTTATAATGTTTCAATGAATATGGTAGATACTGTATTGAATATACGTAGGTACCATCCGTTGTGTCTATCATCAAATCCCACGACACCATTTCTTCAAAGTTTCCCAACATTGAACACGGGTTCCCTTGCCATAGGTAACTTGTATTCATACTGAATGTGAAACTGTTGGAGATTATAGGATTTAACTTGGAGCAAAAAACTTTTTTCAATTATTTATAAGGTTCTGTTACATATTTATCCATATATACTCGTCGCACGTTACAAACAACGTATAGAAATAAGTGGGAAGTGGCCATTTTATTTATTTGTTAATTATAAAATTTTCACGAATGACATACCTAAGTATTAAAATACAAATTGTAATACTTTTGAAGATATGATTTTTTAAGAATTGTGTTTCATATTGCAGATGAAATAATCGTCGTCTATGGATACGTAACATAAACATCCGTTCAAAATTATATCAATAAAACCTTTTTGATAATGTGTTTAGTTCAATCAAACAACGTAAGCAATGATAATATACTTCATACGTGTACATTCAGGGTTTGATTAATAATCTATTAATGATAATAACAAATATAAAATTTATTTAAAAAAAAAACAAGATAGAATTTACAAATTGAAGAGTTAAATGATTTTATCATGGATACCATCACCAGATATTGTCCGAAATCATATGAGACTACACCATCCTAATAAATTATTGAAATTGTTATATAGAATTTTCGCTGAACACACATTAAGAAAATATTACGATAAATATTGTGAACATCCACTTTTTTATAGTCGTTTACAAAACTGATTTAATTCAAGTGCAGGCCAGAAGACCAGGCAGACCGCTGACGTGACACATCACCATAAAAAAGTATCCGGAATATAAGGGAAAAAATGGCCCCAGTGTATAAGAAGTTGAAAAAGTTTACAATGACTGTGTAGTGGAAAGAGAAGTGTCGATTACAACCCGCACATTTATGTATAATGTGTAGTGTTTATAATTTTTTTTGTAACATGGTTACGTAGGGGACACCATCTATTAGGATGTGGGTTGGGGAGGATTTGCAGTCTGCTTAGGAAAACATGAATTCGGATCTTAAAAAGACCCGGGTTTTAAGAAGGTTGCAACATAATCAGAAGATTGTTCCATAGCTGGGCTGCTGTGTTAATTAATAAAATGGTTCGAGAAGCGACTGGTTCGTGTATGTTGAAGGTATAGGTACTGTGAATGGGTTTTGAGATTGAGTTAAACGAGTGACTCTATTGTGAATGGGTAAAACAGGGATAGCCAAGTTCTTTGAGTATTTCCCACGGAACAATGAATGGTATCTCCCGTGGTAGTAGGTATATATAGAATAAACTTAGAATACTGACCCTGGGTCTGTGGTCTAGTGATTGCAATCCATCAGTCAATGATGGGTCCACAATTCGACGTACAGCACGCCTTTGTATGTTAAGCAATTACATATTATATGTAGATAAGCTCTTTGTGAAATTTTGTTGTTAGTATAATGCAATATTGTATGTCAGAATACTGAAAATGGTTGAATTTGCAAGAGGTTTGGTATAATTGAACTGTTATGTTACATCCAAGTCAGCATGCTTCTCAGTTAATAGCTGCCTATTAAAATAATAAATTGATTCCCATTTGTTAAGTACCTTGGTTGTACCACAGATGATAATTATTACATTAATGGATCCTCATTACCACAACGATTATTATTACAGAAACCAAACAGTCTGAAAAATTATAACCTACAACATTGTTAATTGCAAGATTTATATTCAATCTAATTTATTAGAGTATTTCCTACCTTTAGTCTCATTTATTAATTATTGATATCCTGTAGCCATAATTTTAAATTACGTATTTTAAACTTCTACATTTTTATTCAGTTGTCGATAGCAATTTTTCTTACTAGCACATAATCTCTTCAAGGATATCATAATCTTGATTGGGTCCTGATATTAAATTATAATTTCAAACAAATAAATATGAATTAATGCAATTATATTGAATTTTTGTTATTTGCAGAAAATCGTTTTTTTTATTTATTCATCAAGGACAAATACAGTTTTGTAAATATATTATAATTGTACAAAAAATCTAATAAATCAGCAAAGTGTCCATAAATGTTTAACAATAATAATTTATAAAAAAAACATTTGTTATTACAAGAGGAAGAAAAATAAAATAAAATAAAATAGAAAAAATATCAATAACCAGTTAATTTTGTACAATCACCTCGAAGGCGCTTTGTTTTTTCAAAGGTGGTAGGTATTTTTTTTTTTAGTTTACTATGAATAAAATTTTTAAAATATACATATATATTATGTAAAGTGCCTCAATCCTTCCTGTCTTCATTGTTGTGATCAGTCCGTATATTATCAAAGTCCTAGTTTCTTATCATTTGTCTCCCGGTTTTGAAAAGTAATACATTTTGCTGTATCAAATTTGCTTGAACGTACGTTTCTTGGGTTCTTTAGACATTTCATGCAGATTGCAAACCCTCCCCAACGTTAAGTAGTGCGCTTCTTCGGAAGACTACAATGGACCCTATCCTTAATATATAGTATACCCTACGTAGACACGTTAAAAATTACTTAGTGTCAAATAATTTCAATGCTTAAGTAAATTAAGTAACACTGATTAAACCAAAAATATTTTTAAATTATTGCCTAAATAATTGGAAGGTACATCTTTGAGAACCATTAATTTGTTTGTAATCAACCGTTAACATGTTACAGGAACGATGTTCCCATCCACAGAAGAAGTACTATCCTCTTGAGAATGTTATGGGAACATTGGTTCTGTAGATATTTGTGTGACGAGTACCTATAGTAGGTCGAAATGAAAACTGCTGTGTTTGGTTACATAATGACTTTTATTGAATGTGACTCAGAGAACACTGAATGAGAACTGTCCTTATTGGTGGGGGTATATTACATATAAGGCTACCTCGTATCTAGGTAGGTACTAGATCTTGGAAAACGCACTTATCATTTTATCAATGTCGGATGAGTTGTCATTGTTTACATTAATCGCGATAATTCAAACATAAAAAATAACAAATAATGTTCAAAATCATAAAAGTAGATAAAAATATGTTGAAATATATAATTTACTAGTAAAACCCGGCAGACGTTGTACTGCCTGTTTAATTATTTACCTCCAAATATTAAAACAATTGATTTTTCAATTTTTTTTTGTGAGATATCGAATAAATAAATAAATAAATTATAATGCATAAACCTTTTCCGGAATGAGCTGGCCGAATTCCCAAAGTTTCATCGCACTCGGATGGTTGCTTTGAGAGTCCATCGGCCACGTAGGTACAAACAAATAAATATATGTACATCCATTTTTATATGTACAGAAAGATATATATATTATACGTTGACAAATGGCTTAACAAATACGAATACATAATAAACTTATTCCTAACCTCAAATGGCAATGGTGTTGATATTTTTTCCTGCAACCATTTTCCATTATATTTATAAATCAACTGGCTCACGCGAGTCGCTATTATCATTAGTAATAACTAAACCTAACCGAATATTAAACGGCGGGATGAAATAAAATACGATGATAGTGTACGTAAAAATTAGTAAGTCTTTAATAAAAATAGTGACTTTAAAAATTGAACGAAAATTGGTTGCAGGAATCATTTTTTCAACACTTTTATTTATTTATTTATACATCTTCTTGTACATAATATAAAAAAATATAATTGTACACTGGCGGGCTTATTGCCATAAGGCAATAACCAACCAGATTACAAAGTATGACAACATTGTATATGTACAACAGCAAATAAAAAAGAGTAAAAGAAATTAAATAAAATACGTATAACACTTAAATAGTATTAAACAAAAAAAAATTATAATTCATAGCAAGAAAAAGGATATGGTAAGGACAACTTTTATCAATTGACGTTAGGAAAAAGATTATTATGTATTCGTATTTGATCACATTTTTAAAATAATTTGTTTTCTCGACATATTATTTAAGTAATTGTATTATTTAAGTAATTGTATTATTTAAGTAATTGTATTATTTAAGTAATTGTATTATTTAAGTAATTGTATTATTTAAGTAATTGTATTATTTAAGTAATTGTATTATTTAAGTAATTGTATTATTTAAGTAATTGTATTATTTAAGTAATTGTATTATTTAAGTAATTGTATTATTTAAGTAATTGTATTATTTAAGTAATTGTATTATTTAAGTAATTGTATTATTTAAGTAATTGTATTATTTAAGTAATTGTATTATTTAAGTAATTGTATTATTTAAGTAATTGTATTATTTAAGTAATTGTATTATTTAAGTAATTGTATTATTTAAGTAATTGTATGATACTAACTATTTTTAATACTACTAATAATTATTTGTGTTGAAAATTTTCGCGTTTAATAATAACTTCGACAGTTCTTCCGACATTGGTAAAATGACAGTGCGTTTTCTTAGGTCAAGTCTCGTATCTCCCTCAGTTCCATAACATGTAGAGATATCTAATTAGTAAATAAACAAATATTTCATTTTAAATAATATATGTAGCCTTAAAGTAATTACATATTTGCTCATTCGCGAATATATTATTTATATTTTTACGTTGAGCTTGTACCTAAATAACAACATATTATTGAATTGTCTAAATAAGTAAAATAAAGCAATCGGCTTTGGATGTTTGTATTTTTGGACTTCAGCACATTATTTATGGGCGAGAAAGGAACAACGTAAATTAATTTATCTTTGTATATTTCACTTTAGCGGTATAAACCCATATCACCGTTATTTTGTTAGTCGAGCCAGGCGATACTAGGGCCATGTTGTGAAGTGGGTGTTATTGCTTTATAAAGGCAAACAATTTATTTTTGTTCACTTCACTTTGAAATGTTTCTATGTTAACGAGAAATGTACAATTTTCATCCAATTAGTGAATAAAAAAATATCTCATTCAGATATTTTTCACGGAGCTAGCAGGGCAAAATATTATGACTCGCATCAGGTACATAATATTGTGTTTATTGACATACCTAAATCGATCTTTTGGCGTTTCTGGACCAAAGTTATGGAACAATCTTCCAATGGATATAAGATGTGCCGAAAATATCAATGAATTCAAGAAGAAATTAAAAACTTTTTAAAAAATCTTTTCCGTAAATCGTATCCAGATTGTCCTTCATCCGTTCAATATTCCTTTACTTAATATTATGCCTGTTTACTTTGAATCGACTATTTTTTTTATAAATAAATAAATAAGTAATTTCATCTGGATTATGTAATATGTATATAACTAGATTAATTTGTGATTTCTATGTATTTTTTAAAGTTTTATGTTTCACCATTTTCAATGTGTTAGCTATAGGACTAATTTTAACTTATTTTTTTGCAAAGTGAAAGCACCCTTGAGGTGACCACGGTTGTCACTAAACGGCGCTTTTTTTACGCGGCGCTGGCCGATTTACTAATGATATTAATAACAATTAAGCACTACAAATAATAACACTCAATTATTATTATTACCATTATACACTTCCTCAAAAGAATTAGCAGATCAATGCGTAAATTGTAAATTATTTAAAAGAGCAAAATAAAATACAACAAACGCATCATCAAGCTTTCAATTGGGAATAGTTCACCCATCCAGATACTTAACATATCAAAGGATTAGGCTCTGAGGAGGTCTCAATACTACCGAACAACCCTACTGATTCCCGAATATTAACGTTTAAAAATCTTTAACGATTCTACATGTATTCATAATTACCGTTTTTTGCATTTTAATTATTAAATTTTTCGATAAATCAATAATTTCTAAATTACGGATTAACGATTTTGGAATAATGCCAGTGGCTGAAATAAAAAAAAAATAACCTTCCTTCTCCTTCCTTTCTTTCCTTTCCTTTAATACCCTTCCATTCCTATTCAACATGGCGATTTTTTTTCCATTTTCAATCTGTATCTCATATAATAATACTTTAAATTGTAAATAGATGGATTCAGTAATGGGCGTAGTAAATCATAATTGTTTTGTTCTTTCTTTTGTAATGTAAAACTGAAATACCTGTTGTATCCAATACTACATATAAAAATAAAAATAAATAAATACCTTCTTCTTCTTCGATGGCTCTACGGTCCATATCGAGCCTTGGCCTCCATGAGTTGTCGCCTCCAACCTCTCCTGTCTCCCGCCTCGGCCTTTCAATCTGTTGTCTGGAGCAGTTCGGCAGCATCCTTCCTAATTTCGTCTTCCTACCGTAGCCTTGGCCTCCCGACCCTCCTTCTTCCACCTGGGTGGCATTCTAGGATCCTTTTTGGTGCTCGTGATGACAGGCAACAGATAGCAGGCCTTTAAATATGTTATAGTTTGCAAGGAAATATTCGTTTTTAAAAAAATAATAATGTATCAAGTCACTGACCAAATTTCTTTTATTTAACAAAAATAATTTATACAAGAAGTGTTCATTGTATGTTTTTCAGTCACTCGGTATAGATCGTTTTTATTAATTTTTAATAATACATAGGTATGGAATAAGTAAACAATCAAATTAAGGCGCGTAGTACGAGATACAGTGAGATTTCTCCCATATCCCCAACGGAAACGGTTTGACTAATCACAATGTCGTAGTACGAGCGTTTCGGGTATATAATTTCCATACCATATCACACAAATATCACTAAAATCTTAAAAGTGGTAGTATGAGCGAATTCCGCAGGTGATTTTAAGGCAATGTCAACGGAATAATTTCGTCTGGTAGAGGGCTGGTCGAATCTACAAATCACAGTTGTTTGACGTTTCGTCAAGGTTAATGTGGCGTATTTCATATTGATTTACTTACGAGGAAAACGAAAATAACTAAAATCTTTACAAATATAAATATAATGCCGCAAAATAAGCGATTTTTAAAATTGTCTGATGTTTAATTTAAAGAAAAAACTATTTGTACAGCATTAGATTTAAATTTACATGACGAACTAACATGAGTTAAAAATGGTGGTGAAGCAATATTGTTTAGTTCTATAATATTATTATAACAGGCACACCCGTTTGAAAAATTTATTTCATCTACTTACCTACTTGCCATACTAATTACAGATATAACTCGAATATTTACAGAATTCAACATGACAACAATCTAAAATTTAATCACACAGACATTTTCCATGACTCCTTAGAAACTTACCGTAAACAAATAAAGATATTTTAAAACCAGTTCCCTAACTCCTTCAAACAAGCTCTTTCCTTTACACCAATAATCCCTCTATTTCCTCATTTTATTCTTATTTTGTATTGTTTTTTTTTATATCAATCATATTTTTCTCTTATTATTGTTATTCAAAATATTATTTCTACTTTATTATTTTAATTAGAAGAAAACATCATTGGCCTGTACTAATTTTAATAGCACCATATAATATGTAACCACAAATTTACAAAGCTGTAGTTTACTGAAATGAAATAAATAAATATAAGTACCTACATAAATATGTTAAAAAAATATGTTTATCCACCTACATAGTTATTCAATGAGAATATAAAAACAGAATGTTAGTAGGAAATAAAATTAATAAAGAACTTATGCCAGTAATGAAGCTTAATTTGCCATACACAATGCATTTAGTAGTACTAAATAACACAATGCATTTAAGTAGTACTAAATATTTCTTCCATTCCGTTGTAAAATAACTCTAGCTCAATCATTTCTTCTTCCATTGTTTGATTATGCCGATGTATGCTAATGAAGTGCATCTCAATAAACTTGAACGTCACAAGAATATATGTATCAGATTCATCTTTGGGTTCAAAAAATTTGATCATATTATATCATCTTACCTTCTTCTTTGTTGGTCCAGGATACGCCAGGGGCGCAATATACACATTTTGTCATTATTCTCTCGAATCAAAACCTGCCACAGTACCTCAAAAGCAAATTCACTTATTTATCCAATCATGGACTTCCACTCTGATCTGCTGAACGTACAACTCTATCCATCCCTATCCATAATTTCTCAGCTCTTTGTTCGAAGTACAACCAGAAAGATTATGGAATAGCCTTAGTCCGGAAATTGTGTTGTCTAACTCACTTTATATTTTCAAGAAAAAACTAAAGAAGGAATATTTATCCCTGAACACCTGATCCCAATTTCCTCTCCTTGTCCTTACCCTATCCTTTTTTTGTTATGAATTATTATTATTTTTTGTTTAATAGTATCTTAGTGTTATATATATTTTCTTTGTTTTTATTTATTTATTTAATTTTGCTTCTCGGGCAACTAACAGGTACTATGTCAAATATTAATTTAACACGCACCCAATAACAAGTTGCCACATTCTGGAGACTAACGATATTAATCGTCTCACAGATTCAGACTGAAAACACAATTCAAAACTGTGGTTCCACCGGGAATCGAACCCGGGACCTTTGGATCAGTAGTCTGATACCCAACCATCTGAGCCACGAAGGCCGACAAGGAAGGTTTACTTTTACTCTTATTCTTTTTTTGTTACACAATTTTGTCATACTTTGTTATCTGGTTGGTTGGAAGAAATTGCCTAATAGCAATAAGCCCGCCAGTGTACAATATATTTGTTTATATTATGTACAGAAAGATGAATAAATAAATAGACATAATATACAGTTGAACAAGAATATAATACCTATATTATAATAAAGAAAGGTGTCACCACGAATCATAAGTCGGGGTTCTTGACCTCCACCGAACCCCTGGGGTCCGATCGAACCCAGGTTAAGAACCACTGCAATAAGACAATATTTTATTTTATTTCATCTCAACAGCTATTTCACAAATTGCTTAAAAGCATTACACATATCAAAGCCAAATTATAGAGATGTCTTATATTATTTTAAAAGCTGAGAATAGTTAAGTAAATTTGGTAGGTAGATATTCAGTATACATAGGTATAAATAAAGTATAATTGTGCCAATACAATCGCCACAATACATTGATATTTAGTATGATGAGGTATTATTTGTCCTTTGGTCACTGTACTTTTAACGCACGGGTGATCTATCTCCACACCTTATGAAAACATTACAAGGAAAAAAAGTTAAACGGTATAATATGGTTAACAGATAACACAGAAAATAAGTTTGCATTTTTTTATGCCTAATAGGACGGTGACCGGTATGGGGATGATGAAGTAAAATATGGAAGTATGTATGTGGGTTTTGTGGGAGGGTGTATGTATGATAATAAATTTACTGTTGTAACGTGGATAGCAGTTACTTTTTTTTTGAAGCAGTCAAGATTAACGTAAGATGGATCAATCGTTAAGTATTTCTGATTGTATGAGTTGCAACTGCGATTAATAAAGGAGTTTATATGTGTTAATTTTACATTTGCTTAAGTTGAAAAGTTCAATTGTCGAGTGGGTCTCTATAATTGATTGATTCTGTTAGCTCTGGAGAGTTCAATAAGTATTTTGTAGAGGAATATGATATCTGTTAAGTTTCGTCGTCTCTTATCGAAGCTCATAATGTTATAGGAACGAAGACACATAAAATGATCATCTGAGACGCTATAGTAAAATCTGTTGTTGAACTGTTTGATAATATAATATTATGAGATGAGCCGTTAACATAAGACGAGTAGCTGGAGGCAGTTTTCCTGTGATTTAGAGCTCTGGAAGTTGCAAGTCCATTATTTACTTGAAAGATATAGTAGAAACTACATAAACGCTATGTAATATGAAAGAAAAATTGACATAAAATAGAGCCGATAAAGGCATGAGAGGATTCCAAGAAAACATTGACACGACTGTGTTTTATATTCTGAAAGAAGTTTAATTTATAGACATACATGTATGAAGCGAATAATGTATGCAAAAATAAAGGATGTGATGCTCGGTTCTCTAACCTATGACAGGTTCACAAATGAGAATCTAATAAAAATGTCATTAACAAATAAATATGGTCAAACAAAAGGAATGGAAGTTAAGAAGTAAAAGTCATTCAATAAAAATATGGTATAACCATTTGAATGCTTTCCCTTAAGTTGGAACGTACAAACATGTGAAACTTTGCACGGGGTGATATGACATAGCACTTAGGTACCTATATCTATTTATAAAATTTCAAATTTGACACCCTTCATTAATTTATACATACCTACCATTGAAAGTACTTGCTGTCGACAGGGCGGGATGGAGGCAGTTTCTTGAGGAGGCCAAGGCCCTCACCGGGCTGTAGCACCATTGCTGATGATGAGCATTGAAAGAATTATAATTGGCTGATTGACATTTCAAGAACAGCTTTTCAAGAAATTCTTTATGACATACCAAACGTAAAATAAAAACTCAATTAATAGATTGGTAGAGATTTATATATTTTATGAACATAAAATACACAAGTAAATAATGTAGGTATCATTATATATCAGGAAAAAAAATGAAACTCTTCAAAAAACAATTAAATATATGCAGAATTCAAAATTGTAAAATACCTACACTTTATTTTATTATTTACACCAATTCTATAATTAAGAGATATTTGCTTCACCAGATTAAAGTGTTCTGAAACATGCCACAAATTTGTAAAGTTTCTGTTTCTATTAGTCATTTCAATTTATATAAATGCACATCCATACAGAATTTTTTATGAATTCATACAGAAACATTGTAATCTAAAAATTGACTAATAGATACTTTTAGACAATCAGTTATTTGTATTATAATTATTTAGTATTAATACAATATTTGTTTTTTGGGAACAAAAATAAATAGAAAAATATAAATCTGCAAGTTCATAATATTATGATACTTTGTTATCTCATCTCTATAAAACTCACACTGTATTATACTGAACTTATGTTAATGAAGAACTGAGAGATTAGATTCTTATGTTAGTACTTTTTTTTAATTTCATTTAAATAATATAATAAATTTATATTATCAAATATCGTGTTTTTATATTTGTGGTTCATTTTTAATATATAATTAATTGTTTAAGAAACATATACTTTAATACAGTATACAAAAAAGACTGATATGTTAAATCAAATACTAGTAGCATTTAACACATGAGATGATCCAACTGTCGATAGCGATAGTATGTATAGTTGAAGAATAAGTACCAAACTATAAAACCATAAATACAAATTATTTAATATTTTAAGATATTTGGTTTTCTATACAACACATGTAGGTATGTATGTCAAGATAGCGATAGTATAGAGGGCATTCCTTTGATCCTACCCAGAATATGAAAACAGCATGATGGTATGTATGTATGTTTGGAGATTAGTATTAAACAATTAAGTCTTCTTAGATATTGTGTGTAAGCGACTGCCACATAAATTGTATGAAGCAATGTCGTCATTAAATTCAATGTTTACAAAAATTGTTAAAAAAAATTGAGATGTGCTAATACAACATTAATATTTTTTATAGAAAATTAAATTATCTAGTTGGGGTGTTTCAGATTTTTTCGATATTTTTAAATTATTTGGAAATATAAGGAGTTAAACTCATAAATTTTTCATAAAAAAAATATTTTTCTTAAAAAAAATTGTTTGACAAACCCTAGAATTTTTTTGAAAAAACCAATTTGAGTTTTTGTATTTGTCTATGTTTGTACCAATTTTCAGCGTTCTAGCTTTTATGGTTTCTGACATATATGGAAAAATAAACCAAAAATTCAAAAGTTGATAACCCCTGACTGAAACAATAATTCACCATTCTGAGTACAAAAGTTTTGTATGCTTATAAGTGTTTATATATTTTGAAATTTTGGGCTCTGTAAATTGAGGGGATCAAAAGTTATAGGGGGGGGGGGGGACAGACACACACACAGACACACAAAACTCACATAAAATGTTCTACTCCGAATTCTGAGTAAACCCATGTATGGGAACATATATGCTGCGAGGCCTCTAGTTGGTGTTATTAGCATGCAAAAAGTCCACTACGCCATACAAAATGTTCCTTCGTACACACATTTTGGCTTAATAATGTCGATTCATTCAGAGAATTGAATTCTCATGAACGAATCGACAGTTGGATAAATCAATTCTGACGATGCTAGTTATATAGCAGAATTGTATATTGAAAGTATTATCAATGATTTAAAAATATAAAAAAAAATCAATTAAGCATTGTCTTCTTCGCTTTGTCTGTGGTCCAATTTAGCTGGGATTGCCTCTCCTTTAAATTCAACTACGCCAATCTCGCCTATCCTGGGCTAGATCAGTGACTGTTGGTCATCTTAAAATGTGGCCATATCATCTGAACCTGTAAACAGTGTAAATATTTTTTTTGTTAAATATTAAATTGTATTCATTATAGCATATGAATATTTGAATTCATTATAACTTATATGAATTATCTATGAATATCTGGTATAGTCTTAGTTTGGATATAACATCTTCAATTGCAATTTATAAGGTGCTTGAAATTGTGAGAGAGGCTTCCAAAGGAGATCTGCAAATCATCTCTTAGGCCTGACTTGACAATATACTCTCTTTCATTGAAAAGAGCTA
This sequence comes from Molanna angustata, assembly GCA_963576475.1. NCBI lineage: Eukaryota > Metazoa > Arthropoda > Insecta > Trichoptera > Molannidae > Molanna > Molanna angustata. Next base: position 50,034,726 of record OY754964.1, on the reverse strand, counting down.
TTTATGTGGAGCTGACTGTTCCATGGGACACAAATATTCCAAAGACCAACAATAAAAGCTAATCAAGTACAAGGAACTGGTACATAAAACAGTTCAAAATGGCTTTAACACAAATATATATGCTGTAGAGGTGGGGGCGAGAGGCCTGCCTGCAAAGTTTTAAATTCCTATTTTAAGGACCTAAGTCTCCGTAGAGGTAAAATAAAAGAAAATTTGGATAGAGTGGTAAAAGCAGCATTATCCGCGTCCGATTTGATTTGGTTCCGCAGGGGAGTGGAGTATCAATCGTAGGTTGGTTGCTGAGTGGTGAGCGTGACTCAAGTCATAAAGGATCCCTTTAAGCCCTCAAACATGGTCGCAAGCCCATTTGGCTCATCTATTCTGGCTGGTATTCTGGTCGCCTGTGCTCGTGGCCCTGGATTCGTGGACGAAGTGAAACCACAATTGCCTTTCTCTTTATTTTCTAAAAAAAAAATATCTGTTAACACATAGGTAGGTACTCTTTGAAGTATAGCGAATTTTGTTTTTATTAATGAAATGCTTTTTTCATTATAAACATTATTTATATTTTTTTGTATGTATTTTTACTCCTCACTAACCCAAGAGGATATAGTGGGGAGTTATGATTTCACAATTTTTAAGGCTATTTTTTTTTATTGCAGATTATCAACTAGTATCATGCTGAGATTGGATTCTGAAAGTTTCATCACAATGTATCTGTGTGTGTGCTATGTACGGCATGTTTATTTTACTATATCGATTATAAACTAAAGTACTCATTCGATTTTTTTCAAATTTTGCAAATTTGTATATCTCATTAAACCCCATTAGATTTTGAAGGATATCTGAATAGTGCTTCTCAATTTTTATTACTATCAAATATTTCAACATGACCCCAAGCTCAGGAAACTTTAAATTTGAAATTTTTATTTTCAAATTGGTAAAAAGGCACATCACCTTCATAAAATGGCATTGAAGAAATATCAAGTTTTCATAATAAAATATTTAAATAAAAAATAGTAAAACAAACTTATTTTCTGAAAATGCTAAATATTTTCCATATAAAATTTGAATACTTTATAGAATGACTTGTTAGTGAGGAGTTTAGCGTTGGTCACAACCCACTCGTTTAGTTTGTGATGATTTTCTTTTACCATTTTAATTTATACAATTGTATATGAACAATTTACAAAACATAATATGTTGTCTTTGTATCTGGGGGCCTAGACAACGTGTCATTTAAGCTAAGCGTTATATCGCTAAGCGATAGTAAATGTATGAAATTGGTCGCTATGACAACACGTGACAGCCACAAATTTCATACATTTCTATCGCTTAGCGATATAATGCTTAGCTTTAATGGCATGTTGTCTAGGGGGGCTGATTGGAAGGAATTATTAAATGGCAATAATGCCAATGTTCAATATTTTGACACAAACATAATATGTAGGTACTTACATAAAAAAAAAATATGTCGTTGAACATATTTGACGAGTAGATCTCAGACTTTTTCTTTTCTTCATGTCCCTGTTGTTCCCCGGAAGATATCCCTAGATTATCAGCCCAGAATAGATTCTCCACTCGTCTTATCCCAGTTCATTCTCTGAAGATGGTTAAATTCTGAAAGAGAAAAATCAGTTGAGCACTGAATTATGACCAACGCATAATATCTGTTGACTGGCATAGAATTGTTTTTACTCAAGGAATGGGTATGTCCTTGAAACAAGAACAAATATGACTTGCCGACAGCAGTAGCACAGTTGGTAAACCGTTTGAATTATGTGCAGGCGTCCTAGGTTCGATCCCCAGCAAAGGAGAAATTGATTTAAATTCATTCCTCACGGAAATGTTGCAAAACCTAACCTAACTCAAAATAAATATTACGATCGTTAAATTTCCTAGGATTAAAGTTCAGTTGGTTAAAATTGTATATTTCACTAAAAAGTAAATACTTTTACAATACTAAACTGAACTTTTTACAAATAAAATATGATTTTAATGGAATCGTTTAAAATATATCGTGTTTCTTAAATTAAACAAATAGGTACTAACCTTTTTCAATTACGAATACACTTTTTTTACACTTTCGCGGATATAATAAACTTTTCGTATAGTATTACTAAACATTTTGTTTAGTTAATTAAATGATTATTGTCATTATTGGTCATTATTGATAAATGACGAGGAGACATCGATATTTCCAATATTTCAATTTGTCATTTGTATAGTGGTGTGGGCACATGAAAAAAATGTACTTGTACAGCACTACAGTGTTGCCATTGGGAAAATTAAAAATTCGATAAAACCAAAAAATTCGATAGTTCGAAGTTGTAGACAAACATCTTGAACTTTTAGTCGAGAAGGTGAGTGATTTGCATGTAAGCCAACGAAGCAAAAAGACACAAATTCGCGCTCTGCGCAACCGGGAGATCCTTCAAGATATTTGGCGAAAATTATACATAGGTATATACTTATAAATCGTAATGTTTATATGGTTATACATATTACATATGCGCTCTGAAAGGACGGGAGGTACTGAAGGGACTGGCGGCATTAAAGGTACGGGAGGTACTGAAGGGAAGGCTTCCCGTCCGTTCAGGCCAATCAGTTCCGTTGCTATAGGCTTTTCAGTAGCTCCCGTCCCTTCAGGACCTTCAGTATCCCCCGTCCCTTCAGGCCATTCAGTACCTCCCGTCCCTTCAGCCCTTCAGTACCTCCCGTTGTAACAGGCCCTTCAGCACATCCCGTCCCTTCAGGATCTCCTCCCAGAACCTCCCACCCCTTCAGTGCTTCCCGTCACATAAACGCCTCCCGCCCCTTCAGCGCCTCCATCCCTTCAGCGCTTCCCGTCTCTTAAGTGCCTCCCGTCCCTTCAGTGCCTTCCGTCCCTTCAGCACCTCCCGCCCCTTCAGCACCTCCCGTCCCTTCAGCACCTCCCGTTCCTTCAGCACCCCCGTATTTGCAGCGTCTCCTATCCCTTGAGCGTCTCCCATCCCTTCAGCGCCCCCCGTCCCTTCACGCCCCCGTCTCTTCTGAGCCTCCCATCCCATCAGGCCATTCATTACCTCCCTTCCCTGCAGTGCCTTCAGTATCACCCGTCCCTTTTGTGCCTCTGTTCGGCTCAGTGCCTCCCTTACGCTCAATGCATCCCGTCCTTCAGTGCCTCCCGTCCCTTCAAGACATTCAGTACCTCCCGTCCCTACAGTGCTTTCTGCGCCTCCCGTTCCTTCAGTGTCTGTCGCCCTTTCAGTGCCTTCCGTCCTTTTAGTGTTACCCCTCTATTCAGGCTCTTCAGTATCTCCTGTCTCTTCAGGCCCATCAGTACATTTCGTCCCATCAGGCCCTTCAGTGCCTCCCGTCTCTTCAACGCCTCGCGTTCCTTCAGTGCCTCCCGTCCCTTCATCACCTCCCGTTCCTTCAGCGCCTCCCGTCCCTTCAGCGCCTTTCAGCTTCCCGTTCTATCAGCCTCCCGTCTCTTCAATGCTTCCCCTCCCTTCATCGTCTCTCATTTCTTCAGAGCTTCCTGTTTCTTCAACGCCTCCCGCCTTCTGCGCTACCCGTCCCTTCAGTGCCTTTCATCCTTCCGTCCTTTCAACCTCCTGTCATATACACCTCCCGTCCCTTCAATGCCTCCCGTCCCTTTAGCACCTCCCGGTCCTTCAGCGCTTTCTGTTTCTTCAGCGCCTCCCGTCCCTTCAGCGCCTCCCGTTCCTTCAGCGCCTCCCGTTCTTTCAGCGCCTCCCGTCCCTCCAGCGCCTTCCGTCCTTACAACGCCTCCCGTCCTTTCAGTGCTTCCCATCCTTTCAGTGCCTCCTTTCCTTTCAGCGCCTTCCGTCCTTTCAGAGCCTCCCATATCTTCAGAGTCTCCCGTCCCTTCAGTGCCCTTCGTTCCTTCAGCCTCCCGTCCCTTCAAACTCCCGTTCTTTCAACACCTCCGGTCCCTCCAGAGCTGCCTGTCCTTTTAACGCCTCACGTCCTTTCAAGGCCTCCCGTCCTTAAGGATTATTATGACCTGGTTTTAAAGGTACGCCTTTTTATAAATTGGCCACCTTGAGTACGTTGTTATTGTATTGTGTCATACTCATTGTTAGATGCAAACTTTTTAAAGACGATCATCATTAGAATGTTTATTTTCAACGCCGAGCATCATCTATACAGAATATACCGCTATACCGAATTTATTGCGCCGAAAATTCTGTTTTGAATTTGAAATTTACCAATACACAATCGGCGCATATTCCTAATCTATATTTTCTACAACAAATGCCGGAAGAATCACGTGACCACCATGTACTTTTTTGTATGGAGATAACCACAATTACTTTTTATTTATCGTATGTTTATATTATGAAGTGTTCAATTTCTTGAGTATATTTGATCTTTGTTTATCTTGGATCTTTTTATAATATATCTACATCGATCGATGTTTTTAACCGTTATTATATTAAATTAAAACGTGATTAAAAAATACTGTATAGATCGCGAAATACTGTCCGTCCGTAGGTAATGCAACTTGCATCATACAAGTACTTTTTCCTACTCATCTTATGTAATTGGGTCAAGACATTAATTTATTAAAACTCTTGTTTATTAGATGTCTTAATTGCACAGCACTTTTTTTGTATTTATATAAAATATTGATTCATATATTATTGAATATAATGAACCGAGTAAAAACCAATATCAACCAATTCGAAATTATAGTTTCATTTAGGTATTATAAACAAATCATTTCTTCGAGGCATAATGTTTTGTTGAATGTAATATTCATTTGGATTATCTTCATTTTCTTCCCGAGTCAATAAAAAAAGCCAAAACGTAATGCAAATGCGCCATTTTTAAGAAACGTTGAAAAGTTGTTAGTTTCATAATTTCACCGCGCCGTCGCGCCTCCTATCGGACAGAATTAATTTCACTTACGAATTCACTCAGCTCATACTACCATTTTAACTTTTGTGACAAGTAATAGGTGTCCCACGGATCTCCCAATTATTAGGTGACAAGTATCGATTCCGTATCGTTCATACTAGGCTCCTATGTATCGATTGACTATGTGGCGCCGGCTTTGAATAGTGCTTCCATTACAATCTGGTATGTTAACTTTATAACTTGGTACATAAGTTATTCGATATTTAAAAAAAATGAAAATATATGCGGTTAAAAAATGTTTTTTCTAAATAAGAAAAATTTGACATAATCCTGGAAATATGGTAAATAAAAACGAAGTGCATTGTCGGTCTTCATGGCTCAGTGGGTTGGGTATTTGACTCCTGAGCTAAAGGCCGATTACGATTACGGCCGGGTACGATTCCCGGTGGAGACACAGATTTTAAATTGTGTTTTCAGTCTGGATCTGTGAGACGATAAATATCGTAAGTCTCCAGAATGTGGCAACTTGTTATTGGGTACGTGTTAAATTAATATTTGACATAGTAACTGTTAGTTGCCCGAGAAGTATTATTAAATAATAATAATAAAGCACAGTAGTGCAGCTCATTATTTATTTACTAGCTGCATGTAACACATGAGATCCAACTATCGATAGCGATAGTATGTATAATTGAAGAATACGTACCAAAATATAAACCCATAAATCCAAATTATTGAATATTTTAAGATATTTTATTTTCTAAACAAAACATGTTGGTACCTACATATAAAAGGAAAGGATAGTATGAAGGTGTGTATTTTTTGGAGAATAAGTATCAAACTATTGAGAGTCCCCGTATATATTGTGTAGTCAGTGTAGTGTACCTATACTGCCATACAAATTGTATATATTTAAACGATGTCGTCACTAAATTCAATTTTTATAAAAATTGTTAAAAAACGTTTGAGGTGTACCTACTACTATAATGCACATATTTTTTATAGAAAATTAAATTATCTTGTTGGGGTGTTTCGACATTTTCTATGTTTTAAATTTGTTAATATAGACAATTAAACATACAAAATTAATCATAAAAAATATTTTTCTAAATAAAAAATGTCTGAGGAACTCTGGAACTTGAAATTTTGGATTTTCCTATATGCATACAAATTGACAGCTTTTTATCTTTTATGGTTTTTGAGATATATGGATAAAGAAAGCAAAAATTCAAAATTTGATTAATGATCGACGATGTTTTTATTTTATGGAACTCCATTATAAATTATGTCTATAATTAAAAGTAAACCACTTTTTGATTCTACATGAATTTTATTATGTACGATAGGCCTATTTCGCTTTGTTAGTACATTTACTAGCTTAGTAGTTCTCTTGAACGAATCGACAGTTGAATTAAAAAATGAAGTTGAAAAATTTGGAATGGTTCCGAATGGAAATTGTAATTTATATCATAATGTACCTACCTGTTATTTATTAATACGTGTTTTTTTAAAGCATTATATTTTTTGTGTGCTGTAGTTAAAAAAGGTATTTAAATTTAGAAAAGCAAACACTTTTGCTGGTAGGTATATAAATGTGTCATCTAATTTATACATGACCAATAAATATGTCTGGAGTACCCCTCGTGCCACCTCTTTTTTTGTACCAATCCCATGGCCTTAAGTGTCATAGTTTATGCCAGCTCTTTATATTATATTCTGCATGGTCGACACCAAACATCGTCAGTTTGAAAATGGCTAACGTATGTAAAAAGAATATGAGAAAATCTCATTTTAAAATTTCTAAAGTCTCGTATTGAGACATCGAAAGTTCCATGGTCAGTGTGTACTAGTTGGTACATATTGTGGATATATATTCCATAGTTTAAGTGTGTAATAAACCGAAGTGATAAGAAAAGTCGTTGTTTCTTGTACGAGTCTAAGTTGATGGCTCACTAGACGATAATACAAGGAGGCTACTCGTTTTATTTCATGCTATCCTGGTACAATTTATCGGCTGGATATTGTCTGGAATACCTAAACTATATCTCTGCTACCAACTTTTATTCCTCCTTTTCATTGTTTATTTATTTATTTCTTTCTTTCTTTTCTCACACGACGATTGGGTGGACACCGGACAAGACAACATGTTTTTTTTATACCTTTTTTATTTTCTCTTGGTAAAACAATTTATTTATTTTTATTCTTACACTCCCTGCTACTTATTTGTCAACCTGCCACAATCAATTTATTATTCAACACAAATATGCATGGAAAATAAATTGTCGACTATTAATAATAAGCAATTGATATAGGTATATTTGGTTTTAACAAAACATTAACATTTCGTACGAGTCACTCGTGAAATATCACTTAAAAATATTGTTTAACTGTTACCTACTTGTATTTTATGAAGTATTTTGTTAAGTAGATATTGTATGAGGATGTATTTGGCAGAATCCTTATATTATATACTAGCTTTTATGTCCCGCCGTTGGCCAAGAATGTAAAATTGTGAAAGAAAAAGCAATCGTTTTTATAATATTGTCACCCAATTATTTTGCAATATCAGACTATGAAAAGTGGTTTGAAATTTGATTGAGTTTAAGTATTGTAAAATGTTCAAGTGATGGCCACAACCCATTCTTTTTTATATATTGCTATAAAGTGTGAATGAAGTATAATATTTATACAATTTCTGCTCGCATGGACTATGCGTAATGGTTTTAAATATGACTGTTATCAACGTTGTAAAGAGATTGGTTTGGCAACAACCCCCATTTTTAAATATTATCATCAAAAACAAATTGTAATGTGTACCTATTGAAAATTTAGTAATTTTGGATGCTGGGATGTGGTTAAAATTTAATTAAACAAACGTAGGTACTGAAAAGATCTAGTATTGGTCACATCCCATTCGTTTTTATATTTTTTCATCAAGTGTGCATTATATTTTTGCTCAATTTGACTGAAAGTCTTCATTAACGAAGAAGAAGAAGACTTGAACTATAGTAAATAGTTTTTAATTTGAATATAAATGTTGTGAAGAGTTCAGTAATGGCCACAACCCCCATTCTTTAAATATTAGGTGTTGAAAATTATTCAAAATAGGATGATATAAATGGTTTAAATTTAATTAAACAAAAGTATTGAAAAGATTCTAGTGCAGGTTATATCGTCACATCCCATATCCCATTCATTTCATATGTATTTTCATCAAGTGTGCATATCGTTAATAATATTTCTGCACAATAGACTATTAGACTTAAAACTAACCCAAAAGACTAAATAAAAAAGAGAAAAATAAGTATAAGACTATAAGAAATAGTTTGTATAAAAAACTATTCCAATGGTCTACATAAAATAAGTTAAAATACATATACCTAATAGAAGAATTAGACTATTGGAAATAGATTGTATAAAAGCTCACCCAAAGGTCTACAAAAAAGAAGAAGAAGAATATTTAGACTATTGGAAATAGTTTGTATAAATACTGACCAAAAGGTCTACATAAAAGAAAATGAATAAGACTATTGGAAATAGTTTGTATTAAAACTCTCCCAAAAGTCTACGTACTTAAATGAAGAAGAATAATAATTAGACTAAAGGAAATAATTTTTATAAAAAAATGACCCAAATGTATACATAAAAGAAGAAGAAGATGAATTAGACAATAGGAAATAGTTTGCATAAAAACTGCCCTAAAGGTCTACATAAAATTAAGAAGAAAAAGAATTAGACTCCAGGACCCGCCGCTTCAGGCCCTTCAGTACCTCCCGTCCCTTTAATCTCTCATTACGTCCCTTCCCATCAGGCCCTTCAGTGCCTTCCGTCCCTTCAGGCAGTTTTATACCTCCCGTCCCTTCAGGCCCTTTAGTGCCTCCCTTCCCTTCATTACATCCCGTCCCATCAGTCGGTTAAGAAAAGTTTAAATCCAGAAACCATCCTGGAAGAACCGCGAAGAGATGAAAGAACCTTCTTTTCCCAGGATGCTCTACTTAATAGGTAAAATGACTAAATACACGAAGAAGAAGAAAAAAGTTTAAACCCAGATACCTGCGAAGAGATGGAAGGACAGTTGGACCTTCTTCTCCCAGGATTCTCCAACTTCATAGGTAAAATGACCAAATAGACGATGAAGAAGAAGAAGAAAAAAGTTTAAATCCAGAAACCTGCGAAGAGATGGAAGGAAAATTGGACCTTCATCTCCCAGGATAGTTCATCTTCATAGGTAAGATGACCAAGTACACGTTGAAGAAAAAGAAGAAAAAAGTTTATATGCAGAACCCGTCCTGGAAGACCTGTGAAGAGATGGAGGGACAGTCGGACCTTCTTTTCCCAGGGTACTCCCCCTTCATAGGTAAAACGACCAAATACACGAAGAAGAAGAATAAGAAAAAAGTTTAAATCCAAAAACCATCCTGGGCATACGCTCGACAATTCACCAAAGTTTCATTATAATCGGACAAACGGTTGATAAATAAATAAATAAAATAATTTTCCTATAGGAAATCAGTATAGGTATATTATTGTTGATTTGTAAGTAAATAGTATTAGGTATCACATTCTTTCTGTAGCCATGGAAACGATTCGAACACGTAAGTAATATCGAATGGTTCGGATACATTTTTTGAATATGTAGGTACCTACATTGGTTTGTTCGATGCCATAAAAATGAAAATTGTCAGAAAAATCAAATATTATTTACAAATTATGCAATTTTATTATGCCTATATCTTTACTAATAAATAACACATTTTTACAATATATGTCTTAAAACTTACCGTAATGTCTTGTGTTTCATTTTATTATTTCATAATTACATTTATTTCAAAGGTTTATTATTTTCAAGAACATATTCATTCGGTGGGAAAATGAAATATTGTATGAAAAGATATTAAAATGGCGGCGTTTATGTACAAAAGGCTTACTTTAAAAATAAATTAAACATTATAATTATACCAAATATTCACCATGTTTTTCACTTAAACGCTAAGTTATACTTCAAAATATATTTTTTTTGTGTAAATACCTACTTCTAACTTTTAAACTAACAGATATTTGCGTGCAAAATGTACACTTTTTTGACAGATATGACTTGGAAAATTTTGTATGAAAAAAATAATTATTTAAATATTTTTAAAATTCAGCATTTTTATCGCATTCTTTTTAGCGTGACACTGCATCAGGTATACTGGTACATGTTCGCACTTAAATTATATTTTTAGATGCTCTTGGTTTTTCAGAAGGCGTGAGACAAACACACACACACACACACACACACAGACACTAACATTTTGATTGCTTTATTACTTTAGATTAATATTAGTTAAATTCTATATTGGTCTTGATATTGTCCAAATAGTCTAAATAGTTATCGATGAAATGAATAGTAAATATGTAGAATTTAACATATATTACATACACATATATCCCATCAAGCCGTGTCACTTGCGGGGTAGGCAGAGAGAATCGATCGCTACATTTTTCAATCCTAGCACGCATCCCTCGCCTCATCCACATTCATGCATTGTCTCATACATGTTCTTCTATTGTTCACGCTTCTAGCATTTCTGTCTTTCAGAATATCGTTCACATCCCCGACCTCTCATTCCATTTCTGTCCGCACTGTATATTTTCTTCGTCAGGCATTCATTCTCCCCATCTAAATGTGTTCACTTTCATTCTATTAATGATTTATCAATATTTTTAGGTTATTTATAAATTTCCGAATGTCAATTCTTGATGGAATTCCATTATCATTTTGGTAACTCAAAGATGCTCTTTGAGCGAAACGTGTTTGTGGTCAAGTATATTTATAAGTGAAAAAAAAAATAACCAAGTTATTAGACTTATTTAAAGTAATTAAATATAATTGATAGTGTATTTATTTACATATAGTGGTTTGTTACTTGTTAATATGAATATATTTTATAATTCTATTTTTAGTATTTTGTTTTGAATTGTGATTATTTGGTAGAATTTATTGTTTGCGATAGTAAAGTACTTATGTTCATGCCTTATCAGGGAAAGGGCATGAAGATATCTAAATAATTAACAGTAAAAACACACGATTAAAATTCAAGAAATCCAAATCGGTTACACCACATACGTACCTATTCATTTTCTGTCATTAAAAATTATTGTATTTGAAGTGTATGAAAATTATTAATCGTATTTATTGTTGAAAAATTAACTGTCAACAATATAATGTATTGTGTTCTCGATTTTTGACGTACTTTTAATATATTTCGTGTCGATGGTAATTAAAATCAATGGTTTATCAATACTATTCACCAGTAACATGTTGAGGTATTTGAATATTTTGTTTGAATATGTTATAAGATATACATACATACGTTTTTAATGTCGGCCATTTTATGATTGATTTGTAATCTACGAAAAATCATATTTTCACATATAGAATTTTCAGTTGTTACCCAAAAATACACCAATTCAATGACATAACTTGATAACTCTTAAAAATAACACATAACTGGGTAATTCTTAAAAATGACACTTTCAGTTGTTATCCAAAAATACGTCAATTCAATGACATAACTTGATAACTCTTAAGAATGAAACAAAACTGGATAACTCTTAAAAATGACACTTTCAGTTGTTACCTAAAAATACGCCAATTCAATGACATAACTCGATAACCCTTAAAAATGACACATAACTGGATAATTCTTAAAAATGACACTTTCAGTTGTTACCCAAAAATACGCCAATTCAATGACATAACTTGATAACTCTTAAAAATGACACATAACTGGATAATTCTGAAAAATGACACACCCAGTTGTTCCTCAAAAATACGCCAATTCAATGACATAACTTGATAACTCTTAAAAATGACACTTTCTAACTATTATTGTACTGATTTTTATAGTTTTTCTTTTACCCAAAAGAAAATCATTAAGACTTTATTCCTGATTGATTTGACAAATTTTAAAAATTATATTAAAAATAAAACAAACTTTTTAATTATTTCTCTGTTATTTAATTACCTTCCATCTAGAACCGGTTTCGTGCAACACACATTTTCAAATAGTTGTGAATTGGAATTCCATTAAGTATTTTAGGTTGATATATTAATTTTAACTGATTGATTTGCATTTTCTGATTTTGTTCTTATTTCCATAGAATTTACATGGTGACTGTTTGTTACACTAGTGTATTGGACTCCATGAGCTATTTATTCGTGCTTCACCATTTGCAGTTGCAGTTCGTTTTAGAGGTGCCAATCACAATCCCTACATGCAGAGTGGGAGAGGGTGGCTGTGAAAATAGAAATTTATTATGATTGTGTAAAGTTTGCGATTTCGATAATCCAAGATATAAGCTGAAAACATTACAATTTTATTCTGTGTGCACAAATGTCTTGTGATTTTATTATACCATTTTATTATCAAACTCGATTATTGCTTTTGCTATCCATGAACTGATCATTATCACTATTACTTTTAAATCCATCTTAAGTTTACACTTCAAAGTAGGTAATTCAATATCAAATTTGAAAGATGTAAGTTATTGTAATAGGTATGTAAAACCCTTGACACTCAACGTATTCAGTACGAGTACATAGATATCAATTTAACAATTTTATCTATGAGCAGAAGTAAAAATATTATGGTTTATCTCGGATTCATCATATAATATGACATTATCACCAAATTATACGGCCAACATTTTATCTGATGGGTTAAAATATCCTTATAACTCTCTGTATAATTTAGTATGCTTCACACTTTACGACGAGTCAGATATTTTTAACAGATTTACAAATAATCGTTTGTCATGGATCATGTTAGTGACTAAAAAATAATTTATAATTGTGTTTTTTGGATCGATCAATCATCTTAATATTGTTTTTTTTTATTTAGTTTTTTGTCAAATCTTGTAATCATTATGTTTTTGTTTGAATATAATAATTATTATGTAAATATCCATTTTTGTTACAACCTCTAACGTTACTGCATTCACTGGTAGAATATATATGTAATATGAATATATCTCTTTGATTAGCATTTTTCGTATGATTCAAATGCGAATTCATTCCGTTTTTTTTAATGAATATGTCCTTGTAACAAGTAAATATACACACATCTTCCTACATTTTCTAAATTAAGCATAAATGCTTGTGCTATTGAGGAATGAAATCGCTCGAATTAGCTTGGGTGGTGTTCGAACTCATTTTCACAGAATTACTAGGACAGCGCGAGGTCTGCTCTGTCACCGACCCATCTTTAATAATTGTTTTATTTATTAATAATAAAGCATGAAAACGATTCTGAAATACTTATATTATTTCATATTAAAGGTATTTTACCTTCTTGACATATGTATGTACTTACTGAATATTTTTGTTTGATATTTATTTATTTATTTTTAAGCAAACAAACAGTCAAACAATATACATTACATAAAATAAGTGTTAATTAAATTGTTTACCAAAACAGTTTGCAGTAATTTTACTCATCTTGAAGAAGTATATAAAAATGTGACCATATATTAAAAGTTATTAATTTAGTAAATAGTTCCTACTTCTGAGCATATCCTATAAAAATTTACTAACCTCTCTGTGTCATATTTCCGATAAGAACTCAACAACGATGTCCAAGGAAATTTCTTTGGACCCATTGGACATGCGAACCTTGTAGCCACGAAGAGCAACTTCAGGGATTTCAAGACTTTCTGTTTTAAAAACAGTTCACCCTTATCTTCACTATCAGTGAACGGTGAGCCAGTTGTTTCCAAAAAAAATAGCTCTATTAGCCTCTATTTGGCACTTTAAGTGTAGTGTCTGCAAGGTTTTACTCCAAAGTACTCCGGATCTTCTTAATGATCTTGGTGTTCTTTCAGAGTTCCCCATAAGCAGAACGGGTGGTGGTGGGCGAGGAACATACCTACATGCGTAATTTTAATTAAAATGAAGGTTCTGCTAATTTTTCCGAGATTTAAAAATAATCTCCCGGTAGTTTAACGGTAAATTTACATATCATAACGTGCAAATTAATTAAATTTATTCAAATTTGTAATTTTCAAAGTAGCCTTTCAGCACGATACGAAATTTTTTTCGTGTTTTGATACGCCAACGCGCTCTCGGGCGAGTGAATTAAAAAGTAAAAAAAAAGTAGTGTAGAGTGTTTATGTAGCTTTTCAAGCTTCATTTAACGTGGGTATGTACTAAGCCAGAGGATTTGAAATAATTCCATGCATTCATTTGAAATTCTACCTCACACACAGGACAGGACATACATACATAGGTACCTACAACGAAGAACCGCATTACCAATTAAAATAATTCTCAGTGTGCTTAACACCGTGTCGCATTCAGAACCGCATGCCGCTAATGCTGAAGGATTACATCTGAATATCCTGATAATTTATTTATCTATTTGCTATTCAAACTTTTTTTAACAGGTAACTTAGGGGACACCAGGTATTAGGATTCGGCTCCATTATTCTCTTCGGAAGACACACGCTACGTAGCGTTGGGGAGGGTTAGCAATCTGCTCAATAATTATTATAAAATATTATTTATTTATTTATTAAACTTCATGTACAATACTTTGTACAATGGCGGGTTTATTGCCACAAGGCAATTTCTTCCAACCAACCAAAGCAACGTGAGGTCATAGATCGTATATATTGGTAGGTACATTGAATTTATAACAAACGGAAAAAAAACACGTAACATTATGTCAGAGTAAATTCACAGCAACAAAGGAAGGAAGAAAATAGAGGTTGAGGGAGGGGAGGGAGGATGGATATGGGGTGTCAGTTAAGAATAATTATTAGACAGGTAAAACAGCTTTAGTTTCTTTTTAAAAAGTTGAATCGATTGAGACGTCGTAGTATCATTACTTTAAGGTGTTCCATAGTCTTGCTGATTGTATTTCAAAAGAGGAACTGAGAAATTCAGTAGAATTAATGGGAATAGCTAGTGTGGTACGTTCAGCAGATAGAAGAGGCAGACCGTGATTTGGCAAGAAATAATCTTATTTTTGATACAGTCTGGTGAATTTGTGTTGTTAATTTAATTATACAGTAGAGAAAGTAAATGAATATTACGACGTTGAAATATTAATTAGGATTTAAAAATACTTGTGTTGTAAGAAGGTGGAAACGCATAATTCGGTTTCAATCCAGTTTCTCGGACGATCGAGAAACTGGTCCGAATAATTCCGACTCGAAAACAGCCGACGGATTAAGAGAGTGCATACTTTGAATATCGTTGTGATGTTTTAGTGTGTGTGCCGTAATCCGTATGCAGTAATCCTTATGCCATTATCCGTATGCTGTACACACAAATGAAAATTTGTGTCCTCTGTACAGCCCAAACTATTAGGCTGATGAACTTCATATTGATACTATGTATATATGTGAAGTACAACAACTGAGAGCTGATTAGTTTTCCATAGACAACGGTTCATTTTTTCCCTATGGTTTCATATTTTTAAACTTTGAAAATAATCTCATGGTCTGGAAAATTGAGATTTTATTTTTTTTAAATTTTTGATACAGTAAAAATACACTAAAGCGCATTCAGGAATGGTCAACATTATAAGAAAATAATATTAAGTGTGGTATTGCACATTTATTTTAAAAAAAAATGTATACCTATAATAGTACTGTAGTAAAAAATCATCTGTTTGGGAAAATTGAGTTATCAATTTCATATTGACATTGTATGTTTTCCTAAGTAAAAGCGGTATTTTTTTAGTATGAATTAAATTACTATCATACTATATGACATACTATCACGCCATCTTCCTCGTGGGGTAGGTAGAGAGAACCAAACACCGCATTCATCTATCTTGATACATGTCCATCATCTCATCAACATTTTTGCATTGTCTCATACATCAATTTCTCAACAGTTATATTGTAAAGAGTGCATAAGTTTTTGTTTTTATGGTGTATTTTGAAAACTTATGTCCTCAGCGAAACTTACCTATATTTGTTTACGAATCTAATAGAAATGTACCTATTTCATAAAAATACATTTAGGGATGAAGTAGAGAGATTAATGTTGGCCACAACCCACTCGTCTAAATCGAAAAAGGGCTTAAATCGATATTTACAGTTTTTTCAGTAGTAGAGAAAATATGAAAAGGTACCTTAAATATATTATATTAGGTACATAAAGAAACTATTCCATAGTATGTTATATTTCATAATAATTTAGACGATTGAAATGTTTTTTTCATCGTCCATATAGAGTTTTCTAAAAAAATAATTTATGTCAGATAAAGTTTGCGACATAAGCCTTCTATGTAATACCGGAACACACAATTCGCGACCATTAGAGAAATATGTTTAATTAAGGGATTATATAATATGGCATTGATAATCCTAATATTTTTTTTATTTTAAACACTCTGAATGAGCTTTTACGTATTATAAATTAAATACACGAAAAACAATAAATAATTAGAAGAAAAAAATAAACAAAGAATAGGTAAGCAAAAAATTTAAATAATAAAAATTGAAGAAAAATAAAGAAGAATCCCGATGCCAGAATATATAATATAAATATCCTCCAAGAATCGATAAGCTTAAAAAAATGTATATAAATCGGAAATATGCCCTTTTGAAAAGTCACCTCTTAAATATTTTAATTAAAAATGACATAAGATATGATATAAGATCTAAGCCATATATAAATATTCGATACATTATATTTAAAAGTAAGCTGTTGATTTTCTTAATAATTATCTAAACCAACAGCATAGGTACTATGTAACGTTGAATAATGCTGGGCAATTTAATAACTAAGTAATAAACTGTGTATTTTAATAGATCTCATGTTTTGTGTTTTATTTATGAAAATTTGTAAAGAACAAACAAACAATAACTTCGTCCATAATGCTTTTATTGTTTAAACCAAAATTATTTTGTTACAATTACAATGAGAAATGAAATAATCCAGGTATTGTTTTACAATCACAATACTTACGGTTCTGTTAACTGACTACATCATGAAACTGTTTTGTTAGTAAATTATCAACAAGAATATTCGTGTACATACATTTTGAATATTTCAACGGAGAATCCTATGATGGAAAATAAATTCGTTAAATAGAAACATCGGATCAGGTAGTTGTTTCATCAGCTAATTTATTATTTGAAAAGTAATTAATGAGAGACAAACATGTATTAGACCAAGGGTTTCAAACTCAATTTTGCAGAGGGCCATATATTAAATTTAGAATGTGTAGGCGGGCCAGAATCATATAAAAAAAATAAACTGAATTATCATAATTATTATTATTTATTTGATTATATAGTTTATAATATACGGTTATTAAAAATAATATCAAAGTTATAAAAGAGGGTAATTATTTTGAGCTCGAGGATCCAGATACCTGACTTCTCTTGTTATTGACAAACTCATTGACGTCAGGTTTCATATTCGTCGTAATTATTTTAAGAATTGATTGGAGATGTTCATTTGTAAGTCTTGTGCGATGTTTGTTCTTATTTATTTTCATGACGAAAAACATCTGTTTACATAGATAGGTGCTACCCAGTAGTGGAATAGCTCATAGAAGCCGAAAATCTTGGCTTGCCAATGAAAATTATGTTAAGAAATTCAAGAACTAACATTTATTTATTTGTTTTATAACAACCATTACGCGTGTTGTTTTAAGGAAGATCTCAGTGCTGTTTATGTACGCTATTTTGTCTTTTCTCTAACTTTTATGACTTTTTTGACTTCTTATGTGCCTGTTTTTTTTTTGCTTCTACTTATGTAACTTATATTACTTTTTTTTTCTTGAATTGTGTAACTTTTTTCTTCTTGAATTGTGTAACTATTTTTTTCTTTTTCTTTTTTACTTAACTTTTGTAGCCAAATTATTCTAATTTATGTACTTGTGTAACTTGCTTGTGTGATTGAGTGAGAGCTCATGTAATTTTTTGTGCATCCATAATTGGACGTCCAGCACTCGTAATAATAACCAATATTGTTTTCTTTTTGTGAGAATTGTGAGCTGGATGTCTGTCGATGTACCCCTTTTAATCAAATAAAATAAAAATAAAAAATAAACCATACTACAAGATTAAAATCTAAACCGTTTGTAGATACGATGCAGGGCCAAAAATGTAAATAATATTTTGGAATGTGATTTTGAAAATAATTTTGAATAAATATTCTGGCCACTCAAATGAACAACGATTCTAAAAAACATAAAATTTTCGACATTTCCCAATTTTCTTCCAGGGTGCCTAGTCCGAAAGTTCTAGTCTCGCCCGTGGTGTTACCATACATGCACAGAATGCGTGCTGCATGCTTTTTTAATTCCGGATAGTTATCCAAACTCTTTGTGTAAAAAATGTAACAGTGTTAACTTCTTTAAATTTTTCTTTCAAAATACTTTCCGATCGAAGATCTATCAACTCCATTTGCAAATGAACTGGTGCCTGTGAAGCTTCAAAATTGAATGGATTGTTGAAAATTGGGAATTCCATTTTATTCATTTTGTGGAAGTCTTCATAACGATCAGATTTCGTGATCAGATTTTCCAGAAGTTGAGAATATTGATCCATTTTTTTATTCACTGTGCCAAATGATTTTCAATGAGGGAAATGATCGAAAGTTTGTTTTTTTACCTGAATTTCCAACATTGTGATAGCGAACCGTATTGATACGGCCCGGCGGCCGGTCTTTGACATGACTGTATTAGACAATTTATGTAATATTTCGTGATTTTCAAGTACCATATTCTAAAAGTATTTATAAAAAAATGTGCTATTTCAAATACAAAAGGACATAGGAAGGTCGCACCATGCCTTTGTATGTGTAGCGAGTGAGAGACTAAATATAGTGGGTCAACTGTGTACCCCGTTAACACATACAAGTTTTGCACAGCACTACTACACTTATAATGGGGTGGTGTGGTTCAACCAACTTGAAACAAATTTGAGACTGGCAATAGAATACAATGAATTCAAAAGAAAAATAAAGAATAATCTAAACTTCTTAAATTTGACAGATATGTAAATTATATTAACTTTTTTTTTGTATAGATAATAATTATGAATATTTTTTGTCTTTTGTATTAAATTGTCTCCTTAACATACGAGTGCTTGCACTCTAGTAAAGGGAAATATGTTTTTTCTTACTGTGCATCTTTTCTATATAGTTCGATTGTTTTATATTTTGTACATGTATTGTAAATTTAATAATAAAAAAAAAATGAATGTGAGTGAGGTAATGAATGTGTGCATAGACATAGGTACGTGTACGGCACTCGGTTCTCTCTACCTACTGACAGGGACATGGCATGTTGGTATGTATGTATGCATGTCATTGTTTGAACTGAATTAAAAAAAAATAATTATGTAGGTAGGTACTTCAAACAAAGCAAGCCAAGTTATTATAAAGGACTATTTTACACTTTTTACGTGATGCCCGTTGAGAAATTAAATGGTCATTCTGTTTTTTTTCACATTGTGAAATAGTAACGCTCCACAAATTATAACATATAATTTGCGAAATCTTCAGCCTTTGTGGGTCAGCTGGTTAGATATCTGACACCCAATTCAAAGTTCCAGGCTCGATTTGTGTGTTAGTTGCCCCAGAAACAATATATTAAGCGATAAATTACAAATGTATATGATTATGAAATCCAAAAAGTTGTTTTGAAGATTGTCAAATGTCTTTGCCTGCTCGTTGGTCTCGGATAGAGGTATGTACGGAGAAGTGGTGAAAATAGAAAGAATATGGAGCATCTGTTGGCATAAAGACCACCACCGGTATAAAGATATAGCTGATTGTATGAAACCTTTCACGCGACCATTAGAAAGTGACTGACGCATTTAATGCTTTATTGGAAATTCTTTAATTGCTTGTACATATGCTTTCCTTTCGCAATCATTTAATATAAACCCCTATTTCTCTGAGATGTAATGGAATTCTGTTTTTACTCTTTTTTTAAAAGTAAATAAATTATGATTTAAATTGTACAGCACAAATCCGTCTCTATTGGTGGCTGTGCCTTATTAAAAAAAAAAGATTGTCACATTCGAAATATAAACTATTCATATAATATTAAAAATAAGCATAGTTTTATAGCGCCCGTTTTGTAAAACCACCTCAAGGGCGCGAGCATTGTAGAGGATAATCCATAAAGTATGGACAATACTATAATCGAAGGGCTTTTTCTAGGGTAATCTACGTATTTTAGTCCAGAAAAAGACTGTTGTTTAACATCCAACGTTTCGAACAGACATCACTGTCCATTATCAAAGGGATTTTCGAGTTCTTAGTATTGGTGGCGAGCTCACCCGTTTAACTAAACAGACGAAATCCACTCGGATTTGTTTCTCATACGCGGGTAGGACTCCTCATCTTTTACCCGCAAAAATCTTATTAATAACAATACTATAATTATATAAACAGAATATAATTATAGTATTGTCCAAGTATTATAAGATATTGGCACTGTTTGGCTCAGTATGAACCAAAATTACCCCCCCCCACCGACTAGTGAATAAGAAACTTCCAAGTTACACTTGTAGGAAACTTCTTCATCTGGTTTCAAATACTTCATTGTACCTACAATATATATAGGTTCATAGATATAGATGGAAGTCTGGCAAGTTGGACTATGTTTCAGAGCACGCACGTTCTACCAATAGCATCTCAAAGCCATTAAGTCTGTTGAACTTCATTTGGAAACTTGATAAAATATCAGGAGGTCTACTCGCAGTTTACTTATCGAGTAGAACTGTTTGATAATGTATCAAATTGAAATAGTGTAATATTTCTTCTCCTTGAGCCATGTCAGGCTATAAAATATAAGGCGATATTGTAAACACTGAGTTACCAACTATATCCCCACTTCTTCAAACTATTTGGCTACATATTTGACATATTTGGCAACAGTGCAATGATTGGTACGTTTCATTTTAAATCTTCATGATGCCGAGTCACCTCGGCAAAAACGTTCAGTCATTGTTATCGAATTTTTGTATAAATACTTTGTCATGTTGGTTCATTAATTTATTATACTTAGATTATAATATTGAAAATCCCAGTGGGAGACAGGTTTCCACTTCTTCTTCATCTTGTGTCATATCAGGTCTCCCTGACGTTGACGACCACCATAGAGAAAGTTTCCCTGTCTGCAATGCGAAACAACTCCTTCACAGTTCTTATACCGGTCTTTTCGCGGATGTTTCGCAGCCAGGAAAGCTGCCTTCTTCCGACCCCTCTACGACCCTCAATCTTCCCCTTCATGACGAGCTGAAGGATGGCATACTTTTCACCTCTCAGAATATGGCCGAAGTACGACACTTTACGGAGCTTAACATTGGTGAATAATTATCTGTTGGTGTTGGCTCTACGTAGTACATACTTTAGTGTTACTGACTATGTCAGTCCACGATATTCTTAACATTCTGCGATGGATCCACTAGGTTTTTTGTAAGGTTTCCACCAGGTTTTTTTTTAATATTTATTTATTTAGAAAACATGATATTTAGAAATATGATAATATAAAAAAAGTATGATTAGTTAATTGTATCCAAATAAGATTTTTGCTTGCATTATGTGAATACTTCACAAAAAATACATAAAATAAATCTTATAAAATATATAAAACAAATCAATTAACAATTATATATAAAAAAAAAACACTTTTTTCACTTTCAAAAATAATACTTTATGTAAGTGTATTTGTGTTATATTGTATGTATGTACATATACGATATAGATTATGCATGAATGTGATTGTAAATATTTTTACTCTCCACACTATGGAATAGGGGAGAGTCATGATTTCGCAAAATTTAAGCGTATTTTTTTTACATCAATTTCTCAATGGGTATCATGTAGAGAATGCACACTATGAGTTTCGTCGTGATGTGTTTGTGTGTATGGCGTATACGCCGTACGCCGTAGCATTTATCTTTTTTGTGTCCTCTCTACAGCCCAAACTATAAGTCCGATCGACTTCATATTAACATCATATGTGTAAAGTGCAAAGACCTAGAGCTGATTAGTTTTCCATAGACAACTTTTGATTTCTTCTCTATGAATTCATCATTTACGTTGTTTTTTTTGTGTCCTCTCTACAGCCCAAACTATAAGTCCGATTGACTTCATATTGATATCACATGTGTAAAGTCCATAAACTTAGAGCTGATTAGTTTTCCATAGACAACGGTTCATTTTTTCCCAATGTTTCTTTATGATTTCATCTATTAAAACTGAAAAAAATGCTCTCACGACCTGGAAATTAGAGATATTTTAATTTGGTTTCAACTATTTATACAACACCAAGAATCTTCATAAAATTGTATTCAAAGTTGGTCAATGTTAAAAGAAAAATATTCAACGGTTTCAAAAATTATATTTTATTTAATGGATATTTGTATGAAACTTATATGTAACAAGAGAATTTTTTTATATTTGGCAATGTTCAGTTCATTGATTTCATATTGATATAAGAATATTAATAGCTTGAACTTAGAACTGATTAGCTTTTCATAGATATCATAAAATTTCTTCATATGATATCACGTGTCAACATTGTCAAAATGCTCTAACGCTCTTTGAAACAAAATTTATCTGCTTTTTTTAAAATATTTCATACAACATAAGCAGTCTTCACTATACTGCATTAATAGTCTGTCTATCTTAACATAAAAATATACTATCGGAAGAAAATTTATATTCCTGATAGTAACATTTAGTATGAATAAAAATGTAATTAGATAAATTTCTATGTATGGAAACGTTCAGTAATTTGATTTCATGTTATAATGTAAAGAGCTTGAACATAGAACTGATTAGCTTTCCATAAATAAAAAAAAAAATCTTCATATGATATCACCTGTCAAAATTTGGAAAATGCTCTCGCGTTCTTTAGAACAAAATTTATCTGCTTTTTTTAAAATATTTCATACAACATAAGCATTCTTCCCTATACTGCATTAATAGTTTGTCTATCTTAACATAAAAATATACTATCGGAAGAAAATTTATATTCCTGGTAGTAACATTTAGTATGAATAAAAATGTAATTAGATAAATTTCTATGTATGGAAAAGTTCAGTTATTTGATTTCATGTTATAATGTAAAGAGTTTGAACATAGAACTGATTAGCTTTCCATAAATAACAAAAATTTCTTCATATGATATCACGTGTCAAAATTGTCAAAATGCTCTAACGTCCTTTAAAACAAAATTTATCTGCTTTTATTAAAATATTTCATACAACATTAGAATTCTTCACCATACTGCATTAATAGTTTGTCTATCTTAACATGAAAATATACTTTCGTTAGAAAATTTATATTCCTGGTAGTAAAATTTAGAATGAATAATAAAATATTTCATTGTCAATATTTGTGGTGTGGAGAGTTTAGTGTTGGCCACAACCCACTCGTTTTATATATTGTGATAATAAGCTGATGGGTCTATAGTTCTCGAGGCGTTTTTGATTTTTTTTTTATGTAATAATGTAATATTCACATAGTTCCACTCTTCTGGTATATTACCTTCTTCCAGACATCTATTTAGAAGTTGCAGTACTTACCACTTTATGAAGTGCATGTCCTCCATACTTAATGGTCTCTTTTATAATATTATCTGGACCAGGGGCTTTTGAATGCTTTATTTCTTCCATAGATATGTCAGGAATATCCTCAGAGCCAACATTAATTATTCTGCGGTTATTTCATTAATTATTATGGCACATCGTAGCATGAGTAGTTTGTCTTGTGATTTCTGAGCGGATGATCTGCGTTCGACTCCCAGCAGTCGAGAAATAAATTTAGAATTTTTTCTTACGCAATTTTCATCAGGTAATAAACTCACCACTTGAAGCGTATATAAAAATTATAATGGGTTCCTTTAACGCCATTTATCACAGATTTAAGTTTATTCATTTATTTGGTAAAAAACAAAAAAATGCAAAAAAGTGTACATTAAATCACCAACATTTTCAGCCAAAATTTTAAAAAGTGGATGTGTTTCAATAATTTATAAGGTCAGCTTCTTTCCATCTCAATAACCATTTTTTATCTTAATTCGCATTATATTATTTAAGAATCTCACCATGTTGGATCCATTTTAAAATTTAATTCTAGCTTCTGTTTTTGTAATGTATCTAACGTGTAACAGAATTTCACAGCATCTCCTTCATGGACCATTAATTATAATTAGGTAGGTACCTTCTCTGAAAGCTTACTTTACTATTAAACGCTTTTCTATGTCCATTAATTAGCCCAGAGATGTGTCTGCCTTCAACGCCTAATTGATTTAAGCTGTATCTAATTGAAACGATCTTTTTAAATGATTTTACTTACATTTTTCACAAAAAAAATAGAAAGCATATGCATATTATTTCGTGCTGTGAAATATTAATATGATCTGATAGTCGGCCTTCGTGGCTCAGTTGGTTGGGTATCTGACTGCTGATCCAAAGTTCCCGGGTTCGATTCCCGGTGGAGACACAGTTTTCAGTCTTTATCTGTGAGACGATTAATATCGTAAGTCTCCAGAATGTGGCAACTTGTTATTGAGTGCGTGTTAAATAAATATTTGACATAGTACCTGTTAGTTGCATGAGAAGTAATAAATAAATATAAATAAATAAATACATAGATAAAAAGTCGAATTAGTAACACTATTTATAACTCAAGAAGGGCTGGACCAATTGTAATAATTTCTTAATTTATGAATTCGTCTCTGCCTCGAATAGCAGAATAACTATTAAAATATAGGAAAAATAAACGAAAAAGAAACCGGAAAAATATGACATACTTAATAAACTTTTGAATTTGATTATTTTTTTATTAATTTTTAACATTAATCTAATACTCAATTAAGTTTAGCCTATAAAATAGTCATCGTTGACTAGTATAAAATAGTCATCGAGTATAAAAATAAAGTATCTAATGTTCATATCTACAATCTACAGTACTGATTTGTACACATCCAATTTACAATGATAACAATTTCAAATGAAATCTGCTACAAGTCAACTGGTTGTATTTCGGCCAGAACAACAATAATCTTATTCAATTTCGCGAGAAGTTTAATAAAATATTATCAAGGGACATTAGAACGAAGAACGGAGCTAATACATGGGAGCGCTATTTAAATGTTTTTCATTTCAATAAGCCGGTAAAATGAAACGTAATTATTGCTAAAGTGATATAGAAATTAAACAAAGACAGCTAACAATGGTGGAATCTTCCATCGCATTAACCATGACAACACTACTCAGCGAACCATTGTCTCAACTTCTGAATATAAAATGAAATAATATATATAATTTGTATCGCGCTGTAAGAACACACAGAGATAGGTAAGGAGATACCCTTTATCCAGTTGTTCCTTGAAAAACTTTGTGTGTCGTGAAACAATGTGAATTTATAAGAGAGATCCTCCCGAGTGTTTGCCCCAAGAAGGTTTCTTTAAAATTTAAAATTAGAAAGATACTTTTTGTCGATTCAAAGTTTACAAGAACCTACACTGTTATATAAATGTAATATTATTTTTTCTAAGAAGTTTTTTTTTTTTGCCACACAAACAGGAATTGATACTTACTAAATATTTTGTAATGTTTAACGCATTTTTAAACTTTTGCTGCAATGGTTACAATACTAGATCAGAAATGAGTACTTCAGGGGAAGCTTTTTAAAGTGGTATCTGCACTAAATGTTATATCTGAAAAATAACAGAAAACGGGCTGAGATGGTTCTGTAAAGTAAAGCATAGATGATGAACACTTTGTGAAAATGTTCTTTTCGATCTCAGAGTGAGTGGGTAGACTTTGTTTTTCCATGATTCATATGATTTAAAAAAAACTGTCTACAATCATCATCATCAATGCCTCCGCATCCCGTTGCACGCCATCCAGCCATCGGAGCTCGGGTCTATCAACGTTTCATATACCTTGTGCCACTGTGTGCAGGATCCTTTTTGGCACTCTTTCATCGCACATTCTTTCCACGTGTCCTGCCCATCGCAGCCTCCCTATTTGTATCACCTTTATAATGTTGGTCTCATCATAAATATTGTAGACCTCATCATTGCGTCGTATTCTCCAAGCTCCGTTCACCTGCACAGGTCCGAATATCCTTCTGAGTATTTTTCACTCGAAAATACAATAATTGCGGAAATAGTAGTTAAATAAACATAAATTAACCATATTTGATTCATAAATTTGCTATAAACCACTTGTTTTTTTGAGTCACTTCGCGACATGTTTCGGAAGCGCTGTCCTTTCATCGACTAGTTTAGACTAGCCGGTCGATGGAAGGACAGCGCTTCCGAAACATGTCGCGAAGTGACTCAAAAAACAAGTGGTTTATAGCGAATTTGTGATTAAAATATGGTTAGTATTAACTACCACAAAATATCCGCCGAATCATTAAATGATATTAAACATAAATTATTTTATCAAATGCGAAATTATTGTTTTGTGGCTCCATCGTTGATTATTAACAATAAAATTACTTTGTATTAACCACATTTTATTAGAACCAAGTCTACATGTTTCAAGAACAATGTGAACTCACTAAGTGTCCTGAGGAAAAGAACATTGTTCTTGAAACATGTAGACTTGGTTCTAATAAAATGTGGTTAATACAAAGTAATTTTACTGTTGATAAACATAAATTACATAAAATAAAGAACATTGTAATGTTACTAAGAATATTCGTTGAAAATAAACGTAATTATTATTATTATTATTAACGTTCGGATATTTCGTCGTCTAATTCTGAACGTAAAAAAACTAAAGAAGGAATATTATTCATTGGTAAATTCTCCTTGTCCCTTCCCATTCCTTTTTTTCCTACGTTTTTTATTATTTTTATTTGTATCCACATGCAGCGGGCTGTGGTTGGTTGATCTTCGTAAATCTTCGGAAGTATTCGAGAATCCCGGGCCATAGATGTTCCAGCCCACAAGGCGCTGCTACAGGTGTGCTGTATTTATTATATTTTATGCTATCAGTCTTTCTGCTTTTCTACATATACCTACAATGATGTTGTGATACTTTGTAATTTGGTTGGTTGGAAGAAATTGCCTGATGGCAATATGCTCACCAGTGTGCAATATATATGTTTATATTTGGTACAAAAAGAATAATAAATATGTATCGAAAAGTCGTAGATCTTTGTTAGTTTTTTTTTTCATTGCCAATTTTTACAATAAGTAGACAACATACTTAAATATATATCTATTTATGTGTACCTGGCTTAGTTCATTTCTAGTTTAGCAATTTTATCGGAAATCACATAGAAATACCGCAAGTTTTTTGTCCATTCAATTCGATAGAATTTTTTTCTATATTTATCACCCACAATAGACCGACAATGAATTCGGTATTAATACTTATTGAATTTGAGCACAGAGAAATTTAACAAATTACTACAATAGAGGTTTACAATTTATCTATTCACAGCGAAGCTATGAAATTTTTCTCAGAAAATATATTTTTTTTAATTGAATTAAAAATGAAATTCTTGGAAATGTGTTAATAATTGCGGGTTTTTATACTGCGAGCGAATATTTTGTACTTTATTCAATAGCATGTAAGTACCAACAATTTTCTGACGAGCAAAATTGTTACAAATATGGCGCTCTTTTTCCATGGATTGCCAAATTTATTTTTAAGTTGATAAAATAAAATCAAATTCCTGTAATATTTTCAACGATTAAGGAAAACAATTATGATAATGCTTATAGAAGAGCGATTCTGATACGAACCATGTATCTGTCACAATTGCCATTAACAAAAGTCCATTTAAGTGTGATTATTAAATCAATAGGCATGATGTGACAGTTTCAAACTATGAAAAAAAATATATGTATAGCAGAGAGTGCAGGATTGGGCACATCCCAAGCATTTCACCAGGAATCAATCAAACAATTCATTTTCTGATATGCAATTTTATTTTCAATACCTACATTTTCATTAAATAATTATTATATTTACATATATTATAATTACAATTAATCAATAGTTACACATTATAACAATGATATTACAATTTAATTATAATTACTTATAATTGAAATTTACAGTCTTTTTCAAAATCAAACAACAAAATATGCTTTTATTCTAGTTTAATTTAGTAAAATTATATTTGATTTATTTACATCATTAATTAATTTTGAGAATAATTCGGGATGTAGTTTGTATCTTCTTTAAATTAATTTAACTTCAATTTTACGAAGACAATAGGATACCTATAATATTATCAAATTTGTTTACATAGGTTATATGTATTAACTACAAACAGTCAAAGAGACAAGATAAGACATATATTACTTTGATTTTAAGGACAAATACAAGTTAACAGAACCTCGTCAAATTCTCTAAGTCCCGAATTTATAAAACGTACTATGAATTTTCTCAATGCTTAGCATGACAAATTTCATACATTTCTGTGTGCTATGTATTGACTTGAGCACTGAGAATGGTTTATAAATATGCCCCTTAGTTAGTAACAATATATTTATATGTAAAGTCTTCCACACACGGAAACGGCTGAAGACTTTTTGGTCGGTCAGTGAATAGGCATACGGCTTTGACCGTTCGACCGTGTGCCTATTCACTGGGAAACAATTGTATATAAACACTGTTTCAGAAACAAGTATATGTACTTATTTCCAAAACAGCCAGCAAATATTACGTGTTTTTAGTTTTGCACCAGAAGTGCATCATAGCACACAAAACTACCTTTTCAGGCGACATATTCTGATCTCCGAAACACTATTTCTGTAAACGTTCCGTAGTTGAAACACCGAAACTGATTTATCAATAAGTTGTTTCCGTTATTTTGTTTATCTTTTAACGTGTGTCGATTTTTTAAGGTGTTATTTTAGTAGACCATTATTAAAAAATACATTTTCTTCACTCTTCTATGTTATGTAGGTAATTCAATGTTTTTTTTTGGATTGCCTAATGCATTTATTTTGGTTCGAAGAAATGATCAAGAAATATTAAAAAATATACTATTAATAAACAAATCTCAAGATAAGCGTCCACATACAAAATTTTCAACAATATTATTGACCGTCCAGAATTGTTAGGAAGGCTCGGGATTTTTGTAATGCCCAACTACAGAACGGATGAAGTGGCCCGCAACACCCTGATGCTTATGGAAAAATTGAACTCGTTCGGACGAGGTAGATATATTCCATTGGAATATATGGTACTTCAAATCGTAACTTACATAGAGATAGCAGCTGTCGTGTGATTACTAAAAAAAAAAGCGCACCGGTTGGCTCGGATTCAGTGCATCAGACGTATTTAAGTATACTTTGTACGTGAATTCATGCGTAAGCATCGGATAGTTCAAAATCCGATCCGTACCTTGCATGTATGTGGACACTAACCTTCGGTGTGATTTGTAATGTAGTACCCTGAGGTAATTCGATCACATAAATAGTCTAGTAACGAAAGAATGTCGCATAAAGTACGATCCACATTGGTGTGAAACAGCTTTAGTCCAGAGTTTACTTTGACATTCACTTATTTGATTCTCATTGCAGCAATAATCTGTTATTTGTATCCAGGTCACAAAAGAGCAATTAAAGCTAAAGTTGTTATTTAAATATATTATTTAATTATAGACAAAATATACATTATTATGACAAATGAAAACATATCTTTATAATGTAGGTAGATTGAACAATAAAATGATGAAATTAAGGATTTCAGAAATACTACACAATACAATTAGTTCTTTTCTTTGTTTCTCGGAGTTTAATTAAAAAATTATATTAGTATATTTTTCAGTTATCACAAAACATCCCCGAATTATCTCTGATAATTTTGATACCAATTTAAATTAAACAAATGTTTTAAATATATTACATTTTGAATTCTTACTATCAATATTTTTTAATAGATTTTATATCGAATAATAAAAATATAACATTTACATACATAATATTATGATCACTGATTATGTACAAAAAAATACTATGTTTATAATAATTAGACTATCATCGAATGACATTTGTACAACTTAAAAATTAGGTTTTTAAAATAAATAATTTATAATTATTCGCGTAAGCACTAGATCACATTCATGTTTCAAGACTAAAATATTTTACGTTTAGTTCAAGATATAAAAAAATTACAAACAATTTTTTTGTCATCTTTATATTCTGTTATCATACGAATTTATAAGCTTGTATTGAAGATATAAATGAAATTGTATTTCAACATACCGGATGACACGTCGACAATATTAAAAATTTGAAAAATGAATGCTTCGTACAAAAATTAAAACATGGAATTCATTGTTTCAAATTTTTGTCCAAAATCTTTCACGGCATTTTTTTTACTACCGTCAATCGTCATGTCACACTGATACAAGTGTCATATGGTATAAATTAAATTGGTACAAAAAGGCTGTCTGTTATTTTAACGAACAAGTACATACATCGTAGTATTTTACTGGTAAACGTATCAAAATCATGTGAAAATGGCGAAATCATACGTATTTGTGAGCATTTGATGAAAAATCAATAACAAAAATAAGTGACCTATTGAAAATCTCGACACCTCCGATCCTTTGCTGTTAACTGAAACAAAGAAACAAAATTATTTGATTTTTAATTTAAATCAACGCTTGAATTCCATCATAAAAGTTAAGTACCTATGGGCCGGTATTACAGTCGGCCCTCAACTCATTGAGTTTGTTAAACTCAAGATTAATGTTAAGGGGAGATTGAATACATTTCGATATTACAGTGCAATATGACATGTCAGTTACTAAATCTTCAATTATAGACATATTTTACTTTTTCTATGGTTATTATCTGTCAAATTTTAAATAACCTCAAATAATACGAACTTCAAAACGGGATGCTACGACTTGAAATACTATTGTTTTATTATCCAACATGGTAAATTTAATTTTATCACCAAAATAATGTTTTTAAATGCCCATGTTCGTTTCAATATGGCTGTCAGTTTGTTTTGTTGTGTGGCTCCACCGTCGATACAACTAACGCCTCTAGTGATAGAACACTGAAACTACATGCGTTGCCTAGCAACGAATCGAGAAA
Organism: Molanna angustata; assembly: GCA_963576475.1. NCBI lineage: Eukaryota > Metazoa > Arthropoda > Insecta > Trichoptera > Molannidae > Molanna > Molanna angustata. Next base: position 50,003,797 of record OY754964.1, on the reverse strand, counting down.
TGACAGTTGACTCACCGTTAAGTACTCAATCCGCCAGAAACGTTGAGTTAAATATTTGTCGTTTTAGTGACGTATTTGAGGGATGATTAGGCCTAAACGGACACTGTAATACGCTATATTTTTGTAAAACTTAAACTGAGACTGTAATACCGGTCCTATGATATTGTTTTTGATTTTTGTGTAAATGAATCCTTTTATTTAGCTAATTTTAATATTCAATATTTCTAGTGTGAATCTAATCTTAATCAACTTCATGAGTAACCCTGCTGGTCTGTTAATGTCCTGCGTCATCTTCACTCCTGTGACGTGGATTCCCAGCTGTCCTTCCATCCCTTGGAAAGACGTCCTGGATATCTTATTTATTATTATTATTTTATAATTTGTATGATTTGATTGAAACGAAAAATGCTTACTTTTTTCAAATCGTAGGTATTATAAATTTAAAATGAACAATGGATTCTTTTAATAAATTTTGGAAATAATCTTGTTTTAATTGTTGTGTTGGCATTCAATACATGCTCACAAACCATCACGCCATATTCCTTACGGGGTAAGGAGAGAGAACCGAGCGCCATACTCCTCTATTTTTACACACATTGCAGGCTTTCTTTTTATCCAAACATCGTCTCCTTATGTTTCCTTCTTTCAAAATATCATTCACATGGTCATGCCATCCCTTTCTGGGGCGGTCCCTGCTATTCACTCTATCTCTTACACCCATGTATAGGTATTTTTTTGGTCATCCGTTCATCGTTTATTCTTTTAATATGCCCAAACCGAACTGCCTACCTGCGTTTTAGCCAAATTATCGTTATCAGTAATAAAGGTATATCTATTTATGACTTTACTGTTTGGCTGTGTGCACAAAACATTTAGTTTCACAAAACCAAATGTTTTGTAGTCATTAAAGTTCGGTTAATTTTAACATGAAATTATGTTACTTTTAAATTTTTTTTTTCAGTGTATGCTTTTTTATCTTGCATTATCTTCTTATGTCCTTATTTTTTATTTTATAATGTATCGTACTATTACATTCTTGTTACGGATCTCATTTCTACAGCATTTATTGTTTTTTCGTACGTCTTTTACCACATCCACGTTTCACTGACATATGTCAAATTGGGCACTACATGAATATAAAAAATCAAATTCAGTAATTGAAAAAATCTTCATACATACCAAGTAAAAACGCTTCTTTCTTATCAATAAGTGGTGCCACTCTCTCCGCCATTGACTCTCTGTCCGCAGTGAGTAAAGCTGGTGAAAGACGCGCCGTACACCGCGCTCTTAAGGGTCCACCACGAAGATGAAGCGCCCTCAAGCGAAGTCTTAGACCCAATGTACTTGTTACCAGGCCATGACGGTGCGTTACTGACGTGTAGCGAACTAGCTCATCGGGGTTCGTCACCTGGAGACGAAAAGAGGAATAATATTTTAGTCATGTACAAACAAATGTCGTGCGCCCTGATGAAGAGGCGGTCGAATCAAATAATATGAATGTTTAAAAATGTACTAAAAAGTATCCTCGGTTACTTTGAGTAACATTTTTATTGTTAGTTAAGTATTTCTAATTGTTTGACTGTCAATTCTTGATGGAATTCCATTATCAATTAGTAATTGAATTAACTACTAATTTTTATTTCCAATAATAGATATGTTTTACTTCTTCTCAAAGAGCATCTAAAAAAGCACTTAAAAAAGCAGGTGTTTGTATGCTCTTTTTTATATTTTCTCATATTTGTATTTTATAAAAAAAGTTTATTAGTCAAGAGTTTTTGCATATAAATATAAGTAAGGTCCACTATAGTTAACCATCATTTTGTAGATGCTAATTGAGCGAAACGTGTCAGTGGTCAAACATGTTTTTTTACTAATTTTTAGTAATTCAATATAATTGATTGAATGTCCTTATCACATGATCAAATAAATCGTCATAATATCTTCCCCAAACAAAGATAATACCTAAGGGTCGTATTACGGGAGTTATTTGAAAAAAATGTAAGGTAAAAATGTAAAAATGTACTGGGAGCATACTGCTTACGAGACCTCAAGTTTTTCTTACATTTTTCTTAAATAACTCCCTTAATACGACCCCGAATAATGAAGGAAATATTTGTACTATTGCTCATTTGTACGGCAGTTTGACTTTCGATTTTTATAATCACCTTTTTTTGAATAACTATTTTTTGTATTTTTTTTAATATTTGTTATTTATTTTCAATCAAAAAACACATACTTAACATACGGATTATGTTATAGTGTTAGAAAATATCAAACATTTATGTAATTATTCATATTAATTACACCAACATAGTTAACTAGTCTCTTTATATGGCTCTGAAATACAAATCGCGTCAGAGATTGGATTTATGACAGGTATTATGGCGGACATTAGGATCTGGTTGATCTGTTTTGTGTGAGCCTATTGCTCGTTGGCGTAATGATTGTGATTGCAGAAAGTTGAGATTGTGTACATATTTAGTGTGGAACGGGAACAATCACCTGGTTCATAATTGCATATACCTAATTGTCAATAAAATTGTAAAAACTGCTAGCCCTAGAACAGGATTTCCTAGTTGGCCAGCAGTAATCTTCTTATTGTTGTCATTATAAATATGATATGATAAAAGGTTAATAAATAAATGTACAGAAAGTTAAAAATAAATAACTAATTTAATTTCGTATTATTTTCTTTATGACTTTAGTTTCTGACCGAGTTTAGCTTCTTAATTAAAAAATATAGGACTGGTTTCACAACGAAATATTTCTCTTGGTTCGCACAAGGCATTTCTAGATAAAATAAACATTTCAAATTAAAAAAATAATAATAATGAAGAATCTCTATTATTGCTGTATGTATGTGCATTGGATCTGTATTTGGGTCAGGTATAGTTCCCATCCCTGGCTTTTCAAAGAAATTATATTCAATCCAATCAGTCGAAAACAAAAAAAAATAAAAAAATCCTCTCCTATCATCAGTCGTCTCTCAAACAATACATTATAAAATAATACCCGAACAATACCAACTTCAGAATGCATTTATTTGATTGAAGTATTTGGTTTTCTGTAATATTGATTCGATGCTTCTGTTGTTCTGTACTCTGTTTTCGATGATATTGTACAGACTACTTCTTTTTAGGATGTTTTTATTCATGGAATTAATAATTTTGTAAATTGACTCTTGATAAAAATAAAATAGAATTTAGTGAACTATAGTGAAGAATAATAAAAAGAGCCACAAAACGCACCGTGTAAAATAACCCTGGAAGACAAGAGGCATCTGGGAAGTTCAAGACAGAGATTGATGGACAATGTCATCCGAGTTCTAAATGTGTTGAATGCTTGTGTTAATTGGGTATCCACTGACAGAAAAGCTTGGAAATGCATTGTTCAGGAGTCAAAATATCTACCAGAGTTGTACTGTCATCAGAAGCAAGTATGTATTATACTTAGCATTGAAAAGTAAAAACGGGGAAACAATTTTACTTTAATATTTTCGTATATGTTATGTAATTGATATAATGATTTAGACAAATTCAATTGGTGTTAGAGTTTTATTTATGTAGATAAATTCAATTAATTATTGTTTGAGAAATCATACATTTCTCGCTTCATTCACGTCCATACATTTTCTCATACATGCTCTTTTGTTTGTCTCAAAAGTTGTAGTGTCTCCATCTTTCTGAATTCCATTTATGTGATCGTGCCAACTTTTCCTTAGCTGACTTCTACTTTCCGTTCCTCTTTTATCAGCCTTATATACTTTTTTGCCGGACGGTTATCACTCATTCTTTCTATGTGACTAAACCACCTTAGGGCATTTATTTTCATCTTATTTACGATATATCTTTCAATCACAAATTCTTGTCTAATATCCTTATTATAGTATAAATCGTTTTACTACACATTCTTCTTAGTGGTTTTATTTTAACCGCGTTAATTCTACTTTCATGCGTCTTCTACCATGTCCATGTCTCAGTAGCATACATAAGAGTCGGTACAACGATACCATTGTGTACCGAGAGCTTTGCTTGCCTTAAAATAATTGGGTCAGCCATAACAGATCCAATGCACCATTCACTCTATGAAATGAAATAGTAATGATATTGCTGTTGTAGTAGCATTGTTGTGCCCACCATACAAGCCGACTACCGTGACATAGTTAGAAATCCGTTTGACTTCTGTGCGGGCGTCCTGGGTTCGATCCCCAGCAGAGGAGGAATTTACTTGAATTAATTTTTCACAAAAAATAGTCTTTATTACTCAGTAGAAAGCGTAAATAAATCTTGTTTTTTTGCTTCAATCTCAAGCCACTTGAGAAAAAATAAATTTCTCCAATTATTGTAGCTTCCAAAAATAGGTTTTTTACCCTGAAGGTGACATAAGTCTTGGTTGTTCCAATGAAAAACATGTATTTTATGCGTTTCGAGAGTCTATAGTACCAAGGCTAAATAGAAAATTTTGAAAATCTTTTCTCAAGAACCATTAAAAGATACGAAATAAAGATTATATTATTTTTATATTATTATTCATTGCTTGAACGTTTTATAATTTCGATTTGTGAAATAGTTTTCTTGGTAAAGGAAAAATTTCGATTGAAATGAATTTGACTTTTAATTTTGACTTCAATAAAAAAAACATAGATTTTACCTTTATTTCCACAAAATAATATTGTATGCCACAAATTTGGTGATATACAATATTGTTTAATCCATATGAAGGTAACAAGTATGCATATTTGTAAATCCCGTATGATCAAGGTCATAGGCGTTTAATATGACCTTTAACTATAATATTAATAAAACAAGTTGACAATAATTCATTATTTTATGGTTATCGGCTATTTACTGTTATACATACATACATACCATCACGCCATGTCCCTTGCGGGGTAGGCAGAGAGAACCGAACGCCACATTTTTCTATCCTGGCATGCATCCCTCGCTTCGTCCACATTCATGCATCGTCTCATACATGCTCGTCTATTGCTCACACTTTTAACATTTCCGTCTTTCAAAATTTCGTTCACATGGTCGTGCCATCCCTTTCTTGGGCGTCCCCGACCTCTCATTCCATTCCTTTCCGCTCTGTATATTTTCTTCGTCAGGCGCTCCTCATTCATTCTCCCCATGTGACCAAACCATCTCAATGTGTTCACTTTCATTCTTGAAATGACATCTTTCTTCATCTTACATTCTTTCCTTATGTCCTCATTTCTTACCCGGTCATACATCGTTCTATTACAAATCCTTCTTAACGATCTCATTTCAACTGCATTTATTCTACTTTCATGCGTCTTCTGCCATGTCCAGGTTTCACTTGCATACGTCAAGGTTGGCACTACGACGGCGTTATGAATGGCAACTTTGGCATCCTTTGATATGTCCTTTGATATTTACTGTTATAAATTGCTTAATATCTCCGTACCTGTTCGTCGTTGACGTACCAATGAAGAGTTGATGCTGGATATGACCTTCCTGAAGTACAATTGAGACTTAGTAGATCCCCTACGTGATACGCAGCTTTCTCTCCGCTTATGTGTGGTCCATCGCGTGGCAGATCTGAGGACAAAATCCACAAATTATGGGTCAAAATTCATAGTGAATGTGCAGAACAGCAGACCACCGCACATCTTTGCAGTTCCCCTTCAAGTACGGTCAACTGCGCCATGCACAATCTTAGGGTGGGCAGTGGTTGTGACCAGACCTTAGAATACACAACGGATGATCTGTCAATGTTAAGATTAATCGTGAAAATTTCCAACGCCACGTAACATTATGATGTATGCATGAAGGGTAAATTATTTGCAATAAATCAATAGGTATGTACATATATTACACCTACATATGAAAGATTAATGAAACTTTGATTGGCTGTTTACACATAATTATTTTTTTTATATTAAATTGATCACTCCCTTTTTTTCATAAACCTAGTAGGTATTCACATAATAGTAGACCATTAAAATTGTTTTTAAGTTAGGGCCAGTAGTCGGTACATTACGTCACAGAAGTATATTTTCTTCCATTTAGACGAGGGTTTCTGTATTACATACGTGCTAACTGTCCAGCTAGAAAAAAATAACTCAAACAAAGAAAAAAAATAAACTAAAAACAAAGTTTTAGGAATTATATATGTGAGACAGGACAACCGGCAATAAGAGAAAATATATTATTATGTTGAAACTTTGCCTACAAACTCAACGATGCGTATAAATTTCACTTGTTTTTACGCACCTACACACAGCAAGGTACGGTCTTACTGTTTGATTTTAAAATATTGTATGAAATAAAACTTATTTAATTTTTGGGCTACTAACAGGTATTATGTCAAATATTAATTTAACACGCATTCAATAACAAGTTGTCACAAAGAGCCACAAAGGTCGAGAGTTATATTTATTTATCTTGTACATAATATAAAGAAAATATAATACACACTGGAGGGCTTTCTTCCACCCAACCAGATTACAAAGTATGACAAAATTGTGTATATGTAGGTACATCAACAAAATAATAAAAGTCATATAAAAAAAGAAAGAAAATATACATTATTCTATGATAAATATTAAAACAAAAATAACATCATAGCAAAAAAAGGATAAGAAAATAACAGACGGGAAATCGGAAATATTCCTTCTTTAGTTTTTTCTTGAAAATAAAAAGTGAATTAAACGACGCAATATAGGGACTATTCCATGGTGATGCTGATTGTACTACGAAATACGAGCTGGAAAATTCTGTGTTATGCACATGGATGGATAGTGTAGTACGTTCAGCGGATCGGTACGTTCAGTCCATGATTGGATAAATAGGTGAATTCGTTTTTAAGGTACTGCGGCAGGTTTGGATTAAAGAGAACATTGTACAATAGGGACAGAATATGTATATTGCGCCGCTGGCGTATTTTGGGCCAACAAAGAAGATTGTGGTAAGATGATATATGATCAAAATTTTTCAGCCAAAAGATGAATTTGATACATATATTTTGAAGACGTTCAAGTTTATTGAGATGCACTTCATTTGCATCTAACTAGCATACATCGGCATAGTCAAACAATGGAAGAAATGATTAAGCTAGAGTTATTTTAAAACGGAATGGAAGGAAAATTTTTAAGTTTATTAAGTGAATGTAGGGCAAAGAAAATGGATTTGCTGCCAAGCGATACCTGTTCATGCCACGAAAGATTATCATCAATGAAGATTCCAAGATCTTGTACAAACGTGGTATAAGGAATGCATTGGTTACTATAGAATTAATATAGTTTAAATATTCGGCGGATATTTTGTGGTTGTTCATATTAACCGTTGTTATGTGAATTTTGCCCTCAGCACTCAGTCTCAACTAGCCGGTCGATGGCAGGACAGCACTGCCGAAACATGTCGCATAGTGACTCAAAATATAGTGGTTTAGGGCAAAATTCACATGCCAAAACTATAGAATTATATTAATTAAGAGAGGGAAAGGAGATTCAATTATTCGTTTCTCATAACAGCGTAGAATAAAGAATATAATTTTATTTTATTTTTTTAAAACATCCAACCTCAATCTACACTTAAATTAAAGCTCCGGTTATGCGTTGAGTTATCATCGTAACGCCGGTTTTGCTCTTGTTTATGAACTCACATTTACGCTGTTGTATATTCATCATAAGCGTATATTATTTAAGTACGCACTCGGGACTGCGTAACAGATTAGATTAAATGACTTCACATTGCTATGATATTTTGTTCATGAACAACAATAACACATTGTATCCTCGTTTTGCCCCAAAAGTCAAATCAAAGTTAGGAATATAAATATATTTGAACATAATCACGTTGTAATCGTTTATATTTATTATTTTTGGCGTTTTGGGTGAAAGTATTTGTACGTGTACCGAGCGAACAAGGACAACGAAAAGTAAAAATGAATAAATTTCAGCACCAATAAATAGAAATGTGGTTTATTTAACCTATTTAATTACCACACCGACAGTTTTATTGTATCTAAATCTATATTCAAGAGGGAAATGGTAAAAAAGATCACAGATACAGCCTCCTAGGATCTGGGTGTGGCTGGAATGCACTGTTGATGAAGTTATGTTATATGAATGATATTTTAAAACACCATGCTTGTGAATTTAAAATTATACTTAATACTTTATATCTTGACACACATTAATTTTGAAGTCGGTTTTTTATATGAAATATTTTTTTTTCTCATTTATAGTGGGAGTTATATAATACGTAAATTACTCTTTAAATAAATAGATAATTGAGGTTTAAAAGCTGAACTCAATAGTTCTGTACATCATTGAAAGATCTCGAAACAAAACGCTATCAGAAAGCCATAATTTATTTATCTCGTATGAATCCATTGAGAGACCCCGAAACAGATGTCGCACATCGCATAAAAAGCGGCTGGATGAGCCTCCACGTCCCTATCGGGTGTGCTGTGTGACAAGAGAATGTCAGTGAGAGTCAAGGGACAAGTGTACAAGACGGTGGTTAGACCCGCAATGACGTATGGCTCCGAAAGCAGAAACACCAAAAAGAGATGCACGCGGTGGAAATGAAGATGCTAAGGTGGGCTGGGGGTCTGACAAAGTTTGACAAAGTGAGGAATGTCCACGTCCGCGGTAGTTTCGAAGTGGCCCCAATAGACGAAAAAATAGTCGAGAACAGGCTGAGATGGTATGGCCACATTTTGAGACGACCGACGGACAATATGATAAATAAAGCCTTGGACATCGAAACTCCAGCGAGAAGACCAGGCAGGCCACCAGCCACATGGCTGTCGAGCATCAAAAAGCATCTGCGAGAGAGGGAGCTGAATCCTGATCTGGTACAGGACAGGCGAGTTTGGCGAAATAAAATAAGGAGAGCCGACCCCAAGTAAATGGGATAAAGGCGAGGGCGAAGAAGAAGAAGAAGAATCTCAGACTTTCTTTTAGGAATAGAAAAATACGGCTATATTACTCGTATTTATTGTATACAGATCTTTTTAGATAAAATGAAATATCTCTTGATATACATACGTTATCTTCGTAGACATTCATCAAATTATTAAGGACTTATGAATTTGTAGAGAAAGAGCATCCATGAAATGATATTGCACTTGATATTATGGGTGATACATGGGATGTATGAAGATGTTTATGAACATTACTATTTTTGCACATCAGTTATAGAATGAAGCGTTATAGTTTGAAGCATAATTTTTTTTATACCTATATACTACTGAAGACAATCAGAAACCACGCCTTCCATTTACAAACATTTTGGTTAGTGGAAATCCCCCAACAGACACCTTTTAAGATTAGTCAATTGTTAGATCACTTAAAAATGCTGCGCTGGATGAAATTGCCAGATGGAAATAAATTCGTCACTTTACACGTGATATTTTACATGAAGTAAAATCAATCAATAAATAAATATAAACAAACTAAATTAAAATCTACAATAAAGACAAAGCCAGTAAAAATGTACAATATAAACAAATCAAATAAAATGTACACTTAAAACAAAGTAAATAAGAAGTGCGATATAAACAAAGTTTATATATACAATATAAAGAAAGTAAAAAAATGTATACTTAAAACAATGTTAATAATAATGTACAGTATAAACAAAGTAAATAAAAATGAATTATAAAAACAAAGTAAATAAAAATGTACTTTATAAACAAAGTGAATAAAAATGTATAGGTACTATAAACAATTTTAATAAAAATGTGCATTCATTCATTCATTCATACCATCACGGCATATCCCACAATGTGGTGGTTGACTGGTAGAGATTGCCTGCGGGCAATAAGTCCGCCACGTTGTATAAAACAATAAAAGTATTTTATTATTATTATTATTATTATTAATGTGGGGTAACCAGCGAAAGGTGTGCGGGTGTGCATTGCCTTAGAAAAGGGAGCACAACACATATGTGTTTACCCACACACCAGTCTCGTCTCACCTAAAAAGGCACTACATTCAGAATGGGTGGTGAACCTCATTGCTGAACTATATCAGATGTTATTGCTGCCTGTTGTATTTTCGATTACCCGGCTCTTACGGGACACTCGAAAACAGTATTAGAAAATAGTGGAAGCACTATTCTAAGCCGGTGCCTCACAGCTGAAATGTGTTGTAATAAAAATGTGAAATATAAATAAAGTAAATAAAAATGTGCAATATCAACAAAGTAAATAAAAATGTACAGTATAAACAAAGTAAATAAAAATGTACAGTATTAACAAAGTAAAAAAATGTACAATATAAACAAAGTAAATAAAAATGTACAATATAAACAAAGTAAATAAAAATGTACAGTATTAACAAAGTAAAAAAAAATGTACAATATAAACAAAGTAAATAAAAATGTACAATATAAACAAAGTAAATAAAAATGTACAATATAAACAAAGTTAATAGAAATAGAAAAGAACAAGGTAATTTTCAGTTATTTAACACATATTTTTTATTTTTATTGGAATTATTGTATGTATAAAAAAATATTAAGTTTTGTTTTTCATTTACATTTTAAACCTTTTTTTTATTTCTAGCGAAGTGTTCGATGGGTGAAGACGTAGTGCAGTGATTGGTAAAAAATGTGTTTCCTGAACAGAAACTAGGAAAAATTCCGTGGTTAATAGAGTACCTATATAAATCAAGACAAGGATGGGACATTGCATACGATAGGTTGGTTGGTTGGTACAAGATGTGGGTGTAGGACGCCTGGAGAGATTGCCTCAACTTTATCATCACTTTTTGTGTATTCTGATCCCACAATTTACTGCCTTCGCTGGACATTGTCTCTCCAAAATAATCTCCCTCGACGTATAACACACTGCCGCTAATTTGAGAAATGTTGGATGAATACAAGAAAAAATATACAAAGACCGAAAGATAAGGCAGACCTGTAAGCCAAAACGAATGGGAAATGGACGGTTTTGTGTTGCTGATCAATATATGTTGGTACTTAATGTCGTTTTGTAAATCAATTTATTTTGAAAATAAATTGATGAAATTTAATAGCAAAAGAATAAAGTACCTACGGTGGAAAATAATTTTGTGAATTTTAAAATGGATTTCCATGGATTACTAAATTTCATACTCATAGATTGATATTGTGTGTTCATATTTTCATTATAAAAATAAAATTCATTCATTCATACCATCACGGCATATCCCACAATGTGGGGTAACCAGCGAAAGGTGTGCGGGTGTGCATTGCCTTATAAAAGGGAGCACAACATATTTGTGTATACCCAGACATCAGTCTCGTCTCACCTAAAAAGGCACTATATTCAGAATGGGTGGTGAACCTCATCGCTGAACTAAGAGCCGGGTAATCGAAAATACAACAGGCAACAATAACATCTCACATAGTTCAGCATTAAAAATAAAATTCTTATTTAATTAATGAAATTGATTTCAACTAATTATTTTACACATGAGCTCTTGCACTCTGGTAAAGGGAAATATGTTGTGATTGTGTTTTTTGAATAATATTATGTGTTGTATTATAAATAAAATATTATAAAAAAATAACAATTTGAAATATTGGGGCTATAATACGGAAAGAACTAAATAAGAATGCCTGGAACCGGATCCTGATCTTCAAATAAAATTCTTCCAATTTACAATTCAATTTCATGTCCAATTCTTGCTTCTGAAACTGGAAATACTGGTTTGTTGGACGAAATAACTAAATGGAAATAAACGTTCAATTTGCTCAAGGGACTCGAAAGTGTTAATTATTATTTTTTTTATTAAATTTAATATGTGATGTGAAATTCTTACAGACAACTTCCATGCGTCCTTCTCCGCTGGCTGATGAAAAACTTGGAGCCTCTGCTGATACTTCACACCTGTACACCCCAGAAGACTTGAGGGTCACTGCCTTCAGCATCACCCTCTTATCGTCTGATAATTTATCCTGGGAACAAAAAAATATTCTGTATAAATATTCATATATTACGCATGTGGTATTGGACTTTGTTATCTATATTTGAACAGTTGTTATTTTGTTTCATTTTATTCCATGGTTGTATTTTTATTTGCTTTCTAACATTTTTGTTGTTTGCTTTAGTTTTAATATTATACGGCATTATTTATTAATGTTGATATGAATACTCCTACATTTGCTAAATTTTACATTAAATTTTACTTGACCAGACTTGCCCCCCCCCCACCAGGTATCAGTCTATTGAAGAACATCGTCGGAATGCCTGTAGATTAGTTTTCCTTTATTCATTGCAAAAGTTATGTGTTTCGTTTGCAATATCTTTTATTAAATGAATTATTATTTCTTTGGATAAATTTGGACGTTCTGTATTTATTTTGACAAATATAATTCCTCAAGAGACGAAGCGGGAATATATGTAGGTATACCTATTTAAAGAGGAGCCCAACATAGTAATGTAGACACCTACCTAAAGTTGTATTTGCTTACTATTTTAAGTTAATTTTTACATTAAAAATATCGATAATTATAGTCTCTCCTCACTGAAAAAAAATTATAAAAACCTGAATTTCGATTAAGAAATATTACTAGATTACAAAGAATTTCGGTTTGTGGTTAAACATATATTTTTTTTATGATCGACGAAATTTTTATTTTGTAGAATTCCATTATAAGTTAACTACATGAATTTTATTATGCGCGATAAGTAAATATAAGCTAATAAACTAGCTATAAGCAAGTAAATGCCCTTACAAGGCGAAATAGGCCTATCGCGCATCATAATATTCATGTAGAATCAAAAAGTGGTTTACTTTTAATTATAGATATAATTTATATTTTTTTTTTAATTTTTCTTTCAATGTCTGTTAATGATGCCTTGAATATTGATGCATTGATTTAAATAGTTTCAACAAAGACCTACCCCAATGAATTGCAAGTGTCTTTCAACGGAAGCACCCTACCTAACATCAGCTCTATCGACCTGCTTGGAGTATCTATAACGAACCAATTACACTACAAGGGCTCCATCGAAGCTAAGGTGAAACTCGCCTCCAAAAAATTGAGCGTACTATATAGAGCACGCAGATATTTTACTAAGACCCAGACTTGTATACTCTACAAAGCGCAAATACGTCCAATTATTGAATATGGCAGTCACCTCTGGAGTGGCGCCCCCCAATACCTACTGAATACCCTCGACGCTGTCCAAAGGCGTGCTATACGTCTGATTGATGATCCATCACTGACTGATGGATTGCAATCACTAGAACACAGACGCAGAGTCGGTATTTTAAGTTTATTCTATAGATACTACCACGGGAATTGCTCAGAAGAACTTGCATCTTTGGTCCCTCCTCCACCCACTCGCAACAGAGTCACTCGCTTCACTCAATCGCAGCATCCATTCACAGTGGACCTTCAACATATACGAACAAGTCGCTTCTCGAACTCCGTTATTAATACAGCAGCCCGACTGTGGAACGATCTTCCGAATTCTGTGTTTCCATCTTCGTACAACCCGGGTCTTTTTAAAATCCGAATTAATAAACTCTTTTCTAGATTGCAAACCCCTCCCAACGCTACGTAGTGCGCTTCTTCGGAAGAGTAAAATGGACCCAAATCCTAATAGCTGGCGTCCCCTACGTAGACATGTTAAAAAAAAAAAACTCATACTCTGGTTTATTTTTAATTCAAGCCGTTGAATATCTACGTTGTTGAATTAAAACACAATCGATTTATAATTCGAAGCAATGCAATTAATGTTTGAAACTATTTTAGTACAATGATTGCATGGTTAAACTTCATGTTAATAATACTTCAATATACTGGTTGATTGTTCAAAATTACCATAGTATAAAATATATTTAAACGGCTATAGCATATTTAATCAAAAAATACTTGTTACTTAAATTACTTTGTTTAAAGGGTAAAGTTCATTTGATGTTTTTTTTTTCATAACCAATCTGAATAAGATATATAATATGGAATAGTGGAGAGTCATGATTTCACAATATTAAGCATATTTTTTTACATCAATTTTTCAACGGGTATCATGTATAAAGGTGCTCACTATGAGTTTCCTCGACTAGGCCTTAGAAAACGCTACAGCTCATTTTTACCAATGTCGGATGAGCTGTCATTAAAGCTGGCAAAGTTGACCTTAAACGCGAAAATTTAAACATTTAAAATAATTAATAGTGTTAATAATCATACAACTAGGTAAAAAATATGTTGACATACCTATAAAATAATATACATATAAGAAAAATCTGATCAAATGCCAATATATAATAAAATTATTTCTAACCTCAAAAAACGAACGAATTTTTTCCTTCAACCACTTTTCATTCAAATTATAAAGCAACTTGCTCACGCGAGTCGCAGTAATGATGAATTTAAATTTAAATTCTTGCCAAAACTCGATTATGACGTAGAATAAAACACTACTATAAGTACACCGTTCGTTTATTACGTGAAATTACCTAGGCGTTAAGTCTGGTCAACCGGCGGAATCTAAACCATCCATGTTTACCCATATCATGGATATAATTATCATATAGTGTTGTATAATATCTTAATATAATATAGGACTCCAAATGATAATTATATCCATGATAAGGGTAATCACGAGGGTCTTGATTTCACCACTTGACCAGACTTGCCCCCCCCCCACCAGGTATCAGTCTATTGAAGAACATCGTCGGAATGCCTGTAGATTAGTTTTCCTTTATTCATTGCAATAGTTATGTGTTTCGTTTGCAATATCTTTTATTAAATGAATTAATATTTCTTTGGATAAATTTGGACATTCTGTATTTATTTTGTCAAATATAATTCCTCAAGAGACGAAGCCTAAAGTTGTATTTGCTTAGTATTTTAAGTTAATTTTTAAGGAGGAAACACGTATATTGAAGCTAAACACCAGTTTTCGGCGTCGATTTCCAACTGTGTTAAAAATAAATAATACTTTGTACTAAGATTATATAAGATACAGATACCTAGTCAGCGAAATGAAAGTATGACAACAAAAACTAAGAACAATGTTCTGAGTTTCACTCGCCCGGCCGTATACATACGTACACCTACCGATACGCACACCTACATAATACGTCCACCTACCGATCTACCGCCTCACACACACACATGTAAAAAATACTTGTCATACATTTGAATTCGAAATTTGTACTAACCGCGGCTTTAATGAGTGTAATAAAATTATCATTCTTCGTCTAATACGTCTTCAATAATATAATTAATACTTAATTTCTAACCTTTTTTCATATTTAAATGTGCGTAATAACAATAAAACGCAGAATGACGCGTAGACCATACAAATGTTCGACGTGTAGAGAGTCTATGACGTCACACTCTACAAAAATATGTAGCAATGCATAATGGTGCGTTATTCGGGCCTCAAAAATATCTTTAATTGAAATGATTATATCTCATTGATTTTTTTTATGCAACAAAAAACAAAACTTTAGTTATATTACAAAAAACACCATTGTTTCCCGGCAGGAAAAAAACAATATTTGCGTACCTATAGATATAAATATATTATATTAAGTAAAACATGGGAAAAAAAATCAATTTTAGGGGTATTATGGGTCAGAACTATTTAGATTATAGTTTTTCAACATTAACACTTTTTTTTTAATTCCATTACCTACTCGTATGTGTAGATTTTAAAATACTTTACATTTCAATAAAACGTAATTAATAGTTTTACATTTCAATAACACGTAATTAATAGATGTTAATATGAAGCAACCTGTGGACACGCTTATTTGGAGGGTTAACGTAATTTTTTTTAATGCATTTTATATATTATATGTATTGTTTGTTCTCTGTTCGTGTACCTAAATAAAATAAAATATAATAAATAACATACATGCATACATACCATCACGCCATGTCCCTTACGGGGTAGACAGAGAGAACCGAACGCCACTGTCTTCTATCTTGACATACATTCATCGCCTCGACGACATTCATACATCGTCTTATACATGTTAGTCTATTGTTCACGCTTCTAACATTTCCGTCTTTCAAAATATCGTTCACATGGACGTGCCATCCCTTCCTTGGGCGGCCCCTCTCTAGTCACACGAATAACAATATATAGATATTTTTGGTAACAGTCTGGAGACATTCAGAAGAAAACTTTCCACACTTATAAATTAACCTAATAAACTATCTTGTCTTTCTAGCTATAATTTTTTCTTTTTTATCTGTTTGCGCTTAGTTATATCTTGCTTTAATTTTGTTAATATCTTTCATTATTTTTCTTTGTTGTGATCTTAGTTTCTATTGTATCTTTTCATCTTTATATAGATTCTTTTTAGGTATTTTCATTCTCTTATAAATTTGCACGCCAACTTTTAATGCAGGATATGGCCACTTGTAATTGGCTGACCAGTTTTGTAATCTTCTTCTTCTTGTGTCATATCAGGTCTCCCCGACGTTGACGACCACCATAGAGAAAGCCTCTCTGTCATGTGCAGTGCGAAACAGCTCGTCCACAGTTCTTATACCGGACTTTTCGCGGATGTTTCGCAGCCAGAAAAGCTACCTTCTTCCGACCCCTCTAACACCCTCAATCTTCCCCGTCATGACGAGCTGAAGGATGGCATACTTTTCACCTCTCAGAATATGACCGAAGTACAACACTTTACGAAGCTTGACATTGGTGAATAATTCTCTTTTGGTGTTGGCTCTACGTAGTAATAGCTTGTCCTTATTTTTGTAATCGCTTGTCCTAATTTTAAGGAACTATGATGTATATGGATGTATACGGTTTCAAGTCCCTTCCTGTATCCGTGACCTCCGGGGTACCTCAAGGATCCCACTTGGGACCACTTTTATTCAACATCTTCATTAACGATCTTTGTCATCTTTTAAAATGTAGATTTTTGTTGTATGCAGATGATCTAAAAAATTTTCATGTCATTAAATGCATGTCTGACTGTCTAACATTACAAAAAGACCTCGACACTTTAAATTTGTGGTGCATTAAAAACGAAATGGAGCTACACATTGATAAATGTCACGTAATCACATTTACTAGAAATCATAAGAAAATTGAAAATGTATATTCACTCTCTGATAAACCTCTCAAACGTGTAAATGTCATTAAAGATCTTGGAGTGACTTTTGACTCCCAACTCACTTTTCGCCCACACATTGAAAATACTGTTCAAAATTCACTGAAGATGAATAACTCGACTCACTGTAAACTTCACAAATACTCAAAGCTTAAAATATCTTTATCAATCATTAGTAAGAAGTGTTCTGGAATACGGGTCACCTGTATGGTGTCCATATTATAATGTATACACTGAAATTTTAGAATCTGTCCAAAGGAAGTTTGTAAAAATTCTGTCTTATAGAGCCGGTATAGGTCGTTTCATGTTAACTTATAATCAGAGATTGATTTTTTTTAATATTTGTAAGCTGAGTACTCGACGAAAAGTGGCGGACGTGGCATGTTTATTTAATATAATAAATAATGTGATGGACACACAGCTGGTCAATGACTTAAAATATAACGTCAATATTAAATCACTAAGAAACCCAAATATTTTTCACATAGGGTTCTGTATATCTAACATATCATTTTATAATCCATTGTATCGCATGTGCCGTATTTACAATAGTCATAGCAACTCCAACATAGTTGATATCTTCTGCAACACAAGAGAGGTATTTAAAAAAAGAATGCTATTGATTCTGAGTAGAGAGGAGAATTTCTGTTGATGTTTTCATCCCTTTTTTGTTATATGCACAATTTTCATTGTTTTATATATGCTTCTCTATATTTACTTTGTACTTTTTATTGTTGCTTCTTTATGCTTTTATAGGTTTTGTATAATTATGTCTTATTTGTAAAGTTTTTTTATTACTTTTTTTATCTTGGATATTTTAATATGTTTGTGTAAATAATTTATGAACTTCGCATGTTGTGTTCACTTTCAATTGGATATTGACATTATGTAAAATTATTATGATATACTTTCTTGTATGCGATTGTCAATGTCTGTAAGTGTCCCAAATAAAATAAAATAATGACTTGTTAGCTGTATGTGGTCCTTAATATTAAATAAATAAATGATTATAGCGTTTTTTTTTTCATTATTGAATATTCACCTAGGTTTCGTTTTATGTTACAACTAACCCAAATATCTTCGTTATTAATTCTTAGGTTATCATTATAGTATAAATATATTATGAAGGAGAGGAGGTGCGATACATTATTAACGAATTTGTACCTAGTAAGATATATTGACATGTATTATTACTAAATAGGTACGCAATATTTATTTTTTATTTGAGATTTCATATTCCGCATAACTGCCATGTGTGTTTTTTTAAATCACACACGTTTCGACAAATCGTTAAATAAACTGGTTTGTTAAAAAAAATTATAATAAATTCGTGTGACTAGAGATGGGTATATGTGTGACGTCATACATATACCGGGTGGCTGTGTGAAATTTGATTTCAACACGTGAACAGAAAATAGAAGAATTTTCATAAAGCGTGAAATGAAAATATCAACAATTTTGTGAAATGATATAAAATAAGAATATGAATTATGTGAGTACATTACCGTCAGATTTTGCGCGAACGCTTGGGTTCAAAATATGATAAATGAATGAAAATCTGGAGCTTTGTACACAACCATGCCATTTCAAAATATATCTCTCTATATTTGCGTACACACATCAAGTACACTAAGCAAATGTTTAGAGAATAAATTTTATCGGATATTTTTGTATCTAATATCATAAAAAAACCATCGCGCCATTTCTCCATTGGCAACTTTATTCAGAATATTCAGGCCCATCCATTCCTGTGACACGGTTGTATCGCGATGCAATTCTCTGTATCCTTAATCATAATTTTTTTTCAGCATAAATCATATAAATTGTTGTCATTTAATATCTTGATACTTTGCAGCTATTACTTTGTGGTTCATTTTAACTAATAATTTTAACTTATAATATAGAGTTGAAAACAATAAAACAGATCGCGGTAAATAATGGATACAACACAGATATTATAGATCATATTTTAAATAGAATCAGAAAAAAGATTAACGTAAATAAATACCTATATGGTGGTAAAGCAATGGATAATAATTTAGATGACAAAAAGTGGCGTAGAATGTTATATGTAAATGAAAAAGTAAACTCGTTATTAGTCAAAGATTTACCGTCGAACATAAAACCGGCCTTTTATACTAATAATAATTTGGGTAGATTCTTGGTAAATAGTAAAGATAAAAATGAAAAATTGAGCAACCCCGGAGTGTATAAATTAAATTATAGTGATTGTCCGGCATTATACATCGGTAAAATTGGCCGAAATTTTGAAACAAGAATCAAAGAGCACATGAGGTGCATAAAGAGCAACAACTTTTCGGAATTTGCTAACCATCTCATAAATAATAATCATTCATTCGAAAAACAAACGGGAGTGGAAATATTACACATTAATAAGGAGGGCCTGAGACTAGATAATCTAGAGGCATTAGAAATACAAAAAGCTATAAATAAGAGAGAGGAAATAATAAATAACCAAATAAATTTAAATAAAACGCCCCTGTTCAATATGTTCCCGTTACCTGCCCGTGCGGTAAAACCCACCACCCCTCCTAGTTTAAATTTCGCCCACCAACGACAGTAGCAATAAACACGGTTTAAACATAATTTTAAGTTTAGTATAAGTTTGTTCGGATGAGGGAGCGGGTCAGCTCTGAAACAGGTTAACATTAAATACTCAAAAGTGGTGTAAACAAAAAAGTTATTATTTTAATTATATGTTGTAATTTAATTCATTGAAATAAACACATCTCAACAAGTCAGTTTCTTTCATTAAATGCATTGTAAGTTGCCTAATTTCTTTAAAATATCATCAAATTACTTTTGGAGGTAGGTGTACAAACACATTTTATAACACGCAAATACCTTTTGATAAATTAAACAATCAATATAACCCTTTAACACCTGCTCCAAAGATTGTTTTTGTGCAAATTTTTTTTCGAATAATTTGTTCACTATTCGATTTATATATAACCGAATCTTTCAGTTTTAAAATTATATTCAATTGTTTGTGTTTGCGGAAATAAAATTATTTGCATTTAACACAATTGTCGATATCCAACTGTCGATAGCAACAGTATGTATAGTTGAACTTGGATATTGTGTATTCCATACAAATTGTATGAAGCGATGTCGTCACTGATATTAATTTGTATATAATTGGTTGAAAAAGTTTGAGATATATTACTATAATGCAGACATTTTTTATAGTAAATAAAATTCTCTAGTTCACGTGTTTCGGCATTTTTCGATATTTTTAAAAGAAATGGAAATAAAGGAAGTTAAAGACAAAAAAATGTCATACCAATTTTTTGCCTCTTGATAAAAACTGTTTGAGAAATCCTGGAACTGTGTCTCAAAATCCATTTCGAGATACTATATTTGTCTATATTTGTACAAAATTTCAGCGTTCTGGCGATTTTAGAGATATGTGGACAAATGCTATAAAAATTATAATGTTGATAACCCCTGACTGGAACAAAAATTCTAAATACTGAGTATAAAAGTTTTGTGTACCTAAAATTGTCTATATATTCTGAAATTTTAGGATTTGTGAATCCAGCGGATCAAAAGTTATAAAGGTAGGAAGGACAGACACACAAAGACACACAAATCGCACATAAAATGTTCTACTCCGAATTCTGAGTAAATCCATGTATGAGGACATATATGCTGCGAAGCCTCTAAGTTGGTGTTTTAGCATGCAAAAAGTCCACTAAGTCTTGGATTAAAACTTCCTCTTCCTTGAAGAGAATTTCATTCCCTTGAACAAATCGACAGTTGGAAAATAAATAAAAACACAACATTGTTTTAATTGCCTTTCGCCGAACACAGCCGACATCCTCAGAGGCAAAAATTAACGTATTTTTTTTTAATTTTAAACTTCCGCTGTGTTAACGAAAAAATTTAAGTATCAGATGAATTGTGTTAGTGTGTTTTGTGAATGGCCCATCTCTTTTACACTGATTCATTTAATTTCAATATTTAAATGGGACTTAATAACACAAATGCGTCACATAAACAAAATATCAAACAGAAGAGAAAAGATAAAACAAAACAGTAAATTTTCATACTAATATCGTTCCCCTACCAACATCCCTCGCATACAAATATCTTAATATTTTATATTATGCTAATGATCAATTATTTAAAATATATGATACGTAGAAATTTCAAGCGATTAAATTTATAATATTCATTAAGGGTGCCGTATATTTTCAGCCCCTTCGATTTATTACGAGTTGCAATCCAGGAAATATTCCTGGAAGTAAAACAAATTCAAAATTGATTTACAAAATTCTTAAAATGAAATATCAAAAATCTTTTTTGATATTTAATTTACAGACATTTTTCGTCGTACAAAGGATATTTTTTAACCCGTAACTTGGCAACTGTAGAACATTCTATACAGGATGAAGTTTTAGGAATTATTAAAATACAGCAATTAGTGATAAACAATCGCAAAAAAAAGAGAAGCGATGTATTCTTCTTTCGCTCTATCGTATTCAAAATATTTTCTCTCCGCTCTCACCTCGTCGACAACCGAATTTTCGCATTTTAAGTTATTTTATTTATTGAATTAAAAAAATGGACAACGTACTTTGATAAAAACTTAAAAATTAAATTAATAAAAATAACGCAAGTAATTATCGTAACATAATCTGCCCACCTTTGATTTCATGTTACATGTACTCACTGTTGGTAACAAAACAATGAATTATTACTGTCTTATGTGGCTCCTGTGAGAGGATCCTGGATATACAGAATATGTCCACGGACCTGATCCTTTCCAAATTATTATAATATGGTAAGGCATCGGTACAATGGCTATTTCTGAGTGTTGTTAGTGTTTTTTTTTTCGTCTAAAAAGAACGTTGAGATTTGTCTTGTTCGTCTGTTCGGTATGTTGAAGTTAACAATTTTCAGAAAGCCTGTACAGTCAATATTGTAAGTTTATTATCTCATAAAAGTCAGAGTTCCTCCATCATGTATGTTGTGATAATGATGATGGTTTCTGTATACCTAAGGTTCATATTCAATCTCAAAAAAAATGAGATCGTGTTTCGACTTATAGAGATAGGTATACTTCGTTGGCTAAAATACGAAATCGTCGTCATATCCATCAACTGTTATTTCTTTATTAGATTATCTACTCACCAGAATAATTTTAAAAAATCTTCATTTTCCTATCAAATCACGTTCTTACTCTTCAATCTGCAATGCTTAACGTACCACACTAGCTATTCTCATTCACACTACAGAAGTTAAAAGCTCTTATTTTCAAGTACAATCAGCTAGAGAGTTACGTCATCTCAATCTATACAAATATTTAAAAGTAAACTAAAACGAGTGGGTTGTGGCCAACGCTAAACTCCTCACTGACAAGTCATTCTATAAAGTATTCAAATTTTGTATTGAATATATTCAGTGATTTCATGAAATGAGTTTGTTAAATTATTTTTTATTGAAATATTTTATTATGAAAACTTGATAAATATTCGATGCCATTTTATGAAAGTGATGTGCCTGTTTACCAATTTCAAAATAAAAATTTCAAATTTTAAGTTTCCTGTACTTGGGGTCACTTTGAAATATTTGACAGTTGAAAAAAATGAGAAGCACTATTCAGATATCTTTCAAAATCTTATGGGGTCTAAGCAAAGACCTTATAATAATACTTTAGTATATAAGGTCTTTGGGTCTAAGCGAGTATCAGGTTGATATACAAATTTGCAAATTTTGAAAGGAATCGAATAAATACTTTAGTCTATAAACGATACAGTAAAATAAACACGCCGTACACAGCACGCAGCACATAGCACATACACACTGATATATTGTGGTGAAACTTTTAGAATACAACTCAGCATGATACTAGTTGATAAAGATAAGCTACAATAAAAAAAATAGCCTTAAAAATTGCGAAATCATAACTCCCCACTATATCCCCTTGGGTTAGTGAGGAGTAAAAACTTTATTTGTCAATTAGTTCCTGAATATTCATTTTATATCCTTCCGTTCCCTTAGTGAAATGGAAGCTTGGAAGAAATTGCCTTATGGCAATAAACCCGACTTTGTATGCTTTATGTACAAGAAAAATATAAATAAATAAATAACGGAGTTGTACTATTTTCATACAATTATTCTACTTTAATATCTTAACCAATTGACGTATCGTGAAGAGATAAAATTTTATTGACTATTTGTCCAAATGAGATTATATTGTTATAATAATAAAATAAAATGATCAGCTAATTTGTAAGGCCGTAGAATGACGTCCCTATCGGGTAATCAGCTGACGACCTTCCTAACTTTCCAAGTTTGGATTGACTTTTCCAGATACCACCATCAAAGGGAGCGAGAGAAATGGCCCAACTTTTGAGCATTCCAACTTTGTTAAGTACCCAAATGGAAGATCATATCTTCTATGCAGACTACTAGCTTCTTCAGAATGGAGCCAGACAAAATCTTCTCACGTACGGACCTATACAAGATTCATGGAAATTTACAATCTACTAATCCTTGAACCGAAATCATATCTTTTAACTTTTTTATATTAAAACTAGTGCCTTTTACAAATATCCGTGTTTTTAGAAATTTCGGAGGTGAAGCAGTTAGTGATATTTGATAATAGTCTAAGTTTGCAATAAAACCAACATTAAAAGTCTTACGTCAGTGGGAAATTGTTTATTACATGTGTAAAAAATTTGTTTTTCTGAAGTTAATCTGTGGTTATAATCTTCAAATGACTTTAATTTTCATGTAGAAAACATCAGGAGATGGGTATTATTGATGTTAGGTAGTGGACTGTATTATAAACGATCTCACCGATGGTTCCTTGTTCCTGGTTCACTGATTATTTATTTCCTTTCTGTGCACACATCGACACGCGCTAGTCTTCAAACTTGTACTGAGCTTTTTTTCAATTGTCACTTGTTATTGTCACCCAAAATTATTGTGACAAACTTTCAAATTGACATCGGTGAGGGGACAATGGCTAGGAAAGGATTCACGGAAATATGCTTCTACATTTCACAATTAGGTAAAATTCTTTTAACCAGAAATGATTTATTTTGCACGACACAATGAGAAGCGTGTGTTCTTCTTCATATGGACTTTGTTAAAAAAACGAAATACGTAGATTTCAAAAAAGAGGAAATACTTCATATGGCGATGGTACTTACTAGTGCAGCGCAAGTTCTTGCGCTTTCTTTATTATGAAATAGGGCGTTCCATAGAAGATATAGATAATACCGAAAGATACGTGGCTTTCGATTGCATTCCTCGGCCGATCGACGAAGATTATTGGATGGTTCATTTTTGTACAAGTTAGTCAACGAAGAAACGGACTGCATCGAGCTTGGTGTAGGTAATTAATTGTCACGTTCCGAATAGACGGACATGACAAGCTGTGCTTTTTCATGAGACTTTTCATGAGCTTAGAAAACGCTCAGGTCATTTTACCAAAATCTGATGAGCAGTCAAAGTTTACATTAATCGCGATAATTTAAACATAAATAAATAATAAATAGTATTTAAAATTATAAAAGTAGATAAAAAAAGTTGACATAGGTATATAAATTATTTGAAAAATGTGATGAAATGGCTTGACAAATACGAATACATAATAAAACTTATTCCGAACCTCAAATGGCAAAGGTGGCATTAAAAATTTTCCTGCAACCGATTTCTATTCAATTTATGAAGCAACTCCCTCACGCGAGTCGCTATTGTCTTTAAATACTAACTAAACCTAACCGAAAATTATACGGGATGTAATAAAATACGACAGCGTAATGAAGTGTACGTAAATCTACACTCTCATTAATAAACAGAACAATAAAATCAGGTAGAAAAATAATTAATATTCAAATTCCTGTGTCTTCTCCATTACTTAAATAATAGTTATTCTGTATATTTATCTAACTAGCCTTATGAATTATGTTTTATTTTATTTTATTTCTTTTCTTTGTAAACACCATTATATCAAATAATATGATGTCCATTTTTATGCTTATCTATATACATACGTAAATAGCTACTGATTATTAATTTTATGTCTTATAAACACATCTTTATTTTATTGTATTAGTCAGTAAGGTTTTTCCCTAATGTTTCTTACCACCATTATAATATTTATTTATTTATTTATTTATTGTATTTGTAAACATAACTGTAACAAGCTACCTATATAATGTATTATATTGTATTAGTCAGTAAGGTATTTCCCAGAACTTTGTATTAGCCGACCATCCTGTAATTAGGCGGCTATGTAATAATAATATTAATAGTTTTGTCTACAACACCTCGGTCCCCGCACCCCTCCCATTCACTCCATCCACACAATATTTTACTTGTAAAGTTGTATATTATTCAGTTTGATTTCTGCCTCTGAGGATGCCGGCTGTGTTCGGCGAAAGCGCTCAGGCTCATTAAAGTCTTACTCATTTGTGGATTAAAACTGTGTGTTTTTTTTATTTATTTTTATAAATATTTTATTTATAACTATGAACTTCCACTGTGTTAACGAAAATACTTTGAAATTATTCTCGTTAATTTTTTGGCTAGGTTTAGTTGGTCTTTAATGATAACAGAGACTCGCGTGAGCGGTTTGCTTTATAAATTGAATGGAAATTGGTTGCAGGAATAATTTTATCAATACCTTTGTCATTTGAGGTTAGGAAAAAGTGTATTTTGTTTTCGAATTTGATCACATTTTTCAAATAAATTAGATTTCTCAATATATTATTTAAGTAATTGTGTTTAAAAATACTTATTATTATTTGTGTTAAAAAAATTCGCGTTTAGTGTCAACTTATACAGCTTATCCGACATTGGTAAAAATAACCTGTGCGTTTTTTAAGCTCTAGTTTTGATGAGGTAGCAGCTTCCACGAATTACTTATTTGACTCTCCGATACTGAGATTGCATAGGTTTGGAAATGAATTGTGTATCAATGTAGATATTTGCGGGATTACCTTGGCGGATTTCAAAACAAATAATATTTTTGGGTCTTTCCTATTTAGATAGATGCCAACTTGCAGTTGATCCATTGCAACGTTTGTATTTTCCTTGTTATATTTTTTCATTATTTTATTGAAGCTTTTTTTTTCAATTGAAACATATAATTTGGTTGTGTGAACTATTTTATATTGTTTGTAGGTTAGCTAATCTTTTTTATACTAATTTTGTTTCTATATTTATGTCATTCTCTTTTATATGATTATGTCGTATATTGTGTAAATAAAATCAATTACTTTTGAACACACATACCTACATTATCATGTTCACTAGATTTTATTTACAGAATAACTTAAATTGTTTTGAAAAAAACACATCACTCTTGGAACTTTCCAGAATCATTTTACGACGCTATAAAAATTAAATATAACTATCATTATATAAATACGGATATCAAAAAATAGATAAAAAAATGAATCGAAATTGAAATATATTTGTAGAAGTAATAATCTTGACTTATGATTTGCGAACGAGTACCTTAAGGCCGCAGAACTTTTCATAAAGCTTTTAAGGAATGAATTTATCTGTGATTAGTCCGTTTTATTATAACTTTACCTTCAGTTAAATCACAAAGTTTTCATATAAATTTGATGATTTATTGTTTTCGTTTGTACCTATAATAAAACCGAAAGGATTTTTACGATTTCTTCAAAATGTTTCGTTAATAATATGAAAATTTGGCCGTGTAACTGGAATATTAAATAAGCCTTTTCCGAGTCAAAGCTGATTAAGACCATAAATCGTGGGCATTTTCATT
The DNA here is from genome assembly GCA_963576475.1 of Molanna angustata. Taxonomy (NCBI): domain Eukaryota; kingdom Metazoa; phylum Arthropoda; class Insecta; order Trichoptera; family Molannidae; genus Molanna; species Molanna angustata. The sequence goes on along the minus strand of OY754964.1, from coordinate 49,976,972 downwards.
TTATTCCACTCTCACTTCACGTCAAATGTATATATGTAGGTTCACTTGGATATTTTTAAAATTAATAAAAAGAAACTCGTGTTGTTTGGTTTCAAAACGATTTCATTACCCCTCATTGTATACCGATGAAATGAAAACATAATGATTGATAAATATTATAATAATAGTAATATAAAATACTTACTTGCACCCTGCGCAAGTGGTGATTTAAGTATCATATGGCAGTGTTTTCAGGCCTGAGAAGAAATATTTTCGCGAAAAACAATCTTGTATAAAAACAAATTGATGCTTAAACACATGGCTTCATACCACCACACCATGTCCCTGAGTGTCATACGCCTTTATTTTTGCACATATGTATTCATGGCTTCCTTTACATCCATGCATCGTCTCATACGTGCTCGTAGATTGGCTTCTTATTCAAGCTTCTTAATATGTATCTCAAATGTTCATTTTAAAAGTCATACACTTGTTCATGACATTCCTTTCAGGGGTGTCTCTCACTCACTGCCATCCCTTATTCACTCCCATCTTATACACTCCTTTATATTTTTTGGTAATTCGTTCATCGTCAATTATTCTTTGAATATGCCCAATTGTTAGGCGATTATAAATCATGTACACAAACACAATCACGCCATGTTCCTCGCGGGTTAGAGAGAACAGAGCACTATATTTCATAGATATACGGTTATGTGTATGTGAAAACACGAAAATTAGTACACACCATCACGCCATGTCCCTAACGAAGTAGTCACATGCAACTCTATTATTGCACACATTATTATGTTTTCGTTTACATTCATGTATACGTGTTGTTCTAGCTTCTTATTTTTCATTTTTATTTTATTTTTATTTGTCGACCTTCGACCTTCGTGGCTCAGTTGGTTTGGTATCTGACTGCTGATCCAAGGGATCTGGGTTCGATTCCCGGTGGAGACACAGTTTTTAATTATGTTTTCAGTCTGGATCTGTGACACGATAAATATCGTAAGTCTCCAGAATGTGGCAACTTGTTATTGGGCGCGGGTCAAATAATTATTTGACATAGCACCTGTTAGTTGCCCGAGAAACTACATAAAAAAAATGGTGATGCGTGGATCAGAACGTGCTCACATATAATATGTCAAGATTGGATATGGCGATCTTCGGTTCTCTGTGCCTACCTTTTATATATAGTTAGAGAAATGGCGTAATAGTTATTATGTATCTATTTAAATATATTATGGCACAAACCGTCAACATTAACAAATATATATTTTATGTAATTTGATGATAATAATATTGTATTTTTAATATTGAATAACAAGGATAGACGATTATGACACTCAACCAGGCAGTCAGTGTCCCTAATTGGGGATATATGCTAAAAGTAATTTGAGAAAGCAATAAAAATTTTAATCGAATCGTTGGATAATTTAATCCCAATTTTAATTTCAGGTAAATAACCATCTTTCATTTAAATCGCTCGGTTCTATCGTAAAAAGATTAGCCAAGTCATTTGAATAATTAAATTATCTTTTGATAATGCCTTTTTTCGTGAAAATATACCTTATAATTTAAATAAACCCACTCAAGAAGAGGTGGGGAGACCAGCCTATATGAATTGAAAGTTGGTAATTAATTGCTTCATTGTGATAAACTTAGAATGATTGTAACAATTTGCGAAAACATGAGACCATTTTGAAATACGTAGGTACTTGACAAATAGACAGACGGAATCATAGTCAAGAAACTACTCGTTGTCAATGGAAAATTAATCAGGTCTAAGTTGAATTGGTATTATATTAAATCAATTGGAAATTTATTTATCTGATATTTTTGGCTGTATAGAAGACACATAATTGTTTATTTGGTAAGTCAAATCGCATTCATACAACAACATGAGACCAAATTCAAAACATGCACTATAAATATAATTCATTGATATTGGAAAGTAAAAATACCTCCATGATTATCAAAACCATACGCCATTCACACAATTAAATCCAGACGAAACTCAAAGTATAAATTCTCAACGTGAGATAATAGGTTTATTAAATAATTGATTTATAAAAAAGATAAATTTCATATATGGTAACAATTTGAATTCTGCTGAACTTTGGATTGTACAGGACACATAAAAATCATAGAGTTGTAGTATGCACTCACTATATGATACCCATTAGTAAGAAAAAACGAATAAAAATACTCGTTTACAAATGATGAAATCATAACAATACATGTATTTATTGTATCAGTTGGGTGTGCCTATATTTTTGTTATGGAATAATATTTGTGTCACAACAATAATTTGAGGTAGGTACCCAACAGTGTATTAGTAAATATTGTATTTTTGAATGGTAGGTGCATGGATGTAGATGTAATGTATCAATGTAATATTGTAAATTTCCAACCATGAAACAGGCTTAGTCCTAGTTAGGTTGGGATTGTATTTATAACTAATTATTTAACAAATAAATAAATGAAATAAAAAAATAAACAAAAAAAACATAAATAAATAAATATAAGAATAAATAAGTAAATAAATTAATTTATTGATTAATAAATAAATTAATAATTAAATAAATTAAATAATTGATTAATAAATAAAAATAAATAAATAAATAAATAAATAAATAACAAAAAATATATACTTAAATAAATGAATAAATAAATAAAATAAAAAAAAAAATAAAAAAAAATTAATAAATAAATAAATAAATATAAAAAATCATTAAATAAATGGAAAAAATCAATAAATAAATAAATAAAAAAAAAATAATTAAATTAATGAATAGGTATAACAAAAAATATATAAATAAATAAATAAAAAGATAAATAAATAAAAAATTATAAAAAAAATGAATAAATAAATATATAAATAAACAAATAAATAAATAAATGATAAAATAAATAAATAATAAATTAAATAAATAACTATAACGTGGTAATGGAGACTAAAAAAAAAAATATTAAATGATACCAAAATAAAAAATATTATTCGGTATCGTTTAATTAACTGGCATTATTCAAAAATCGTTTAGCAGTTATTTCAAAATTTTAGAGTAATCGAATAAAATAATAAGAATACAAAATAATTAGGAATCCTCAGGTTTGATAGGTAGTGTAGCGGCCTCCTCAGTGCCAAATCTTTGATATTAGTTATGTGGATGGTTAAATTATTCCCAATTCACAATTTGATTTTGATCAATTAAATAATTTAGGATAAGGAATCAAGATATCAGAAGAGAATGTAAGATTGAAAGGGATATTTTGAGTAGAATGAAGATAAATGCTTTGCGATGGTTCGGACATGTAGAGAGAATGAACGATGAACGACTGACAAAGAAAGTATACAAGGCTGAAAAGAGTGGGATGAGATGTAAGGGTCGTCCGAGAAAGAGCTGGCATGTCCATATAAATGAGATTTTGAAAGAGGGGAACATACGAAGTCAGAACAATAGGAGAGCATGTATGACGCGATGTATGAATGTAAATGAGGCAAAACAGGTATGTCAAGATAGAAGAGTCTGGCGTTCGGTTCTCTCTGCCTACCCCAAATAGGGAAACGGCGTGATGGTATGTATGTATGTAAATAATTTACAATTTGCTTCGCATTGATCTGCTAATTCTTCGAGGGTGTTTATAATGGTAAGAATAATAATTGAGTGGTATTATTTGTAGAACTTATTATACTTATACACTAATTTTTATTAATATCATTAATAAATCGGCCAAAGCCGTATAATTTTTGTAGGTTGGTATACTATATACTCTATTCGTATATGACTATTTCATTAGTAAATACATATTATTTTATGTGATTTAGAGAAATTAATGTCAAGAGAACGAAATTGTTTTACCTACACGTATGTACACATGTAAAAACAATGGGGGGGTTTCTATAATAGATATGTAGGTAGAAAGCAATAGAGATTTGATTTTCTTCCAAACATTGTCAAACACAGAAGGTAATCGGTCGGAAAAACCTATCACCGTTCATTTTACCGTGAAATGAAGACCATCAGATATTTTTTTGTCTACTATCAAATGTAAAAAGTTAACCGATCAACTAACTGTATAATAATTATATTATTTTGAGAATCGCATTGATTTTATGAACAGTTAAAAATACTTTTTATTATATCCTTATACCACTTTTGAGGACTAAAGTCGACCGGTTTCGAAAAGGACGTTCTCTTTTTCACGAAGTCTTATAATATGTACTAAATTTAAATTAAATATAGAATTTTGCTTAGGTCTAATTTTGTGAGAGGAGTCAATTTGAAAAAAATAGCGGGGCGGAACAGTAAACATAAGTGACACCGGGTGGTTCAAAAATATGTTTTTTTTTTCAATTTTAATATTATTTTTATATTTATTATTATTTTAATTAACATGAAAAGTATTTACTAACGGTTATTTGGGAAGTATAGTTGGTTATTTATTATTTTTTTGTTTATTATTCACACTTTTTTTTTAAACAAAGTAATGTAAACATAGAGTGGTGTAAGTAAACTAATTCTGAAATTTTAGGCTCTGCGCATTGAGCGGGTCAAAAGTTATAAGGGAAACACACAGAGACACACACTGACACACTATTGTGTTCTACTCCAAATTCTGAGTAAATTCCGACTTAATGTACCTTTATGACATAATAAGCTCCAATATTGACTACAAACCATCTCAAAATTACTATCGACAACCTTACAAACAGACGAAAAAAGCACACCTTAACTTTATTTTAAGCTAACAAAAAATACTAACTCCGCTTAGAATTCGCCACTGTATCGATGCCTTACCACATATAATAATTTGGAAAGGATCAGGTCCGTGGATATTTTCTGTTTATCTAGAATCCTTTACATTAGACAGGAATAATTAAGCGTTTTGTTACCAGCAGTGAGTACCTACATGTAACATGAAATCAAAGTTTGACTGATCAAGTTACAATTAATTATGTTGTTTTATTTATTATTTTGATAATATTGATTATTATACATACGTTACTCATTTATTTAAATATAAAAATAAAAAAAAAACTGTCAAAAATCAAATATTTTTTTTTAAATAAATTACAAATGTGAAAGATTCACAGAGGTTGTCCTGAATGGCCCTGATAAGGGCCTTTTTTTCGGACATTTGGAGTGGCCGTCCGGTGGCGAAAGGATTAGCCGACTATTGTCGTTTCCAGGGGGCGCCAGATTGCTTAATGTTGTCATTTAGGTTTTAATTTTATGTTTTTGTATTATGTTTTCATGCGCAATCGTTCGTGGAGGCTCCTTTCTTGCCCCCCGGGGCAAGAAAGGGACTCCATGGGGGGCAAGACCGTCGATACTTAGAGCTTCGTGGAGACGTGGATGCATCCACGTGAGGGTATCCCAATAGGAGAAGACCTTCCCTACTGTATATGGACTACCCTCAACAGATTAAGGGTCGGTGTCACACGATGTAGAGTGAACCTGGCAAGGTGGGGGTACCTCTCTGAAGATGACACTCTATGTGACTGCGGCGTAATCCAGGATGAGAGTCACCTTCTGATATGTCCACTTATGGGGGAAGGATGCACCCCTGGTGACATAATTATGGCAAACGACAAGGTGATAGCAGTCGCCGCATATTGGAGTGGCAGGGTTTGAACCAGCCGGACACGTAAAGTAAGTAAGTATGTAACGTGAAAGATATAATTAAACTTTTTATAATAATTTTATACCAGTCGTTTGTTTGACATGTTGAGAACTGAGAAACAAAATTCTTCAGATAAACTATTCCAGTCGTCCGTTATGATTTCAGATGTATTCAAAACCTTTTTCAAGCAACTATTACCTATCTGACCTAGAAAATAAGACTTCTTATATGTCAATTAACGATCTGCCTGTGTGGGATTTTTTTCTAAATAAATAATGTCAAATACTGAATGGCGTATAGTTGTACTTACGTCAACTTTGATTCCTTCTATCCTGTAGCTGTGCTGAGGCGGCGAGAACTTGGGCATGTATCTGTAAAATTCTTCATTGTCTTTGTACCACTTGACAGAGTACAGGGAATCTCCCTGGAGTTCGTACTGACACTCCAGCAGGGCTGATTCTCCGCGCACTCTGTACCCTGGGACCACCAAATCCACAACGCTGAGAGATATCGATTCTGAAACAATTGAAAAAATATAATAATAACGGACTGTTGAAATGGACGGGAATTAAAACTTTTAATATATTTGGGTTAATCCCAAAATCGACGATACATGAATATTTCAAAACAAACCCTTAAGGCACACTAGGGAAATCAAATTGTGATACAGAAACCTTTGAATATTTTGAGTACTACTTTGAATTTTTTGTTGGTTTTGATAAAGTAATAAACGATTTTTTTTTTCAATTTATTCAAAGTGTATCTCAACTCGCCTGTGTATACAGTTAACAGTTTTGTAAAAAACATGAGATTAATTGCTAATGAAGGCTGAATTAAAAACCATTTACATTAAATAGAACAAAAAAATAAAATAAATATATCATCTTAATTAAACATAGATATTTTTCGTTTTACAAAATATAAAAAGAAAAAAGAATAAAATATATTTATTTAATTCGAAAACTTTCTAACACGCGCTCTAGATAAAAGTCCCAAATTTTTGAAACCTGACATAACATTTTGGCCGTCATAATGAAAATACACAAAACTGCGTCCGCATAGGAAATCCAACTCGGTACTTTTTCAGAAGTCATAGGGCCGGTATTACAGTCTCAGTTTAAGAGCTAAACTCAAGTTTTACAAAAATATAGCGTATTACAGTGTCCGTTTAGGCCTAATCAACCCTCAAATACGTCGCTAAAACGACAAATATTTAACTCAACATTTCTGGCGGATTAAGTACTTAACGGTGAGTCAACTGTCATTTGTTAGGCAATGCGTGTAGTTTCAGTTTCTATCACTAGAGGCGTTAGTTGTATCGACGGTGGCGCCACACAACAAAAGAAACTGACAGCCATATTGAAACGAACATGGGCATTTAAAAACATTATTTTGGTGATAAAATTAAATTTACCATGTTGGATAGTAAAACAATAGTATTTCAAGTCGTAGCGTCCCATTTTGTAGTTGGTATTATTTGAGGTTATTTTAATTTGACAGATAATAACCACAGAAAAGGTAAAATATGTCTTTAATTGTTTTAGTAACTGACATGTCATATTGCACTGTAATACGGAAATGGATTCAATCTCCCCTTAACATTAATCTTGAGTTTAACAAACTCAATGAGTTGAGGGCCGACTGTAATACCGGGCCATATCTACAAAGACCGACAGTGATTAGACGACTAACTATAAAAGTAACAGATTTATTTTAAATTTAAATACAGTATAGTGTTTTTGATTCCACAAGGTATCGTTACAATACGCATAATGTGAATTTTCGATTTTATTGATTGAGGCATCAGCATTCAGTTTGTACATTTCGACTTTATTAAAGATATTTTTACAATACTCAATAAATACTTTATTTTTACTCCTCACTAACCCAAGGGGAAATAGTGGGGAGTTATGATTTAGCAATTTTTAAGGCTATTTTTTTATTGCAGATTATCAACTATGTAGTATCATGCTGAGATTGTATTCTGAAAGTTTCATCACAATGTATCTGTGTGTGTGCTATGTGCTGTATGCTGTGTGCTATGTACGGCGTGTTTATTTACTTTATCGATTATAGACTAAAGTACTCATTCTATTCAAATTTTGCAAATATGTATATCTAATACTCGCTTAGACCCCATTAGATTTTGAAGGATATCTGAATAGTGCTTCTCAATCTTTTTAACTCTCAAATATTTCAAAGTTACCCCAAGCTTAGGAAACTTATAATTGATTTTTTTATTTTCAAATTGGTAAAAAGGCACATCACTTTCATAAAATGGCATTGAATAGTTATCATGTTTTCATAATAAAATATTTAAATAAAAAATAATTGAACAAACTCATTTCATGAAATCGCTGAATATTTTCCATACAAAATTTGAATACTTTAGAATAGTTTAGCGTTGGCCACAACCCACTCGTTTTTATATTGTAATGAGGTGTATTAATATTTTATGCTGAGTCAGGTGAAATGGCTCTAAAAATAAACAGTATAAATCTAGTTTGACTTCACCAACATACGAGATTTTCTAGGTACGTAATATTTCTAAAAAAACGTTAAATCTTGTACGACGAAGGTACCAGCGCTCATAATTTCTCCCTTGGGATTTTATCATAAAATTCTAGCTCCTTTGAAAATCAATACATTGTAAAATATGAACCATGAATATTTGAATTGAACATCTCCACATAGAATAATAATAGGTAATATTATATTCTGATGAATACCTACCATAGGTTAAGGATCGGTCTGCGAGATGGTAAGTAGGTACTTATTGCCCTAGAGGTTTCTGACCTATAAACCAATAGACCACTCATACATCAAGAGGATGCTTTTGTTGGGTCGCCGGATGTGATGGAATAGTTTGAAATATAATAGATACATCTATCGGATACAACATGCTAGAACGATACAAACAGAGGCTCCTATACATGTAGGTAGGGTTGTTATATTTTCAAGAACCAATACGGGACATTTCAACACATTCAATGACCAAATCGCAGCGATTCAACAAAACATGTACCTATAACTTTCTACGTTCAGTTGGTAGAATTAAAAATGAAATCAATGTTTCAACAATAATATGTTCTATTCTGATTCGTCTGAATCTGTCTGAATTTTAGTAGGTACATGAAAAATGTCAAAAAACTGCCTGAATTTATTCGGAACTCATTACGTCACACCGCGCGGATAAAATCCTTTTATACACGGTCGCCCGTTGATTTAGACGTTTTCGTACTCTGAAACGAATCAGAATAGGACATAATAACATGTAATTAAGCTCATGTCTTTCTACTGTATCTTTATTTTTTTATTTTAGAATTAAATTCCGTAATAACTATACAGGTAAATGCTTCGGAACTGAATCTGTATATTGAAGCAATTATCTTTTATATATTTTATTTGTAATATTATTATGTTCTAAACAAATAAAAAGTAAAGAATCGGCCTTCGTGACTCAGTTGGTTAGGTATCTGACTCCTGAACGAAAGGTCCCGGGCTCGTTTCCCGGTGGAGACAATTTTTAAATGTGTTTTCAGTCTGGATCTGTAAGTCACTGAACAAAGATAATCTGATCCGAAAATTATCGAAGATGATCACTGAATGAGATGGGTCGATGGCAGAGCGGTTAGCGCACTGGGCTAGTAATCCAGTGGTCGCAAGTCCGAATTCTGTCTCGACCGATTTCATTCACCTATAGTACAAGCATTTAGGGAATATTGGAAGATGTATATGTACTTGTTTAACAAGGACGTTTTATTTAAAAAAATACTAACAATAAGTTGAAATAAATAATAAGTTGTAGTAACAATTTTAAGCTTGAATCAAGATAAGTTTATTTCAAAAATGTCTTGGAGCGAGACAAATAAGGGACATGTAGCAAAACGATCAAATACGATTACAGTCCGTTATAAAAGGGGACTTGTGGCAACCCTATCCATAGTGGGGGCATTTCGGACATCGGTTGAAGATTGAGGAAGAGTAATGATTGTGGGAAATCAAACGAAGAGAAATATTATAGAGGATCAGGGAATTTATTTATTTTTATTTATTTTAGGGAAACAAAAAAAACAAGATATTTTTATTATTTGACTAATCCATTAGCCGGGCTTTCGAGCCAACTCGGTAAATATCGAAAACTTCTGAACGAATATTTTGTTGCATTATTTTTTTGTTAATTTGATTCAATATTTTCGTGTATGTTATAAACAGATTATTAAAAAAATCCTTTACAATTTTTTTTTGTAATGAGAAATTTCTGGTACTTCTAACAACATATTTGTCGACATTTTAATATATGTATGTGTAGTACAAATCATTAAAGATTTCCATGCATTTTAAACGTCGATTTTCATTGATTAATATTACAATAGACAAGAATATTTTTCGTATAAAATGGGAAATTAGCTTGTCCTGTCATCGATTGGATTTTGTGATTGCTTTATATACTTCCGTATCATGTACATATTTTATTTCAAGTTATTTCACCTTCATCTATTCCACGTACGCACAAGGACAATCAATAATAATCCATTTACAGAATGCAAGAATCAACAACAACAGAAAATAATGAATTCTCTAAACAAAAGTAGTCAATAAATAAAAACTTCGTGATTAGATAATAACGATGCATAAATTAATGAAGATAAAAACATAGAATGCGGTTTCCATGATGCTTTGCAATCACGTTTCTTATCCACATACATCTAATTATTTTATCCTTCGTAACCCATTCTTTTGTTCTAGTGGGTACTTTTTTCAATTGTTTATCATTTTTAAGCAGTATAATACAATATTTTACGATGTTGATATATTCAACAACACATATCCGCAATATCGCAGGAGTATATCGGCAATGACGCAGTGATATGAGGCATATAATACCTAACTACTTTATCCCTCCCCACTCCCCCCAAATCTAACATAATATCCCATTACAATTTGTATGTTTTTAATTTTAAATTACTTATCCGTCGTGGCACAGTTGGTAAGCAATTTAGTTTCTGTACGGGCATCCTGGGTTCGATCTCCAGCAGAGGATAAATTCATTTAAATTAATTTCTGACGCTAATTTTGCTTCTATGGGCTGGAGACACTGGTAAGTTGGAAGAAAATGCCATTTGGCAATAAATTCGCCACTTACGCAGGGTGCAAGCAAGTGTTAATTATTATTTTTATTATCGTGAACAGTTTTCTTTATTTCTTTGTATTTTATATATTTTATTTCAATTTCTTATATCATTAATTTTAAACTTAAATTATATAAATAAACATTTTTTTATTATTATTAATATTATTACAGATGTTTTCAGACAGGCTGGTATGGTGATATGTCTGATCTCACAAAAGTATAACTTGTTCAGTCTGTCAAGTTTATTTTTAAAGACACTTTGTGCAGCAACAAGTGCTGGTGGCAGACCATCCCATGCATCCACAACTCTGTCATACGTGATGTTGCAGAATTGATGTACCTGCGTAGTTTGATCCATAGATATTTCGGATTTGGTGCTGTTAAATATTCACACGAAATCCTGATAGAGAAATAGTGAAATTCTCCACCAGAAAAATTTAGCACCACTGTGGGTCACTTCTGTCCAATCAACAGAATGACCAGATCATACAAATTATAGTTTATCAACAGTTTTACCATACCCTGATGTGATTTTTCAGTTCTACTTTTCTGTGTGGGCTATCAATACCTACTACATTATAGCGTTATGATTTGTTTGAGTATAGGTATGAAAAAAGGTTTAAACAAGAACACAGCTAACGATCCCATTACACAAACAAAATATTTTTGTGTTTATTCAAAGACACACCAATTAGTCATAGTTTATTGTCTTTCGATCGATTTGATTCTGTCCTTGGAAAAGATATTATTATGTATTTGTTTGTATTCATTAACTATTCAAAAGTGTAGTTATACGTGTGGACCTTAAGTGCTTATTGTGTGGGTCACATAATTTGAATATTTACATAGCTTTTGTATATATTCACCTCTTTTGTTGTTTCGAATAATAATAAAATAGAGAGATTTGTTTATTTGATTGTTTTTGATTTATTCCTCGTTCTATACAATGTTGATTAATCTTTAAATTCAGCGATATTTCGTCCAAGATATAATGTTAACAATCTATTGATTTAAATACTTTACTAGATATTTATAAACAATGTTTAATATAGTTATTTGGAAATCACATATTTTCGACATTACCTAATTTGATTGTAGAAATCGTCTAAAATATATTTACGCAATATATTTATATGTATGTAATGGGATTTTTTTTTATCCAGCTCAAAGGTTAAAACTTTAAGGTTAAAATTTCAGCGTATCGCTTAGTTGAGTTATTTATAATTATTTCAACAATTTTCGGCAATTTTTTTTAGCAAATTAAATATAAAAAAATGCACTTCTTTGCGCGCTAATGCTTTTTATTTAAATATGAGAAGTACGTGTTTATATATAGTATATTTTTAAAAGTATAGCTTAGCGTTTGAGTGAAGCATGTTGATTTTTTCATTTACATAATTTGAATATTTTTCGTTTTTATAAAAAGTAAACATTATCTTATTATAATTATAATGGCCCAGAGGCCGTATATATACTTTTCAGAAGTAGGTATGTACCTATTTATATGAAAAATATATATTTTCAAAATATAAAAGTTAATTTGAAATTTTTTGATTTTCGTTGCCATGGTTACGAGCAAATCCACATAAGAAGGCATTAATGTTGTTTCCAGTATATGTTAACAGTCTTTAATCGACCTTTTAATCATAGTTGCAGATAGGCCAACTGCTGGTTTAGGTCCTATGAAAGGTAGCCCTGATCCCTTTTTGGCTAGCTTTTCTGCTCTCTCGTTTCCATCTATACCCTTTAGGTATTCCCAAGTACCCTCATTTAATCTTCATACATACATACCATCAAGCTGTTTACATATTCGGGGTAGGAAAAAAGGCCTGACCAACACACTATCCTATCCTGACACATGTGTTTGTATAGAAAACAAAATATCTATAATTATTCGAAAATTTTGATTTAAGGGTTTATAGTTTAGTTTAGTTTTCTTTAACTTTACATACTATTGCTATCTACAAATGGAACTCATCTGTAACGTGAAACTAGTTTTGCATCTTTGACATTCGGAAATTCGGAAACAAGATGTGTGAATAATGAAATAAATCAAATATTATTCTTGTGGGTTTGCATGTCGTAAAACGGAATGTTGGATATAATTAGATAAAAAAAGCTTCATATTAAATAAAATAAAAAGAAACATCAAGAACTGTGCTACATTATAATAAAAAAAATCAATTAAGTATAAATATTCTATTCGGTATGTGATAGAAGTTATACAACAAAATACAACAAATACTGAATTGGAAGAACAGGGGGAATATTGTTAATACATATTTCATGCATTTTTCGCATGGTGAACTTTTATTCATAATTTCAACAGACATCGACTCTAAAAAAAGTATTTCCCATAGATAGGTAGAGCCAGTCAATGTATAACTTCATTTCGGTCGATTGATTTTGTTTCAATATACAGGATTAGTGTAAAGGTACCTGCACACATACATACAGATAGGGCCGTATCTAACGTAAGTTCAAATTGTACAGGCGCATCTGGGCGCCAAATATAGGGAGAAAATTCTAAATAATAATAATATATACCTACCTATGTATATACGTTAAATTTAACTTTTTTTTCTCAAATAGAAGTAAAATGCATTTAACAAACTTAACTTGGTGTTGGTAATTTTGACAAAATGCACATATGTAATTGACTCAGTTACCTTTTCTTTTTTTTATTTTTGAATGCTTTTTTTTTGTTTAATGTACATTTAACTTGTTTTGCTTTCTTTCTCTTTTTATTTTAATTTTACTATCACCTGGTTCCCTCATTCATCACAAGATTTTTATTTTTTTTTTGGTTAGGTAATGAAAAAATGTTATTCAAGTAAATATCATATTATATCATGTAAAGTTATGTTGATATATTGTTCAAAGGAAAAAAAAAACAACTGTGTGTAGTTACCTATGTCCTTATAGTAAAAACGTAGAGGTAGATTTACATTCAATTCTTCTTCTTCTTCTTGTGCCGCTCCTAGTGGAGGTTGGCAACCATCTCACCAAACTCATCCCGATCTTGCGCCAACCTTATTAGTAAATATATCTTCTTATTCTTGTGCCGCTCCTAACGGAGGTTGGCAACCGTCACACTAAACTCATCCCGATCATGCGCCAACCTAATTAGTAAATATATCTTCTTATTATTGTGCCGCTCCTAACGGAGGTTGGCAACCATCACACTAAACTCATCCCGATCATGCGCCAACCTAATTAGTAAATATATCTTCTTATTCTTGTGCCGCTCCTAACGGAGGTTGGCAACCATCACACTAAACTCATCCCGATCATGCGCCAACCTAATTAGTATCATCGCATCCAGAATTATCTACCAGAGATTTTAAACCCACGATATTCTTTTACGCCCCATACTCTGTATGTCCTCTATCTTTCCCTGTATCACTACAGAATATTTGGCCAAAATATGTTAATCGAAATAACATTTCTAGCGCAGTTAAGGGGTGACATCTGTGCGTGACGCCGTCACCTCATTTATAAGGACTGTTGCTTTCATTGTTTACAAATAAACCTTAATAGATGGCGTTACAAAAAAGGTTTCTTCGTTACGTCATAGATGGCAATAGTATAATTTCGTATTATTCATGTGAAATGTTTACACATTATTCAAATATATAGAACTTTCAAAAATTGCATTGTTAAGGAACTCAATAAAGGCATAATTGGTGAACGTTGCGCAAGCGCATAAAGTGATCACGTTGACCAGCCGATGACAGATCGTAAGCCCTGTAGGTGCCTCGAGTTCCTGGTTCTTCTATAAAATCCCAACTTCGTCTCTATTGAGATGTGTTATTGTCAAAAAAAAATATCAAAATATGTTGCGTGGCGTCTCTTGACAGTGGTCAGAAACCCTCTTTCTCTTTCTCCAACATATTTAGAACTCTTTCATTGGAAAACTCTATCGACCAATGAGATGCGTATCAACCTTCATCATAGCCACATTTAGAATACTTCAATTTTATTTACTTCTGAGATTTTCAACATTCTTCTCTAACATATGTTAGTTAAAATACTTTTTCAAATCATTTCTCGAAATTCTAGAATATCTTTTAATAGGAAGCTAGAAATATTCGTGTAACCTCACACACCAGTCTCGTCATCCTTCAAAACACGACATTTATAATGGGCGGTGAACCATTTTGTTGAAGTATGTGAGATGTTCATATTTAAAATATATTTATTTTATCTCAACACTTCATTTTACTTCAAGCAGGCGGCGGGTATCTTGCCAGACGGCAATTTCTTCCAACCGACCAGTGTTACAGCGTTATGTCATATTTATCACGCCATGGCCAGGCGCCTAAAACTGTTGCTCCGGCCCAGCATATACACTCGAAGTTAAATAATAATAATAGAGATACATAGTTTGCTGGCATCAAACTTCAGTGGACAAAACCAATAAACGTGATGGAGCGGCGGTGGTAGCTGGGACAATTGTTTCAGATTTCAGAACTTTTGCAGGTATTTCAGCTACGGAATGGGCATACGCATGAATTGATACGGTAGTTCATTTTATTGCCATGACAGCCAAATAGAAGGATACTCCGTGCACCCATTCAATATGTTCACGGACGAAGAATCGTATATCATATCTCATAGCGTATTATGTCTGGAAAAAAGGAAGTAAGAATAAAAATAAGCAGTAGGTATTTCGTATTGAGACCAGACCAAAACTGAACTATTTATTACAACCAGTGATCGCGCAGAAGTCAAAATTCGACAGTAATTCATTATTTTTTAACTTAAAAAGTCGTCAGACCTGTTCTATGATAACAGAACTTGACGAATTCATCAATATTTTTTGTTGTTCACATGGATCTAGGTGTATGACGCTCGGTTTGCTCTGCCTACTCCATTAAGAGCATGGCGTGATGGTTTGTATTTCATTTTCCACACGACCCCTTCGGAATGCACCGTGGAAATAAGGAATATTCAATGGGAAGTATTTACAACAATTTACATGGTAATATTATTTCCCAAAAAGCATTGCAATAATTATTAAAGTTTTCAGAGTTCCATGTAAAATTGTTTGTTATTGGTACAATAATTGCTGCTATTTCCCCTTTGACAAATGAATAAAGTTGCATGCGCTAACATCATCATCATTAATTCGACTATAACTCTATATCTAGGAATGTACCTTCGTATAGCGGCTAGAATACATAAATATACTCATACTTTGCTGTAGGAAGCTATGTAGTATTGGGTAACTTTCCCATTTTGTAGTGCCAATAAAAAAAATAATAGTAATTAAATGATTTTAACGACCCAACCATATGACGCAGTTGCAATTAGATTTAAGCGTATTTTGAACTCTCATACTAATTACAAAATACCTACCCTTCCATCCTGCTTTTAAGCTTTGGATTTTTATATACACCCAAATAACTATAACAGACCTAGTTGACATTACAAATATTCAATGAATATCTACTTCGGTACTACAAAATAAAAATTCCGTCATGATAATTCTATCAAAATCTGACTTTAAATCAAATATAACGATTTATTATTTATATATTAATATAAGTATTAAGCAAACATACAGTTCTGTAAATATATTAAAATAATTCAAACAAAATCAAATAAACCAGAAAAGTTTCTATAAAAGCTGTGAGATTGTTATATTTACCAGTTTTGGAAAAGTTTTTCCCACATCGTCAACTACCATAAAGTTATCATTTTGTGTTACTAATATTTTTACTCCTCACTAACCCAAGGGGATATAGTGCGGTAGTGTTATGATTTCGCAATTTTGAATGGATTTTTTTTTATTGCAGATTATCAACTAAGTATCATGCTGAAATTTTATTCTGAAAGTTTCATCACAATGTATCTGTGTGTGTGCTATGTGCTTTGTGCTATGTACGACGTGTTTATTTAACTTAATGGATTATAGTCTAAAGTACGCATTCGATTCTTTTCAAATTTTGCAAATATGTATATCTAATACTCGCGTAGATCCCATTAGATTTTGGAGGATATCTGAATGGTGCATCTCAATTTTTTTAAATTTCAAATATTTCAAAACGACCCCAAGCTCAGGAAACTTAAAATATGAAATCAAAATTATCAAACTGGTAAAAAGGCACATCACTTGAATAAATGGCATTAAAGACTTATCAAGTTTTAATGATATGATGAATATTTTCCATACAAAATTTAAATACACTACAGAATAAATTGTTGGTGAGGAGCTAAGCATTGGCCACAACTCACTCATTTTTTTAATATTCACAGTCAATGCACAAAAACATACAAAATTAATCAATAATACAAGGGTTCAAGAGAATAAATTCTTCGAATCTGTTGTAGTACCTAATCAATTATAAGTATTTGAATTTGTTTACTTTAAAAAAAAGTACCTACATAATTTCTTCGGGGGAAAAATCTTTTTGCAAATTTTGCTACACGAAAAAAAGTCACATTAAGAAAAATGTTATTGTGTATCTATAAATGTGTATATTATTATTTTTTAATGAAGTTTCAGAAAACACAATAATTAATTAGCATTCAGATTGAGAAAAGAAAATCAGATTGGAGCTCAGGTAAAAGTTGAGACAATAATTTAACATTGAGCAAGTACGTTATGCTTTTGAATGTTTATTATGCGTTTTTTGAACAACGACTTAATATTATTTAATCAAAGGAAATTTAAACAGCAATAACGCATCAATTATTTTCTTTGAGAGAATGACAAGTAAAGGAGCTCTGTTAATAATTCAAGCTCCATTATGAAAATATTCCTGCCTACTTCTTATAAAAATATTTGCATGCACAACGTAAAAAAATATAGATACTCAGACTCGCTAATGAACTACACGAAGGCGTACAAAGTTTATTCTTTCGTTAATGATTTGAATAGCGAGATTCGATCGGCTCGCAAGAATATCTCTCTCTCACATCTCAAGAATCTTCGCTATTATCATGATTTGCATCTGAAAGCACCCTGTTCTTTTTATTTTTCTTCTCCGTCTTTATCCAAAATCATGTTTTTCCATCTCTCCATTTGATGCGAAAATTCGTCCACAAGTGAGCCCCGCGTTGGGCGCCATTACCGACTTTTGTGTAAATTTCGTGTATTAATAATTTATATCATAAATTGGAAGGCTTCCTTATCCAAGAGCTGCTACGGTGAGGCTGTCATGGCATCTTGACAGCCTCATGCCAGATGAAAGTAACAGGGTCTGAATAAATAATATCCACCTTTTAGAATTTTACTTTAGTGTCTTCTGAATACACATAAATAATTTTGAGCTAAGAGCTTCATCTATATGGATAATTTAAAATCTGAATATCTCAAATTAAGACGTTCAGGGAAAAGAAATAAACGATCAAAGGAATCAAACAATGAATTCGGATTTTGAAATGAAAATTCTTTGGGTATTAAAGAAAAAATATTTTCCATCTCCTTGTTCACCTTAAAACATGTCCAAATGCTTAATTTATCAGTGGGGCAAGTCTGGTCCAATCGGCGAAATCAAAACCCTCACGATTACCCAAATCATGGATACAATAAATTATTATATGGAGTTCTATAATACCTTTAGATGTCACAGAACTCCTTATGATAATTATATCCATGATATGGGTAATCATGAGGGTTTTGATTTCGCCGGATGGACCAGACTTGCCCCCCAGGACTGATTTTGTTGATTATTTCAAAAACATTTTTTTTATAATTCATATAATCTTATTATCATAATGTGTTACCGTTTTCGTTAGCAACTCAGTTTACGTACTCATACTATATAGAGGTATGTATTTATATAAACTAAAGATGATATTAAAGAACATGTTATTTATGAATCAAATCAATGTGCGATCCAGTAAACTTCATTGATCTAGAAAAAATATTGTGAAAGAGGATTTTAATCTATTAAGTCACATTACAATATAATTTTACTTTATAGCAAGTTTAGTGCTTTTAATATACAAAAATATATTTACGTTTTCAAATATTGGATACGAAAATCATCAAACCCACTTTTGAAGAATAAAGATTAAATATGAGTTTAAAATAGAACAAATAAAATTACTATGCGATTTTTTTTTAATTTCTCACTAAAACCATTTAATTCCAAAAACTGAATACCTAGATTTGATTTGATAGATATATCTTATAAGTCCAAAGTAAGTGATTGTGGATAGTTTACTTTGTAGAATTCCATTTTAATTTAAATTAAAAAATACAACAGCATATTTTAGATTCTACGTATATTTTTTACTGGTCGATAACTATTTCGCCTTGTTAGGGCATCTTCAAGACTATGACGGCGTGGGATTTCTGTTGGGTTATATAGGTATAGGGTTGAGCTTACAGTTTTTCTGATTGTTCAGTATCTGCATAAAATAAAATTCTTAGAACTATATCAATAAACAAATTTATTTATCTGTATACAAACATATTTAGGTATTGGTGAGTCAATTGTTAAGTTTAACTATAGTCTCCACCCACTACTGTTATTTAATACTCTGTTTGCATATACTGACCAATCAAAAAACACTGTTAACTCAACCCTCTACCTATAAAACCCAACAGAAACCCCACGCCGTCATAGTCTTGAAGATGCCCTAACAAGGTGAAATAGCTATCGACCAATAAAAAATAGACGTAGAATCTAAAACATACTATTTTATTTTTTAATTAATAAAATAGTCCTAAGTATATAGAGTAGTGATCGCATGACTTTTAATTTGTTTCTGAAAATAGAGGCAGTTGTAATGTATTTGGATTTTCCGAACATCGATTCAAAAATGATTTGGGAATGCCTATTTAAACTCAATGAACTAGGCAAGAAAAATAAGGTCATCCAGCTCTGGGTTCCAGGGCATATGGGAGTCGAAGAAAATGAGCGAGCTAATAGACTCGCCATGATGGCTGCAAGAGGGCACATAATAGGACCAGCCATTCCGCGACAAAGGATACTCATATTTTCAGGCAGAAGTAAAAAAAAATATGGAGAAAGTGAGATCCGGTTACAGGATTGAACTCCCGGGATTCAGGCAGGCTAAGAACATGCTCGTTAACCATGACCGAAAAAGGTCCTTTAAACATGTGTGAGGCTCGGCAGAAAAACCCTACAAACTTTGACTGGGTTCCTCACGGGATATTGTAGACTTGGGGAACATCTGCGGAAAATAGGAATAGATGAAAACGGTACATGCAGATTCTGCAGGGAGGGGGTGGGGGTGAAAACGCCACACCGCCTCCTCTTGGAATGCAATGCTGTGACACAAGTAAGAATGAGGAACTTGGGCAAGCGCCAAATGGATATCAACTCTACACTTTCATTAAATCCCCTGCGGGTCCTCAACTAACGGGCCTGAGACTTGAGGGGATACTGTAACAGAAAGCTAAAAAAAATAATCCTGGTACTTACATCTTACAAGTAAATATAGCTTATTCCTTCACATCCTTTTAGGGACAATAATATTTATCTCACAAAAAAGTTAGTTGATAATTTTAATTGTTGATTCAAACACTCCCAATTGGTTGATAATTATATCATTGTTGATTTAAATATTGTAAAACGTATTACTTTTGAGTTGTAAAGCAAAAAAAAAAAGTAAATGTATTTGCGCAGAATGTTATTTTTAATCTCGACATAATAATTTTTCATATAAAAAACTGACATCAAAATGAATGAAGGTATGTCAAGATTGAAAAATGTGTTGGCCGGTTCTTTCTGCCTATCCCATCTAGGGACATGGCGTGATGGTATGTATTTAAGTAGTTATAATATAATCTATACAATTAGCCAGTACAATATTACGCAAATCCTTCGAAAATCGATGAGATTCATAATTTCTCATCAAACCTCTTGGCATAGTTCAGATGGATCCACCTTAGAAATTATTTCTTTCTAATGAAAAAAAAAATCATCGCATTCGGACGACGCGGTAAAAAATATTTTTAATTGCAGACGACTTTGCAGATTGAAGAGTTTGATATTTTTTTTCTAGTGAGTTCCATCATCAGAAATCGATGAAATTCATATTACAATTTCGTAGAGAATTTTTGCTGCTGAAGTGAAAATTGGAGAGTTTGATGAATTTTTCATTGATCCCATGATCATATCTTGTCCAAATTGAAATGGGACCAATCTGAAGATACTCCCTTTCTAATGAAAAATCATCGAAATCGGTCAACGTGGTAAAAATTGTGGAATTGATAACCTACTCATGAAATTCAGTCAAAAAACAATCAACTAAAATGTGTTTTAATAAAAATAAAAACATCGACACATAAACAGTCGATTCGTGTCTTGTATTGATTTTTGAAAAAGTAATTTCGAAGATTGAATTAAAATAAATATTATTGCTATCCGCTTTTAAATTACTCATTACGCAAAACACGTTGTACACCAAATCACCATCTACGCGGACTTGAGGGGGTTTGAGATTTGTTTTTTTATTGTCATTTCCAATTAAGCCTAACAGTTTTAGTTTGCTATCTGAGCCTAGCCGAGTATCTCACAGCAGTGATCCGCTACTTTTTTAGTTGAATAATTCACATTGAAAGGTTCATTTTTAAATTCGAACGAAGCTCCATTATCTATTTCCAACCGTTTGACTATTGGACCGGATCATGTCTTATATAAATCAACGAAGGATATCAAACGAAAGTATCAAGGCGTGATCTGAATTTGTATGTTCCAACTTCACCTCGGATAATTCTCCTCTCGAATAAAAATAAAAATCTCCCTTCACAGTTTTCATCTGATCTAATTAGCCACCTGAAATGAAAATTATCATTTTATGCTTGACGTGATACAACCTTTTTTTGTGTGTGCAGAGTACAAAAGTAATTATATGGTTAATTAACAAATGAAAAATATAATATGATTGATTAGAGTTTTTAATATTTTCGAAAAAGTTTGTGACAGATTTAAAATAAAAATTAATTAAGTTTAGTTTGTCGATCGACAATTCTTGATAGAACTCCATTGTACGTTGATATGTTATAAAAAATATAAAAATACTTGGTAATTGTTCTATTGTGTTTATTTGATTATTGACGCGTTTCGTGCAAAGCACATCGTCAGAATAATGCTCTACAAGACTGAGACTAGTGGTTATATACAAAATTTACATGGCAGGTGTATAAAAATGTTGGTTTTTGAACGGTTGAAAAGAAGTTATATAATGCAAATGAATCTATACAAATCTACGTTTTAATACAATGAATGTAGTTGGGTCACTGGTTGTAGTCCCCTGTGTCCATTAGGCCTGTAACAAAAGGAAACGACAGCAGTAAAATTCGAAAGGTAAATAATATTGTATTTATTGGTTTATTGTTATCTTTTAAGTGTGGTTAAAACCAATGTATTTCATAGATATTTGGTAGTTATAATTACAAACAGTTTAATTTTAATCTTAATGTATTTAACAACAAAGGAAGGTATATGTCTGTCTAACCTATCGGTTTCAATAATGGTGAATATATATGATCAATTTGTTTATTGATGAGTAATTTTTGTGGATCCTTTTTTACATCCTTGTATAGATTCATTTGCATTATATAACTTCTTTTCAACCGTTCAAAAACCAACATTTTTATACACCTGCCATGTAAATTTTGTATATAACCACTAGTCTCAGTCTTGTAGAGCATTATTCTGACGATGTGCTTTGCACGAAACGCGTCAATAATCAAATAAACACAATAGAACAATTACCAAGTATTTTTATATTTTTTATAACATATCAACGTAAAAATTAATTATTACAATTTCAAAGCCACGAGAGAGTTATTTTATATGACGGGTTTCAAAAAGTTCATTCTTCGTTTACAGAAATTATATATTTTTCTTACAATCGTGAAATCGTACACCAACTAGTTTTCTGGCCTGTAGTCGACTCGTATGTGTTAGTGCACAAAACTACATAGCAAAATTGACGTCTTCCTACTTTGTCGCTTAAGAATTCGCCATTGCTCCTTGGCATCACATTTATTTATGTAGGATTCAGGTTAATCCCCATAGCTGTGAGGCACCGGCTTAGAATAGTGCTTCCATTCTTTTAAATCATTGTTTTCGAGTGTCCCGTAAAAGCCGGGTAATCGAAAATACAACAGGCAACAATAACATCTCACATAGTTCAGCAATGAGGTTCACCACCCATTCTGAATGTAGTGCCATTTTGGTGAAACGAGACTGGTGTGTGGGTATACATAGATGTGTTGTTCTCCATTTTATAAGGCAATGCACACCCGGACACCTTTCGCTGGTTACCCCACATTGTGGGATATGCCGTGATGGTATGAATAAATGAAGGAATGAATGAGGTTAATCCCCAATTTGTGAATGCGGTGAACAGGAAGATAATAGTGATCATATTTCTTTGAATGCACTTTATTACATAGAAAGGTATTTATCTCTGAGATAATTAAACTATGTAATTCATTTCCTGTTAACACTAAATTCCTCTTGTATAACTAAATTTTTGAAAATTTACAAGAAACTTATTAGAAAAAACTGTCCCCAAGTCTTGGAAATTTGTATATTAAAGTGACAAATGTGGGTAAACTGTATTTTTTCGAATTGTGTCAACCTGGATTGTTTACCTGTTTTATTAATTCACCTTTTTGACTTAGAAATTATTATTTACACATTTTTACGTTCTTTTTTTGTTGAGTTTTATAGATATGTATGTAATATGTTGTTTTTTTTCTCAATTCATGTGTTGCTGGTGCGGTAGCGCGTCGTCAGCGAAATATGGGTTAACCAGTAATACTTATCAAACATTTTTGGCTTATTTGTTGTATTAATGTCTGCTAATGATATCGGGTGGAACGCCAAAAATTAAATAAAATAAGTAGAAAGAAAATGGATAGGAGGAACATGGGAGAAGCCTTAATACAGCAAGGATGGAACAACAAAATGTTATTAGAGAATGCAGGAGGAAAATCGATAAGAGGAACATGAAAATTAATGTATTTATTAAAAACCAAATTCTTATTTTTTAAATTTGTGTTTATAACGTATGCAGTTTATGTTTTTAAAATGGTTTCAGTTTTGGTGTATATACAATAGGTTTATCCAGACATTTTATACAGGTATATATTACTACGAAAGTATTACAGATAATAACACGATGTGGAAGCTCACGTGAAAGCTGACACCATACAGACATTATGTACATAGTATGTATGTATGTAGCAATATCTGTTTCGTTTCTATTTTTGTAAAGGTACATAGATAAATCTCACAGAAGAAAAGACTTATTCCTTTGTAGCAATCATATTCACATGTGGTAATAATATCAAGATAAACGTGGCTTTATTTGACTTATATCAATTTTAATATTTATGACATCTACATGCAATGCACACAATAAATACATATCATTCTACTATATTATTTTTGTAGATGTTAAACACACAAGTAGGTTAAAGAGATTTCAAGATAAAATTGACTGTTATATATTCCACAAAGACTTTTTTTCCGTTTATCAGGTCATTATGAAAATGGCAACACAAGTTGAAATGATTTGGTTTCTTGAATACCTCTGAGTACTTGTGTCTTACCCCCACTTTCACCAAGGTTCCTAAGCGCTAAAATCAATTTTTTGATGCACTCACCATAAAATTTGTGCAATTAACAAATAAAATTTCATTTTTATTTGTTAATTGCACAAATAACCTGAAATAATATCTCTTGGGAATACTGAACTGATAGAGCATAGGTATAATATTTGACCCGCCAGTCATATCTTTATTCAGTCGAGTCTCAGATCAAATCAAGACAGCATACAATTTATAAAACAATCGGGATTTCTTGCGAAGGAGGAAAGAAGAAAAAAATTATGTACTTTTACACTACAATGTCGAACATTTGATATTAACCAATTTTAAGATTTAAAAGGTTTCCGGTCCTCTTTTTGGAGGATCCTCCAATGAACTCTTTCGCTTGTTGTTGCCCACAGCTGGCATTCCGGAAGTCTCAACAAATATATTTCAAAGAATTTTTGAATAAATTAAATCTAGGACGCCATACGTCAAATACCGTACACACGAAAACATAAAAAGCAATTATAGCTAAAATTAAATATAATTTTTTCATAATTTTAGTTAATTATAGCTGCCATTCAAATATCATTATTATCAGTAAGTAAAATGACTGCAGTAAATCCATCTTTTTATAAAAAAGGCTAAAGCTGTTGTACCTGTTAAATAACTCTTTATTGACATCCATTCTCTGTCCTCTCTCTTCTCCCACAACCTCTATATCCCTTTCTTTCTTTGTTTTATTGTTATCAATTAAACGTACCTATCACTAAACTATTTAAAGCCTCACGTTTCTTTCGTAGGTTGGAATAAATTGCCCTACGGCAGTAAACCCGCCACTGTAAAGATTACAGTGCATGAAGTAAAATTAAAAAATAAACTTGAGAGCCGGTAAACTATGGCATTTCGCTTGAAAATGCTTCGAGAGTAATTTTTAAGTACAAAGCTTCTAAAGCAGTTGATAGAAGTTTATTCAGTTTACAGCTTCTTGACTGCATACACTAATCGTTCTCATAGTAAAGAAAATACTATTTTTTAACAGATTTTTAATTATCTCAATAGAGACGAACATGGAATATTTATTGTAGGAGAACCGGGAAATCAAGGCACCTACAGGGCTTACGACCTGTCATCGGCTGGTTTACGTGATCACTTTATGCGCTTGCGCAACGTTCACCAATTATGCCTTTTAATGAGATCCCTATCAATTCAATTTTGAAAGTTCTATATATTGTAATACTGAAATTCTTTTCGCTTGAAAATAAGGAATTTTTACTACAGCCATCTATGGGTGAAATTATGAACAACAATCTTATTATTTTTATTTATTTTGTTGGAACGCCATCTATTGAGAGAATTGGTTTTTTGTAAATAATGAAAGCTACAATTCTTATATCTGAGGTGACAATGCATTTTTCGCATAGAAGTCACCCCTGAATTGCGCCAGACTTATAAGGTCATTTTTGTCTTATTTACCTACTTGTACCAATGTGTAAGTAATCGAATATTTTTATTATTGCATATGCGCAAACATTGGATTTTTTTTTCCCTGTCGGGAGTCAAAGATATTTTTTAACAGATTTTTAATTATCTCAATAGAGACGAACATGGAATATTTATTGTAGGAGAACCGGGAAATCAAGGCACCTACAGGGCTTACGACCTGTCATCGGCTGGTTTACGTGATCACTTTATGCGCTTGCGCAACGTTCACCAATTATGCCTTTTAATGAGATCCCTATCAATTCAATTTTGAAAGTTCTATATATTGTAATACTGAAATTCTTTTCGCTTGAAAATAAGAAATTTTTACTACAGCCATCTATGGGTGAAATTATGAACAACAATCTTATTATTTTTATTTATTTTGTTGGAACGCCATCTATTGAGAGAATTGGTTTTTTGTAAATAATGAAAGCTACAATTCTTTTATCTGAGGTGACAATGCATTTTTCGCATAGAAGTCACCCCTGAATTGCGCCAGACTTATAAGGTCATTTTTGTCTTATTTACCTACTTGTACCAATGTGTAAGTAATCGAATATTTTTATTATTGCATATGCGCAAACATTGGATTTTTTTTTCCCTGTCGGGAGTCAAAGATATTTTTTAACAGATTTTTAATTATCTCAATAGAGACGAACATGGAATATTTATTGTAGGAGAACCGGGAAATCAAGGCACCTACAGGGCTTACGACCTGTCATCGGCTGGTTTACGTGATCACTTTATGCGCTTGCGCAACGTTCACCAATTATGCCTTTTAATGAGATCCCTATCAATTCAATTTTGAAAGTTCTATATATTGTAATACTGCGCAAACATTGGAAAATCTGTTAAAAAATATCTATATATTGTAATAATGCGCAAACATTGGAAAATCTGTTAAAAAATATCTTTGACTCCCGACAGGGAAAAAAAAATCCAATGTTTGCGCATATGCAATAATAAAAATATTCGATTACTTACACATTGGTACAAGTAGGTAAATAAGACAAAAATGACCTTATAAGTCTGGCGCAATTCAGGGGTGACTTCTATGCGAAAAATGCATTGTCACCTCAGATATAAGAATTGTAGCTTTCATTATTTACAAAAAACCAATTCTCTCAATAGATGGCGTTCCAACAAAATAAATAAAAATAATAAGATTGTTGTTCATAATTTCACCCATAGATGGCTGTAGTAAAAATTCCTTATTTTCAAGCGAAAAGAATTTCAGTATTACAATATATAGAACTTTCAAAATTGAATTGATAGGGATCTCATTAAAAGGCATAATTGGTGAACGTTGCGCAAGCGCATAAAGTGATCACGTAAACCAGCCGATGACAGGTCGTAAGCCCTGTAGGTGCCTTGATTTCCCGGTTCTCCTACAATAAATATTCCAACTTCGTCTCTATTGAGATAATTAAAAATCTGTTAAAAAATATAAAGCTCCCAAACGTTCTGAACATATGAGACTAAGGGTCGTATTACGAGAATTATTTGAGAAAAATGTTAGAAAATGAAAGGTCCCATACTGCGAGAACACTGCTTACAGGACCTCAACTTTTTCTATATTGAAGAATATATTGAAGAACCAATTTATGTATGTGAATAAAATATATATTGAAGAATATAAAACAAGGATAATAAAAAGTAATAAGGCGACAGGAGAGGAGGGAACAAGGATATGACAAAGAGGAAAATTTAAGTCTTATTTCTAAGGAAATGATTCTTTAGATTTCTTTTGAAAGCGGGAAGTGTTAATGAAACTCGAAGTTGTGATTCCGATGTCGAGCTGCTTGTACGGAGAAAGGTGTGGCGAAAAAGAAAGTATTGCGTACTGGGATATTGAGCGTTCTTTCAGTGTTTGGACGAACTTTATATATGTTGTACCTACAACTCATCGTTGAATTTTATCCTTATCGGCGTGAAAGAACACCGTGGCTAAAAAATTTCAGGCAGTGGTTTCGGATTCTGTATGCGACGTCACTCATTAGGCTGGTTTAGATCGTGATAAGTTTGGTGTAATGGTCGCAAACCTTCATTGGAACATGATGGAACTTGTTTACAAGAATTATAAAATGTTCAATCGAAAAAATATAGTCATTCCTGGCGCTCCCGTAGCAGCCGGGTGCGTTCTTACGCGCTCCTGGGGAATATAGTTTTTATACCGGTAATATAAGTTAAATAGTGTCCAATTTAGCATAGTAAATTTAGTAATGTGATATGCGTTAACTTTAATATTCTTTTGTGTTATAAATATACTATAGTTGTGGTTTTAATGCAAAAATACATTGTAACTGTCAAATATTCGTTTGTGATGATGATTCTATTATACAAGTGACAATTGGTAGTTATTGGATGCCACATGTTCGTTGTTTGCTGCCTATTTTTTCACCAATACCGCCACGTCGGTAGGGCAGATAACGGCCTGTGCAATCCCTGAAGCTGAGTAACCCACACGTGTACACCACATGTTGGACGCAGTACGACCGACCGTAGGACTATGGAATGCAGTTATCGACACCCCATCCTTCATTAAGTATACCACTAAATTTTTATTGACACTAACAAATAAGGTTCATTGCTTACAACCAACTTTACTACATAAAATTAGAACATTTAAACTTCATAGAATTGCTAACAAAAGGAGATCTCGTGGATGTCGTGGTGGACAAAAACTTAGTGAACATCATAATATAAATACCAGTGCTTTAGAATCACGTTCACTGTCTGTACAACAGCAAAGACATAAAATCATAGCTCCGAAAAGAATCACTGTTTGTCATTGGAATGCCAGATCTTTAAACAATAAATTAACGCACGTACATGAAATCATACAACAGAGGAAAATAGGACTTCTAGCAATAACTGAAACCTGGCACGATGACTACGATTCAATCCCACTTAAAGAGCTGCGCTCCAAAGGGTACGGTACTGCAGAGGAATCCAGGCCTAGAAAATCGAACAATTGCAATAGTAATCACGGTGGTATCGCACTTATTGGGATCCAAGGATTACGAATAGTTAAGATACCACTTGGCGAATACAATACGTTTGAGTGCCTAGGTTGTCGTGTCTCAACGGGAAATTCTATCTGTTATGTAATAGTAATATACAGACCGGGATCAAAACAAATAACGGAACTATTTTTCAGTGAATTCACTTCGCTGCTTGAAGTAACTGTTCCGTTATTCAACCACTCAGTAATCATTACAGGCGACATAAACATTCACCTGGAACGAGATATTCCACATACAAGGAAATTTAAAGATATTCTAGAGACATTTGGACTAACTCAAGAAGTAAATCAACCCACCCATGATGCCGGTGGCCTCCTTGATGTTATAATAACAAATCCAGAACGCAGCAAAATCCCGACTCCAAAGGTCGTCGATATTGGTTTGTCTGATCATCGGTTGATTGAAGCGACAATCGAAATTGACCAGCCTCCGCCAGTATATCAAAATGTAATATCGAGAGCATGGCGAAAATTCAACATTCAAGATTTTAAAACCGACTTGAAGACGTCTCCTCTATGCAATGATAATACCTTTGACAACACCTCCGTAGATAAATTAATAGATCTCTACAATGATATTTTAAAAACTCTTTTAAATAAACATGCTCCACAAACTTCAAACAGACGTCGCATTCGTTCATCCGACCCCTGGTTTGACGAAGAATGTAGGGAGAAAAAACGAAATATGCGGAAACTGGAACGATTATACAAAAACAAGAAAACTCCAAATAGTCGCGTTGAATGGCTAAAAAGTCAAAACATATACAAAGAAACGGTGACTCGGAAAAAGAATAGCTTTTGGACGACTAAAATAAACTCAGAAAAACACAATCCTCAACAAATGTGGAAGTCAATTAATAAAGAACTCTGCAATACGAAAGACCAATCACAGACTCAAGCTCTTCCCGATAACATATCAAACTTTTTTTAAAACAAAATAAATACCATCCGTACACATACTACATCACAGCAAGATCCATCATTTAACCTCTTATCTACTGAAGCCCTAACTGCCTTTGCCGAAACCACAAACGAAGAAATCGGCAAATACATAAACAGTTCACCTAACAAACATTGCTCACTTGACCCCATCCCGACATGGCTTCTGAAGTCATGCTCCAGTGAGCTAGTTCCATTTTTCAAATATATTATAAACCTTTCAATAAAATCTGGATATGTACCTAATGCCATGAAGCGAGCTGTTATTACTCCAGTATTGAAAAAACCTACACTAGATCCGGATGACCTTAATAATTACAGACCAATATCAAACTTACCATTCATAGCAAAACTACTCGAAAAAATTATATCAAAACGTATAAATGACCACATTGAAACGAATTTGCTATTTAACAAAAATCAATCAGCATATAGAAAATATCACTCGACAGAAACGGGACTTCTAAAAATACTATCAGACATAATACTGGCTACTGAAACAGGAAATGTGGCACTAGTGTCTTTTTTAGATATGAGTGCTGCATTCGACACAATCGACCATGAAATTTTACTAAACAGAATGGAAATAACATATGGTTTTCATGGCACTGCCATTAATTGGCTTAAGTCATATCTAACAGACAGATTTCAGACTGTTAAAATCAACGAATCTACCTCAAAACCTTCACCAATGAAGACGGGAGTACCACAAGGCTCCGTACTGGGTCCACTGTTATTCATCCTTTACACAAAAGAAATATTTGATATTATAAAAGGACATGACCTAAATGCCCACTGTTACGCAGACGACTGGCAGCTGTACTCACAGTGCTCTTCAGAAAACACAGCGACTTTAAAAGACAAAACAATCAAATGCATACAAGACATAAATGACTGGATGTCATCAAACAAACTCAAGTTGAACCCGACTAAAACTGAATTTCTTTGGACTGCCACACAAAGGCGTCAACACCTTCTGGATAAATCAGAATTTAAAGTAGATCAATCAAACATTCTCCCTAATTCCAGTGTAAAACTTCTCGGAGTCCACATAGACTCTAGCCTGACTCTCAAAAAACAAATAAATTGCACAACTAGAGCAGCATTTTATCATCTTCGTAGAATCAAGTCAATTCGCAGAAATCTTCCAATAGACGCTACTAAATCTCTCATCAACGCTTATGTTATTTCAAGACTTGATTACTGCAATAGCATATATGATCATCTCCCAAAACAAGAAATAAAAAAACTCCAATCTGTATTTAATACCGCTGCTAGAGTTATCACGGGTGCTTCTAAATACTCTCACATCTCTCACCACTTAAAAAATCTTCACTGGCTCAAGTGCCCTGAAAGGATAGAGTACAAGATATGCCTAACAACATTCAAGGCAATACACGGTCTGGCCCCGCAATACCTATCCGAAATGTGCACTCCGCTCACCTCAAACAACAGACAGAAATCCCTCCGTTCAGCTCAAAGCTCAGCAATCGGTAAACTAAACGAAGTTAACCGAGTGCACAAATCAAACTTTGGTGATCGTGCGTTCGGTGTTGCTGGTCCATCCTCATGGAATAAACTTCCATACCGACTCAGACAAATAGACAATATAAACACGTTTAAAAAACAACTTAAGACACACCTGTTTAATATTTCACACAATAACACCTCCTAAATTTGAATTTGTATATAATGTAATGAAACCAACTTAATAACACTGTAATTAACTGCTCCGTGACACTTCTCAACGTTTCATGGCATTAGATTCAATTAAATAGAATATACTAATTACTGTATACATCGTTTTTATGTTTATTTTTAATTTAATTTAAGATCAATAACCTAGATTTTAAGCTTTTACTTACATGAAAAACTAATAGCTACAAAGCGCCCTTGAGGTGAGTTTTCACGAAAACGGCGCTATATAAATTGTCCAACCATATATATATATATATATATATATATATATATATATATATATATATATATATATATATATATATATATATATATATATATATATATATATATATATATATATATATATATATATATATATATATATATATATATATATATATATATATATATATATATATATATATATATATATATATATATATATATATATATATATATATATATATATATATATATATATATATATATATATATATATATATATATATATATATATATATATATATATATATATATATATATATATATATATATATATATATATATATATATATATATATATATATATATATATATATATATATATATATATATATATATATATATATATATATATATATATATATATATATATATATATATATATATATATATATATATATATATATATTATTTTTACCCGAATACGTTAAAACACTTTTTAATACAATTCTAGTAAAACATAATTTTTACCTACAAAATTTACCTTCAAGGCAATGTATAAATGGAGCTACCTAATAAATATGGGAAGTCTTATATTATCACAAGATGCTATACAAAAAACATCATAAAAAATCAACTTTGTATGTGATTTTTGCGTATCTTATTCATGTAAACATTCTTTATTTGAAGCACAAGTTATGAATGTTCGTGTAAACAAAAATCAGTAGTGAATAATTTTATAAAATATACGAAAAAAGATAAACAAGAATAATGAGCGACGTGCGATGTTATTAAATATTTCATACAAAATAGCGTTTCTATGTATAACTTATTTAAAAGCGTAAAACTAAATCAATAGTGAATAGTAAATACTTTGGAATTTTATCTTCTTCTGGTGCCCTGTCAAGAACCTCTGACATTGGCGATCACTCTGGCGAATCCCTCTCTGTCCTGTGCTGTTCGGAATATATACTACACAGTTCTGAAGCCCGCCCATTCCTTAATATTACACAGCCAGGTCATCTGTCTCCTTCCAGTCTCTCTGCGACCTTCAACATACCTTGCCCTCCAGTATTAATTAGAGCTAGTCGTATTTTTCCTCTCATTATGCGACCTAAATATGCGATCAAGCGGACCTTCATTGTAGATAGGAGTTTCCTGGTTGTTCTGGATCGACATAAGACTTCTTAGATTGTAACCAGGGGGACAAGTCTGGTCGACCGGCGGAAACGAAACTATTCCATTTTTACCCGTATCATAGATAAAATTATCTCACGGAGTTCTAAAATATCTCAAGATGTTATAGAACTCCATAAAATAATTAACTCCATAAATAGTTAGTTAGATATCTGACTGGTGAACCAAAGGTCCCGGGTTCGATTCCCTGTGGAGACACAGTTTTTAATTGTGTTTTCAGTCTGGATCTGTGAGAAGATATATAACTTGTTATTGGGTGCGTGTTAAATTAATATTTGACATAGTACCCGTTAGTTGCCCGAGAAGCAATACTTATTAAATATTTGTAAATATAGATGGTTTTGATTCCACCGGTTGACCAGACATGCCACCCTGATCAGTCCAGGGATTTTGAGCATTCTGTGACGCAACCACATCTCATTGTAAATTTATTGAATTTAACTTATGTCATGTTTCTGAGTAGAGAGAATACAATGACATACTATTTATAATTCTTTGTGAATATTCTTAGTTTGATTCATTCCTCGTCCTATTTCCATCCTCCCTACTTTGTCTAAGATAGTCGAAAAGGTGGCAAACTCTCAATTAACATCATATCTCAATGACCTTAACCTTCTCGATCCCTTGCAGTCTGGTTTTAAGAGGGGTCATAGTACTACCACTGCGTTGCTTAAGATCACTGAGGATGTGAGACTGGCCATGGAGGAGGGAAAACTCACTCTTCTTACCTTGTTGGACTTCACCAACGCCTTCGGTAGTATTGATTTTGACTTGCTCCTCTCTAAACTGAGATCTCTTAATTTATCGGATGTGTCTCTTCGATGGTTTAGTTCATATCTGTCGGGGAGAAAGCAGAAAATTGTTACTTCTGAGATTTCTTCAAATGAATTATCTCTGACTACTGGTGTTCCTCAGGGAGGAATCCTGTCTCCACTCTTATTTTCTATCTTCATCACAACAATGACTTGTGGCATCTCCTGTTCGTATCATTTGTATGCGGACGACCTTCAACTATATTCTCACTTTAAGTCCGAAAACATAACCTCATCAATTAACTCAATGAACCTGGATCTTCATCGGATTGGTCTGTGGTGTTCTCGGAATGGTCTGATTGTGAATCCTACAAAGTCGCAGGCAATTATTTTGGGAAGCCATAGAATGATTTCTCACGTCGATATGACTTCTTTGCCCATGCTCATGCTTAATGGCTCAGCCATCTCTTTCTTCCAGTCCGTTAAGGACCTGGGAGTCCACCTTGACACTAATCTATCCTGGTGGAAGCAGATTGGCGAGGTTAGCCGTAGGACGTTTGCCACTCTTCACTCTCTTAAGAGACTGCAGCGGTTTCTATCTACTGAGATAAAAACCCTGTTGATCCAGTCCTTGATTTTTCCTATTTTTGATTATGCTGACGTCTGCTATCTCGACATCAAATCTGAGTTCTTATCTAAATTAGACCGTCTGCAGAATGTCTGCATTAGATACATCTTCGGTCTGAAAAAGTTTGACCATGTATCGGAATTTCGTACAAAACTGGGCTGGTCTTCAATGGGCAAACGCAGGGATGTTCACACACTCTGTCTTCTCTATAGGATTTTGTATAGTGAGGTGGCACCAAAGTATCTCAGAGACAGGTTTCATTTTTCATCGGAGCATGGTCTACCTCTGAGATCGGGTAGTAACGGTCTTCTTGTGATTCCCTCCCACCGATCGGACTTCTACACTAATTCTTTTACTGTTCATAGTGCTAGGCTCTGGAATCAACTTCCCGTTGATACTCGAACCTTACCATCATTTTTCTCTTTCAAACAGCGGGTGAAACTCTGATGTCTCTCTTCCCTCCCTGCCTCATTTTCCTCCTTACCACTATCTCCGCCCCTTCCTTTTTTCCCCTTCCCATCCCCCCTAAATGCATATGTGTGTATGTATGTATGTGTGTGTATATGTATATATATGTTCTGATATATATGTTCTTATATATTCTTATATTATTTTTATTTTCTAAGGTTGACTGGAAGATGTTAATTTTATTAACAAGTCCGCCTTTTGGCTTTTTTAATGTTTTAACTTTCTCTTGTTTGCACTTATTTTGTTATGTTATTTTAGCCAATAAAGAATTATTATTATTATTATTATTATTATTCATCTTCATGCATTGCGTCAAACTATCACGCCAATAATAAGCAGATTTATTAGATTGCTAACATTTTCTGCCTTCAAAATGTCATTCACATTGGACAACCCCTGTCTGCAACTCTATCATCCATTAACTTATGTAGGTAGTAATGAGTTTTTTGCAATATATTCAATGTACGATAATCACGTCAAAGTATTTTAGTCTTTAGTTACAATATCCTTTTAAGCTCGAAATTAGCTTTTTTTTACTTATTTGAATTTCAAATATTATTCTGAGAAATCTCATTTTCATTGAACTTCAATAACTTTTTTTACTCGCATCTTCTTCTGATTTAAGATTGAGAATATTTTTTTACATTTTCAAATTTCCAACAAAATTATTGTTTTCATCGAATTTCATAATTATTAAAAACTAAATTTCTTCAATAAAATTAATAATTACTTATCATGCCGACCGCCGTAGCACAGTCTGTTGGTAAGCCGTCGGTTTCTGTGCGGGCGTCCTGGGTTCGATTTCCAGCAGAGGAGAAATTTATTGAAATTCATTTCTCACGCAAATATGGCTTCTCTGGACTGGAAAAACTGGTTAGTTGGAAGAAATTGCCATACGGCAATAAAATTGCCACTTGCGCAGGGTGCAAGAAATTATTATTATTATTATGTTTCTGGTATATTATTGTTTATTTTGAATATTATATATTTCATAAAAATGAATAATTATCTCTTTATAAATATTTCAAGCATCGTTCACATTTTCAAAATGTAATGTACATCATGAAAATGTATGCAATCCAGATTCAAAAGGCTGTGTAAAACGATAAATTACATCATCAGTAAAAACACAAATTTCAAATTTATAATTATTTGATATTCTTTGATATTCCTAATGGTCGACCCTTACAGCAAAAAGTGTCCACAAGTTGAAGGTTGCACGACGATCCATGGAAAGGCAGATGCTTGGAGTGAGTACCTATACGCGACTAGATACGAAACGAAGAGTTTATTTGATATACCTACCCCATGTATATCAAATAAATTGTTTGAAACAAATCCTAGTTTAACAAATGAAATGTTTTGCATGTTGACTGAAACTATAGTAAGATTGATCGATTATCTGACATTGATAAAAAAAACAACACGTTAAGATGGATGAGATAAAATGCCTCTAAGACACACGAAACCTTGACTTTTCTGAATAAAAGGTTATTTTTTTTATCTTTGTTTTTGACTTTGAAATGTTTCAATTAATAATATATCATGGTTCAAAATAACACTAGTTGCATTTAACACATGAGATCCAACTGTCGATAGTGATAGTATGTATAGTTGAAGAATTAGTACCAAACTATAAACCCATAAATACAAATTATTGAATATTTTAAGATATTTTGTTTTCTATACAACACATATGTATCTCAAGATAGGATAGTATGGAGGTCAGTCCTTTTTTCCTACCCAGAATATGAAAACAGCATGTTAGTAAGGAGATTAAGTATCAAACTATAAAGTTTTCTTAGATATTGTGTAGGTATAGGCTTTGTCTCTTAATTCAATTCAATATAAGAATTGTAAAAAAAAATTGAGATGTACTACTACAATGTTCATATTTTTTATCCAACTGTCGATTTATTCGAGAGAACTTTGTTCTCTTAACATATCGACAATGTTTCAAGCCAGGATTCGCGAGAATTGTATGCGCAGTCTATTTTTTTCACGGCTTTTCCAACTTTGAAGTCAAAAAACACCAACTTAGAGGCATCGCAGCATATTATATGTTCCGTATACGGATATACTCAGAATTCGGAGTAGAACATTTCGTGTGTCTGTGTGTGTGTGTGTGTCCCATATAACTTTTGATCCGCTCAATTTACAGAGCCCAAAATTTCAGAATACACAGACACAGACACACGAAATGTTCTACTCTAAATTATGAGTAAATCCGTATACGGAACATATATGCTGCGAAGCTTCTAAGTTGGTGTTTTTTTACTTCAAAGTTGGAAAAACCGTGAAAAATATAGACCCTGCATACAATCTCGCATATCCTGGCTTGAAATATTGTCGATATGTTAAGAGAAGAAAGTTCTCTTGAACAAATCGACAGTTGGATTACATAAAAATATTTACAAACTGTTTTTTAAGTATGTATGTGAATTGACAAAAACATTTATCAGGTATTAAACATTATCACAAAAATATTTACATTTACGAGCGAAAAGTGGATCAGAGTTGCCATCAAATTTATATGACCAATTTGTGTATGCGTTTTTCTTTGTTATTCATTAATTATTCTTTGTTTTTTTCCTACTTTGCTTAATTATAATAAGGTATACATATAATTGATGCTAAGCGTGACTGTATTTTTCATCTTGTGTGTCACCTGT
The DNA here is from genome assembly GCA_963576475.1 of Molanna angustata. Classification (NCBI taxonomy): domain Eukaryota; kingdom Metazoa; phylum Arthropoda; class Insecta; order Trichoptera; family Molannidae; genus Molanna; species Molanna angustata. The sequence goes on along the minus strand of OY754964.1, from coordinate 49,939,629 downwards.
GACTACATATGCATTGGAGACTATGGCCCTTACAAAAATATATCTAGAAAAGCTCAAATGCACACAGCGATCCATGGAAAGATCCATGCTTGGTATAAGCCTAAGAGATAGAATAAGAAATGAGGAAAATAGGAAAAGAACCAGAGTAGCGGATGAGATGGATCGCGTAGCAAGATTGAAGTGGCAATGGGCGGGACATATTGCATGACAAGACCCCACAAGATGGACCCCTAAAATATTAAGATGCAGACCTAGAGAAAAAAAGAGAGGCGTCCGAAGACCTCAAAAAAGATGGTCCTACGACATAGCTGCTGTGGGGGGTAAAAATTGGCTGCAAGCAGCAACCGACAAAAGGAAATGGAAGGGTATGGAAGAGGCCTATATCCAGCAGTGGAGGACAGGGGGAAGAAGAAGAAGTATCACCTGTATTTGTCCAGTCATTGTATGTGTGTTTTGAATAGAGTGAAATAAAGTAAGATGTACCTAAGTGAAATAAAATAAAATGTAATAAATACATATGTAGCTAATAATTACATATCAATATTTTGGTCTTTTTTTACACCGGGCCTCCCCCTACACAAGCATCGTCAGCTTAAAGAGGGAGGGGATGTTGTATTAAATTATGTTTTATATTTATTTATTATTTCCATCAACGGCTAAATAGCCTTTTACAAGTACATAAAAAATAAAATAGTACAAACACGTTTTATACATACATACAATAATATTATAAAATGAAAACAAAAAGAGATGTATACGTGTATCAAATACCTATCAGAATATTTTTTGCATATTATATCTAAACATTTTTAAATAAATAATACCAAAAACAAAAAGAAACAAAATAAATAGCATAAATAAATTATATACCTAGGTATAAAGTAAATTATAAAGTGTCATTAAAAAAGAATGAAACATAAAAAACAAACAAAAAGAATGAAAAAAAGCCATGAAATAAAATATAAAAAGAGATGCCTAAAAATATATATACATACACACAATATGCAATAAATAATTAAAATCAAAACTTTATAAATTATTAAAAAAAAAAGAATTTTATTAATTTAATTATTGTTTTAATATATGTATTTTTTGTATTGTAATAAATAAATAAAATTAATAAATATCGATAAAGCTGTGAGGCACCGACTTAGAATAGTGCTTCCACTCTTTTCATGATTGTTTTCGAGTGTCCCGTAAGAGGCGGGTAATCTAAAATACAACAGGCAACAATAACATCTCACATAGTTCAGCAATGAGGTTCACCATCTATTATGAATCTAGTGTCTTTTTAGATGAGTCGAGACTGGTGTGTGGGTATACACGCATGTGTTGTGATCTTTTTATAAGGTCATGCACACCAGCATACCTGTTGCTGGTTATCACACATTTTGGGATATGCCGTGATGGTATGAATGATTAGAAAAGATTCTTTATAATTATGTAAATAATTGTGGCAGATTGGCTAGCTCGCTAGATTAGTACCTAATCCCAGGGAATCTTGCCTTGACCGATTTCGTTCACCTACAGCACAAGTATTTGCTTAAAAAAGGGAATATGTGAGAATGTAGGTTCTTTCTACAAGAATATATACATTTTTTTCAAGTTTTTTTGTCGTGTTTATGATCTAAAACTAAGCTTTAGACAGGTTATAAAATTATCAACGACTTTTCATTCATTCATTCATTCTCCAGATAGGTAATTAAAATTTAGAAATTTAAAAAAAGTGTTATTAAAAATAATTTCTTGCTGGCAAATAAACATAGGACGCCAGCGCTTAATTCAATCGGCTCACCACTAGGTAACGTCTATTGTTGATGGTTCTACGTAAGATATGGATGCATATACAGAAATAACCTGCAAGGATTTTTTTGTGTATTTTTTAAGAAAAAATATAACGAGCCTAAGTAATTGGCGAACATATATTATTAAAGACAGATGTGAGACACTCGAGTCTCTCTTTTTACCCTGTCAAATTTAAAAATATCATATTTAACGTTGATTTGATTTCATAGAAAAATTCTCTATATGGCAACACCTTTTATACATTTAATAGGTTCAATTCTGAAAACGCAATAAAATTTTAATGATATATCAAATGCATTATTTTTATGATGTACTTAATTGCTATTCTGAATATGTATAAAAAAAGCTTAATAAGATAAAAATGACAAAAGAATATCACAGATGTGTTATTATAAAATGGATATATATGTTCACTTAATATGTTCATTCAAATTTTAATACGCTTCGGAATTCAACTCATTGTACAGTTTTTATCGACAGATAGTTTAGGTTGGAATCGCATAAAAAAATACAGAATATAATTAATATAAAAGCTCTTTTAAATTATTCCAATATTTAATTGAAGACTAAACTCAACTTGAAAATGTGCTTATCACGAAACCGGTAGTAATTGTCTTTAATAATAAATATAGGTAAAATTAAATAGTTTTATAAAATTAAAAAAAATAATATTTAAAAAATAAACATTAGTAAAACGAATTAAATCATATGTAAGAAAAATGATTACCTTGATAGATTATAAGAAGAAATGCAGCTGTAACCTTCCAACTAAACATTGTGATGTTAAATTGGTGTTTTCATATAATTAACATGAATAAAATGCACTTTAAAAGTAAGTTTTTTTTTATTATGAATTATTCACTTGAGTTCCATGGTTATTTTAAACTATATTCAATAAGTTCTCAAATATACACATTAATGCACATTGGTTCATATAAATGAAAACTAAATTAATTTACATCTAATAAAAAATGCATTCCGATTTCCATGAGCACAATTAAGCAATAGTTTGATTTGTTAAATGTTTGTGCTAATCTGTGTTTTATAAAAATATTCGAGAATCAAAAAGTTCGCGCTTTTATTTAAACGATAAGATTTTTTTCAACGAAACATGGTCAAGCAGTCTGGTAGGTACCTACCGAGCTTTACGATTTGTGGCCGTTTGAAAAAAATAAAAATAATTTCCCCTGCACGATACAAAGTACGACGGCCACATGAAATCGCGTCTTACACAAGCACAATATCACGTCCAAATAACCATAAATGTCACGGATTTTTTTTAAACACCATACAGATTATTTACAAGTGACACGCGATACATTTGCCACCAAGAAAGTTGCATGTAGATGTAATTATACAAAGAGTCTGTCGTTTTAAATTGAGCGTGATTCGCCAACGGTTGTTGGAGTAATCATTTTGAAATTCACTTGACGCGGGCAAAAATAACTACGTCTACGATTCCGGTGCGCGGGCTACGCCAGATGTCGTAGCGGCAGCGACGACTAGCCGCTACGGCGTGTAATTCACAACTGACCAATGATGTGAAGTTTTCCCGGTCTACGATAGTAGTGTCTACGTAGAACGTAGATAGGTGGCAAAAGGGTGCGCGATAGAATTCCCACCGCCGCCGTAAACGGTATTTTCAAATAAATAGTTTTCATATATTCAGCCAACAAGTAAAATTATGTTACGCTCTTCCTATGTTGCTTCTCATTATTTATACGAGATTGAGTTTATTAAATCGCACCTTTTCATTATAATGAAATTCCATTTTAATAATTTTACTCGTGTATGAAGTTATATTTCAAATATGAAGATAATAGAACTTTATAATATTTATTTACATGAACTATTCTGCAATATACTCGTAGTTTGTTCCTCATAATTTTATTTCTAATTTTTTTATCAAAAAGCTTGGTAATATTATAAGATTTAATCAGACATAAAAAAATTCTATGCTTTAGATATTTAGGAGTCTTTCTGATTATACTGTGATAGTGGTCCATTGCATTGAACAAATCCGATCCATATTTAATAGAAGGACTGCGTTTCCGTAACATGTCGCAAAGTGACTCATAAAGACAGTGGTTTATAGGTAGTAATATAAAATAAATATGGTTAGTATTACCTACCACAAAATATCCGCCGAATCATAAAATGATATAAAATAAATCAAATCATCGGCTGCACATCTCAAGGTGGGACCTGGCCAACAAAAGAAGTCATCGCCTTTCCGATTTGTTAGCGGCTCCATGTCTTCAATTGACCACGCCCAAACAGTCCAGGTCCTCCTGGATGCGGTCTCCCCCTACTCGAGTAGGAGGATCCTCACACCCCTTGGTCTATGGTAAAGGACTCATGCATTGAACACGAGCATCATTTTGTTCTGTGTAAGGGTTCTCCATCTGCAGTTAACTGTGAATGATTTGACAACAAACATGTAAATCCTTTCACTCCACTGCTTAAATATACATATGAACTATTTGATGCTCGAACAATTGACGAAAAATAATTATTTTTGATTATCAAAATTGCGTAACAAATTTGAGACCACGGCGAACGCATGGACGACAAAAGAATTATTAAAATTTTAAATACAAAAGTACCCGATAATAGAAAACTATCCGGAAGAGTTGCGAAGAGAACTGTTGGACCCTTTTCTCCCTTCTCCAGAATAGCCCACTTTAACAAACAGGGGGGCAAGTCCCGTCAAACGGTAGAATCAAAGCCCTAATGATAACCCATATCATGGATATAATTATCGTATGGAGTTCTATTAAATCTTGAGATATGTAGATATGTTATAAATATAAAAAAATACTTGGTAATATGTAGTTCTATTGTATTTATTAGATTATCGACGCGTTTCGTGCTGCTGTCGTTTTCTTTTGTTACAGACCTAATGGACACAGGGGACTACAACCAGTGACCCAACTACTTTCATTTTATTAAAATGTAGATTTGTATAGATTCATTTGCATTAAATAACCTATTTTTCAACTGTTCAAAAACCAACATTTTTATACACCTTTCATGTAAATTTTGTATATGACCACTAGTCTCAGTCTTGTAGAGCATAATCCCGACGATGTGCCTTGCACAAAACGCGTCGATAATCTAATAAATACAATAGAACTATTACCAAGTATTTTTTTATATTTACTAGTTGCATGTAACACATGAGATCCAACTGTCGATAGCGATAGTATGTATAGTTGAAGTATGTACCAAACTATAAACCCATAAATACAAATTATTGAATATTTTCAGATATTTTGTTTTCTATACAACATATGTAGGTATGTATGTCAAGATAGGATAGTATGGAGGAAGTTCCTTTTTTCCTACCCAGAAAATGAAAATAGCATGATGGTTCTGTATGTTTGTTTGGATATTAAAATCCTATCAAACTATTAAGTCTTCTTACATATTGTGTATAGGCGACTGCCATATAAATTGTATGAAGCGATGTCGTCACTAAATTCTATTTTTATAAAAATTGTTAAAAAAAATTTGAGATGTACAAATACAATGTTTGTATTTTTTATAGAAAATTAAATTATCTAGTTGGGGTGTTTCGGCTTTTTTCGATATTTTTAAAAAGTTTGGAAATATAGGCAGTTAAACTCATAAATTTATCATAAAAAAAATATTTTTCTTAATAAAAAATGTTTGAGAAACCCTGGAATTTTTTTGAATAAATTAATTTGAGATTTTGTATTTGTCTATATTTGTACCAATTTTCAGCGTTCTAGCTTTTATGGTTTCTGAGATATATGAAAAAATAAAGTAAAAATTCAAAAGTTGATAACCCCTGACTAAAACAAAAATTCGAAATTCTGAGTAAAAAAGTTTTGTAGGCCTATAACTGTGTATATATTCTGAAATTTTGGGCTCTGTAAATTGAGCGGATCAAAAGTTATAAGGGGGGGACGGACACACAGACACACACACACACACACAGACACACACACACAGACACACGAAATGTTCTACTCCGAATTCTGAGTAAATCCGTGTATGGAACATATATGCTGCGAAGCCTCTAAGTTGGTGTTTTTTGACTTCAAAGTTGGAAAAGCCGTGAAAAAAGTAGACCTCTCCATACAATTCTCGCGTATTCTGGCTTGATACATTGTCGATATGTTAAGAGAACAAAGTTCTCCTGAACAAATCGACAGTTGGATTAATATCGATTGCAGATTTATCGACAGAATTAAAGGAATAGCAACTAGTTGCATGTAACACATGAGATCCAACTGTCGATAGCGATAGTATGTATAGTTGAAGAATATGTACCAAACTATAAACCCATAGATACAAATTATTGAATATTTTCAGATATTTTGTTTTCTATACAACATATGTAGGTATGTATGTCAAGATAGGATAGTATGGAAGAAGATCCTTTTTCCTACCCAGAATATGCAAATTGCATGATGGTATGTATGTATGTTTGGAGATGAAGTAACAAACTATTAAGTCTTCTTACATATTGTGTATAGGCGACTGCCATACAAAATGTATGAAGCGATGTCGTCACTAAATTCAATTTTTAAAAAAATTGTTAAAAAAAAATTGAGATCTTCTACTACAATGTTAATATTTTTTATAGAAAATTAAATTATCTAGTTGGGGTGTTTCGGCTTTTTTCGATAATTGTAAAAGTTTTGGAAATATAGGCAGTTAAACTCATAAATTTATCATAAAAAAAATATTTTTCTTAATAAAAAATGTTTGAGAAACCCTGGAATTTTTTTGAAAAAACAAATTTGAGATTTTGTATTTGTCTATGTTTGTACCAATTTTCAGCGTTCTACCGTTTATGGTTTCTGAGATATATGGAAAAATAAAATAAAAATTCAAAAGTTGATAACCCCTGACTGAAACAAAAATTCAAAATTCCGAGTATAAAAGTTTTGTAGGCCTGTAACTGTTTATATATTCTGAAATTTTAGGCTCTGTAAATTGAGCGGATCAAAAGTTATAAGGGGACGCCGTATCCGAACATCAGATCACTGGTTTGACGAAGAATGCAGAGCTAAAAAACGAAACATGCGGAAACTAGAACGCATATTCAAATCCAAAACACTTGCCCACTGCCGCGTCGAATGGTTGAACGCTCAACATCTCTACAAAGAAACTGTGCTCCAAAAGAAAAATAATTTTTGGACAACTAAAGTAAAATCAGAGATACACAATCCTCAACGTATGTGGAGGTCAATCAATAGTGTTCTCTGTAATACAAAGGACTCCCCGATTACTCAAGTACTGCCTGACCAAATATTGGATTATTTTCAAAATAAAATTCAAAAAATTCACACACAAACAACATCACACCAAAAACCATCACATACCCATTTAACCATAGAAACTGTCAATATTTTCTCAGAAACAAAAGAAGAAGAAATATTATATATTATTAGTAAATTACCAAACAAACAGTGTACTCTAGATCCTATTCCAACATGGCTTCTCAAGTCATGCTCTCATGAACTCATTCCAATTTTAAAAAATATTTTCAATCTTTCTCTATCATCAGGATATGTACCTAATGCCATGAAACAGGCGGTAATAACTCCATCTTTGAAAAAACCCACATTAGACTCAGACGACTTAAGCAACTACAGACCAATATCAAACATACCGTTTATAGCAAAAGTTCTTGAAAAAATTGTATCCATACGAATTAACACACACGTCGAAACACATTCTTTGTTTAACAAATTTCAATCAGCATACAGAAAATACCACTCAACAGAAACTGGACTTCTCAAAATACTCTCAGACATAATACTATCAACTGAAAATGGTAATGCAGTACTTATGTCATGCCTAGATATGAGTGCTGCTTTTGATACAGTCGATCATGAAATACTAATTGACAGAATGAATGTTTCATATGGCTTCCGAAGATCTGCCATAACCTGGTTAAAATCATACTTAACAAATAGATATCAGACTGTCACAGTAAATAAATTAAAATCAAAACCTGCACTGATGAAAACGGGAGTACCACAAGGCTCTGTATTAGGTCCACTTTTATTTATTCTATACACAAAAGAAATATTTGACATTATACAATCACATGACTTAAATGCCCACTGTTATGCGGATGACTGGCAAATATACTCACAATGCTCTCCCGAAGACATAACATTTCTAAAGGAAAAAACATCTAAATGTATTCAGGAGGTAAACAATTGGATGTCTTCAAATAAACTTAAATTAAATCCAAGTAAAACAGAGTTCCTCTGGACTGCTACTCAGAGACGTAACCACCTAGTTGATAAATCTGCTATCACAATAAATAACTCCAATATTGTTCCAAAATCCTGTGTAAAACTTCTTGGTGTCCACTTAGACTCACATCTTACACTCAATACGCAAATAAATATGACCACTAGTGCCGCGTTCTACCACCTCCGGAAAATTAAATCAATTCGAAGAAGCCTTCCAGTGGATGCTATAAAATCACTTATAAATGCCTATGTTATTTCTCGACTCGATTACTGCAACAGCCTATATGCCCATCTTCCAAAACAACAAATTAATAAACTTCAATCTGTCTTCAACACCGCTGCCAGAGTTATCACAGGGGCTTCAAAATACTCTCATATTTCGCACCATCTGAAAAACCTTCATTGGCTTAAATGCTCTGAGAGGATAGAGTATAAATTGTGTCTTATGACATTCAAAGCAATACATAATCTAGCTCCACAGTATCTATCTGACTTATGTACTCCTCTTAATATGAACGAAAGACTAAGAACTCTCAGGTCGGCAACAAACACAGCGATTGGAAAGGTATGTCAAGTAAATCGAGTAAATAAAACTAAATTCGGTGATCGTGCTTTTGCAGTGGCTGGTCCATCATCATGGAACAAACTACCCCACAGGCTAAGACAAGTAAATAATATTATGACTTTCAAAAAACAACTAAAGACACACCTCTTTAGAAAATCACATGGAAATAACTCAAACTAACCTAACTGACCTGACTAACTGACAAACTTCAAATGGTTTCGATTCTAAATGTCTCATGGCATTAAATTTCGAATTTGTATCTGTTTAAATTAAGTTAATATTAAGGTCACTAATCTAGATTTTAAGATACCACTAACTCATGCAAAAATCAATGTAAAGCGCCCTTGAGGTGAGCTCTCACGAAAACGGCGCTATATAAATCGTCCAAGTATATATATAAGGGGGGGACGGACACACAGACACACACACAGACACACACACACACAGACACACACACAGACACACACACACACAGACACACGAAATGTTCTACTCCGAATTCTGAGTAAATCCGTGTATGGAACATATATGCTGCGAAGCCTCTAAGTTGGTGTTTTTTGACTTCAAAGTTGGAAAATCCATGAAAAAAGTAGACCTCTCCATACAATTCTCGCGTATTCTGGCTTGATACATTGTCGATATGTTAAGAGAACAAAGTTCTCCTGAACAAATCGACAGTTGGAAAATGGTTGGTTTCCTGACTCTACTCAAGTTTTCGAAATTCACCGCTAGAGTTGAAGAAGCAATTATTAAAAACTAGTTGCATGTAACACATGAGATCCAACTGTCGATAGCGATAGTATGTATAGTTGAAGAATATGTACCAAACTATAAACCCATAGATACAAATTATTGAATATTTTCAGATATTTTGTTTTCTATACAACATATGTAGGTATGTATGTCAAGATAGGATAGTATGGAAGAAGATCCTTTTTCCTACCCAGAATATGCAAATTGCATGATGGTATGTATGTATGTTTGGAGATGAAGTAACAAACTATTAAGTCTTCTTACATATTGTGTATAGGCGACTGCCATACAAAATGTATGAAGCGATGTCGTCACTAAATTCAATTTTTAAAAAAATTGTTAAAAAAAAATTGAGATCTTCTACTACAATGTTAATATTTTTTATAGAAAATTAAATTATCTAGTTGGGGTGTTTCGGCTTTTTTCGATAATTGTAAAAGTTTTGGAAATATAGGCAGTTAAACTCATAAATTTATCATAAAAAAAATATTTTTCTTAATAAAAAATGTTTGAGAAACCCTGGAATTTTTTTGAAAAAACAAATTTGAGATTTTGTATTTGTCTATGTTTGTACCAATTTTCAGCGTTCTACCATTTATGGTTTCTGAGATAAATGGAAAAATAAAATAAAAATTCAAAAGTTGATAACCCCTGACTGAAACAAAAATTCAAAATTCCAAGTATAAAAGTTTTGTAGGCCTGTAACTGTTTATATATTCTGAAATTTTAGGCTCTGTAAATTGAGCGGATCAAAAGTTATAAGGGGGGGACGGACACACAGACACACACACAGACACACACACACACAGACACACACACACACAGACACACACACACACAGACACACACACACACAGACACACGAAATGTTCTACTCCGAATTCTGAGTAAATCCGTGTATGGAACATATATGCTGCGAAGCCTCTAAGTTGGTGTTTTTTGACTTCAAAGTTGGAAAATCCATGAAAAAAGTAGACCTCTCCATACAATTCTCGCGTATTCTGGCTTGATACATTGTCGATATGTTAGAGAACAAAGTTCTCCTAAACAAATCGACAGTTGGATTATAGAACTCAATAAGATAATTATATCCATGATACGGGTTATCAAAAGGGTTTTGATTCCACTGTTTGACGGTACTTGCCCCCCCCGGGTGAAATGACTTATACACGATGCATAATAAGAAGAAAATTACGTAGCTTTAGTTAGTTTTAGTGTTAACTCAAATTACCACGAAACTGTCAATACACGAAATATCATACTGAAACTTGTTCCGCAAAAAAAAAACGCTAAGAATAAAAACCTTATCAAAATAAATCTGATAGAGGCAATGGAAAAAACTTCTAAAATTTTTCTTCCTATTTATAATTCACTTTCCTTACTTCAATTACAGCAATACGAGTGTCTGAAGTATTATTTAATCTTCACAAAATAACGGAGGCTGTTAATTTGTTTGTGAGAATGTCCTTTGCTTGTATTTTTTATAAACCTGAATAAATATTACGTAGGTATTTTTTTCATTTCTTATTACTTCTCGGGCAACTAACAGGTACTATGCCAAAAAATATTAATTTAACACGCACCAAATAACATGTTTTCACATTCTGGAGACTTACGATATTTATCGTCTCACAGATCCAGACTGAAAACAGAATTAAAAACTGTGTCTCCACCGGGAATCGAACCCGGGATCTTTGGATCAGCAATCAGATACCTAACCAACTAAGCTACGAAGATCGACGTATAATATTATATTATGCTGGTTTCAGATTCACTTTATAAGGATAAACAGATTTTGATACGCGTGTGAGGGAAATAATTTTTTTTTTGTATGGGTGTTTAGATTCTGTGCCTGTATAAATGCTATTAATTTACGAGGGCAAGCAAATTTGACTAATTTTTAACATTATAATAGAGACGAAGTTTGAATATTATAGGAGAACCAGGAACTCAAGACACCTACAGGGCTTACGACCTGTTATCGGCTGGTTTATGTGATCACTTAATGCGCATGCGCAACGTTCACCAACTTTGCCTTCTTATTAAATTCCCTTATCAATGCAATTTTTAATGTTCTTTAAATTTTAATAATAAGAAACTGATCGTTTGAAATTGGCTGAAAGACACCATCGCCATCTATGAAGTAATTAAGAAACCTTTTTGAAACACCATCTATAAATTCATTTGATTCTTGAATCACCCAAGACAGAGAAAAGAAAACAATATTTGCGTATATACCTACTTACTTAATTACTTACTCAGCCTCTTCTTGAGTCCAGTATTGGACCAAGGCCTCCCGCTTGGACTTCCACTGGTCTCTATCCTGTGCCATTCATCGCCATTCTGGACCTGCCACTTTTTAATGTCATCGTATCATCTCGTCTGGGGCCTTCCCACACTTTTGCTTCCTGTTCTTGGCCTCCAGTTCATCACAACTTTTGTCCATCGATTGTCTGATATCCGAGATATATGACCCGCCCAACTCCATTTTAACTCCGTTATTCTTTTCAGTGTTCTTCCTAATCCATTCATTAGTTTTGTGGTCCCTTAGAGATATATTCAACATTCTTCTTTCCATCGCTCTGTGTGTCACCCTTAGCTTTTCCATCATTCTCTTAGTCAATGCAGATGTTTCAAAGCCGTAAGTGAGCACAGAGAGTAGGTACGCAAGCTTTGGCAAGTGGATTGGGATATTCTTAGATTTCAGAACATTTGATAATTTGCTGAACGCATCCCATCCTAGAGTTTGCGTACATAAAACTTTTTAAATATTTCTGATTTACATTATTTGCGTGTTTTTATGCAAAATGTAGGTTAATATTTTTAAATTCTATAGTGTCATTATTAGTTTATGAATTATTTGTATTTTTTTAGGTTAATAGATTCTACATATATTTTAGCCGATCGCCGTGGCACAGATAGTAAGCCGTATGATAACGAGTGCGTCATCTGAGGTAGCCCCATGATAGAACATAATTTATAGAGGACAGACAACAAAGATATGGTAATGTCTACTTTGACAAAACTGTGCTCTGTATCCCCTCAAAGCCACGAAGAAGAAGCAGACCACCAGCGTCATGGTGAAAGAATATCGAGAGGGACCTGGCGGCATAAGGTGTCCCACAGGAGACAACTCAGAGTCGCAGATCATGGCTGTTGACTAAAAAGCCCGACCTCGAATGAACTGGAATAGAGGGACATGAAATGATGATGGCTTCCGTACGGGCGTCCTGAGTTTGATCCCCAACAGAGTGGAAATCTATTTAAACAATTTTTTTATGCATGTAATTGTTTCTTTGTGCTTAAAACACTGTTTAGTTGAAAGAAATTTACATAATATGATAAATTCGCCACTTGAGCTGGGTGCAAGGATATGTTTATTTTTACTACATCTGAATTTATTAACATTAATGAGTTTGTTAAATCTATGCTGGTGTCTTAACATTTGGAAAACATTTTAAACGGTCCAAAAATCGTATTTTTTTATTTTCCTTATTGTTTTTTATTTATTAGAATGAAAAACATCTTCGAGTAGTTAGGATTAGTTTACTATTCGAGTTAAATGTTAATAAAATAAGTGTTAAAAAAGACATGCATTTGACTTAGTATCGCGTTTAATTCCGTTGATTTTGACATTCTTCCTACAACAAAGATCAGCCAGTATTGGAGTGGTTCACCAGTTACCTTTTCTTTGTTTTTTTGCTTTCTTTTCGCTACTTCCACTACCACCCGCTCAGCATATGTGGGGACTGTAAACGGCCCATTCACAAACCGCAAAATGAGCGACGAAAAAATGCATAGTACGAAAAGTAGCCCATGGAGCCCTCTAGATTAACAATGTCAGCACCATATGTGCAAAAAGTGTTGTGAGTATGTAAGTATTGTAATACTAATAATAAGCATTAAAGGTGTAACTAAGGTCTCTTTAAAAAAATAAACTTGTTGGGAATCAACCTATAGTAAGTCACCAAAACTACGACATGATTACTTGTTGATAATATATACATATAAAACGTTGTTATACTTTTTTAATCTGGTTAATAAGAAGAAATTGCTCTATGGCAATGAGCCCGGCAGTATGCATTTTATCTGTTTATATAATATACAAAAATATATAAATACTCTATACTACTAAGTATTCATGAATATATATATTAATAGTATGATTAATGGAGAAGGTAAGTGGAATGAAGGAAGGTATTATTGAAGCAGCTTTTGAAAGGAAAGTTATTGCAACTTCCATAAATGTAACTTCTTTATGTGTGCGCGAGTTATTTGAAAAGGAAGGGAAAAAACATTATTATGTGGTTTGGAATTGTCAAATATTTGTTTTGTATGTACCTACACTGTACACTCAAAAAATGGATCGATTCCACATTCAAGAAACAACCTGACAGTTTAATAAAAACAATTTTTGTGATGAGTAGATAACTACTTGTATTGCCTGTTGAAGTAAACACATATTGGAATATAGAGTCGCTATAGGTGGAGAGAATCTAACGCTAAACAATCACATCTTGAAAAGTTTTTTAAAGAATGAATATTATTATTATTTAAAAACAAACAAAAAAACGCATACGATGCCTAAAAAACTATCATATTATTCTTCACAAATTGTAAAATTTCCCTGTAAATTATCGAGGAATCAATTACAAGAAGGTGTTGAATGCCACAGGATAATATGATGAAAATAATAATGGACATAGTAGTGGGGCCCAAAAGACCAGGTAGACTTTTGAATACTTGTATAGCCACAACAACCAGAGATCTCAAGGAGGCAAGGCTTCTTGCAGAGGCCGCGAAGAACAGAAGGACTTGGATAAAAAAAAAACTGGTGAAATAAGATCAACATAATGCTGACCAAATATTTCAAAGCCAGCAACACTATTCATCTGATAGATTGACGCAGAATCCATTTAAGTTCTCAGGTTTGCATATGAACAATGCATGAACGGATGTTCTTTGTGACTTAGGCCCCGATATTATATATTATTATTTGTAGTATTATATAGGCAATTAGCTCATAGAGTAAATCGTGAATTTCGGGGCCTTGTTAAACATCTGATCCCTGCTTCGATTACCGATGTGACAAAGTTTTTTTTTTTATTATTTGCGACTGAAGCCTGAATTCGCAAGACCAAATAATTACAGATAATTATCAAAAATGTTAGGTATGGCTAACTGCATTTAGGTATATGTGCCTTCGATAGCTCCCAAGCTCCGCCGGAAATTAATGAGCAATATACATAGTTGCTATAGATGCCACCAAACTTCTTGGGTGGGGGGGCGTTTTAAGAAATAAAAATCACTTTCATACTTAATAACATTTAAGTAGTGTACCTATCCCCAAAATGTAAACAAATACATTCATTTATAAAAATGAAACAAGAAAAAATATGAAAATAAATGCGTGGAAAAGGAAAAGAATGAAATGGATTTGATATACTAAAATTTTAATTGTGAATAGTTCAAATTAATAAAAAAATTAAATTAATATTAGTGATTAGTGTTATGTTAGACATAAATCAGAAAAAATAAGAAGTATTTTATTTAAACTAAGTGATTATTTATTAAAAAATCTTCAATCAATAAACTAAATTTAATTCTAAGTCAATTATCAGTTTAGAAAAGTTCATTTTTCGAATCAATTTAAATAATGTAAAAAAAATTATAAGCTATGTTCGCATGTAACCGGAAATGATACAGTTTGTACAAGAAATACAATTTAAGTTTTCTATTTCCGTTAATATTGCTTAAGGCTGAAATTTGTTTCAAGTTTAATATTAACATACCCCCCTCCCCCCTCATGTGTGTATGCGGCGGGAGAAAAAGTTTAAGCAAAAAGCTTTAGCCGCCGCAATTTTTCTCGTGCTTGCGCAAACAAAGTTTACCATTTTGTGAGTGCACAAACGCCATGAAACTCGGTAATGCAATTTCGTATAAATACAAGCCAACCATGCCACAAGGATGTGCACTTTGGAAAAAGGAGAAAAACATAATAAGATAACCTTTGCACTCTGCATACATACTAGCGCAAACAGCTTTATTGACTGATGGGAAAAAATAAACATTCATATATTGCGGATTTTAATATTTCGTCACTTTTGGGAAAATTATTGTATTTTGCAATTTCCCTGGGAGAAACGGCCTGATCGTTTGTATTTACGCAAAAAATAAAATATTAGGGAGGTACTTTATTGATCCGATTTCGAAGAAAGTTTTTAAACATTCTTTTTTTTTAGATAAAAATGAATATGTCCTTGTTAAACAAGTACATATACATCTTGCTACGTTCCCTCAAATAAGCAAATAAATCGCTAACCGCTCTGCCATCGACCCATCTAATTTTTTTTTTACTCCGCTGGCCGATTTACTAATGATATTAATAACAATTAAGCACTACAAATAATAACACTAAATTATTATTATTACCATTATAAACTTCCTCAAAAGAATTAGCAGATCAATGCGTAAATTGTAAATTATTTAAAAGAGCTAAATAAAATGCAACAAACGCATCATCAAGCTTTCAATTGGTGATAGTTCACCCATCCAGATACTTAACATATCAAAGGATTAGGCTCTGAGGAGGTATCTATACTACCTAACAACCCTACTGATTCCCGAATATTAACGTTTAAAAAATCTTTATCGATTCTACATTAATTCATTATTACCGTTGTTGGCATTTTTATTATTAAGTTATTCGATAATTTTTTTTTAATTTTAATTATTATATTTATTTTCCATGGCCTGCATTTCCCTATTTGTCTTTCCTTCTCTTTTATCTCCAATCCAAATCCTCTACACACTACTTCATTATATTGTTTTATTTGTTATTTTGATAATTTCTATCACTTCATTTGTTTTATTACTATACTCTAATTTATTTAATGACGTTTTTCTTTTCTGTTTAAGTATTTGTTTGTTTGTTGATCATATTATTTTAATTTATGGATAGATGTTTTGGCGCATGAGGCTTCTAGCATGATCGGTCTAAGTATGAACATAGCAAAAACGAAAATTATAAGTCCAGAAAACAAAATCATCACTGTTAACAATAAGAATCTCGAAATAGTGGATGAATACATATATCTTGCACACAAGATAAAACTGGGCAAAGAAAACAAAACAGCGGAACTGTCAAGAAGAATAGGCATGAGTTGGGCAGCTTTTAACAAACTTAGACACATTCTAGAAGATAAAGAGATTCCGATCTGTCTGAAAAGAAAAACATATGAATCATGTATACTGCCAGTGACTACATATGCATTGGAGACCATGGCCCTTACAAAAAGAAATGTAGAAAATCTCAAATTCACACAGCGATCCATGGAAAGATCCATGCTTGGTATAAGCCTAAGATACAGAATGAGAAATGAGGAAATTAGGAAAAGGACCAGAGTAGGGGACGTCATGGATCGCGTAGCTACATTGAAATGGCAATGGGCGGGACATATTGCTAGACAGGAACCCGCAAGATGGACCCCTAAAATATTGAGATGGAGACCTTGGGAAAGTAAGAGAGGAGTCGGAAGACCTCAAAAAAGATGGTCTGACGACATAGCCGCTGTGGGGGGTAGAAATTGGCTGCAAGCAGCAACCGATAGAAGGAATTTGAAGAATATGGAAGAGGCCTATATCCAGCAGTGGAGGAAAGAGGGCTGAAGAAGAAGAAGAAGAAGAAGTTTTGGCGCAGGTTTTATTTTATTATTTTGTATATTTTTTATTGGTTGGTATCCCACTGCTGATCCAAAGGTACCGGGTTCGATTCCCGGTAGAGACACAGTTTTTAATTGTGTTTTCACTCTGGATCTGTGAGACTATTAATATCGTAAGCTTCCAGAATGTGGCAACTTGTTGTTGGGTGCGTGATAAATTTATATTTGATAAAGTACCTGTTAGTTGTCCGAGAAGTAATATAATAATGTCATTTATAGCTGTGACATTTAAGTGTCAGGCACCGGCTTAGAATAGTGGTTCCATCCTTTTCAGACAGTTTTAGAAGATTAACGGATCCCAGCCCAATACCGTTCGGTCAAACGAATCAAATACATCCATTCATGCGTCAACCGTCTGACTGAATACAATGTCGCGTTTATATCGTAGTTTCATTTGCTTCGATCCTTGACATTACTGATAACTGTATTTTTATTTTATTAAAGTTCATAATTATATAAGTACTAATGTTGATCATGTAAGTAACCTTTTCTTCGAAACGCTTCATCATTTCGTATTGATAGTTTAATTTTGAAAGGACTGACTTTGCAATATTATATTTGGAGGAAGATGTTGAAACAATTGATATTTTGAACATGCACGTATTATAATATTATCCTTCTGATAATATAATCTATTAAATAATAAATAAACACCTACCCCCAAATACCTAAAGTCATATTTTTTTCCTGGCGAATTTTAACAAAGTCCTTAGTAATTTGTCTCAATAAATATTATTTTACTATCATTAATTTTACTGTTTAAAATATTCTATAAAGTTAACTCCGAAAAAATAGTGGTTGATGTAAAAGTAATCATTCAAAAGAAACAGAATTTATTTTAAAAGATCAAAAATTAAGATTGTTTCGCTAAGATACCTCCCTCGGCATTTATACATCAGCGAAAACGTTCGGTCGTAATTTATTTGTTAATTTTAAAATGGACTTACACTCTGTTAATAAAAATATTAGAATAATAAATAGCCATTTTATTCTTATCGTACTAGTTTGATGGTTTTGCTTTAAATTAAAATAATTTAATGCGTACATAAAAGATATTCCACTGCGTCACAATTTAACTTCCAAATTATTTGCTTTCATCCCTATAGAGTATTTTATGTAATCTGGTTTCGGAGCTGATCCGCTCCCTCGTCAGAACAAACTCATACACGTTATATCCTCGTCCGAACGAACTAAGTATTTATTTATTTAAGCAAACGAACAAATTCAAACCAACTCATGAAACTATTTTTTATTTTTTTTAGTTTCCGCATACACATTGAGATGGGTGGTGGCAGAGCGGTTAGCGCGCTGGGCTAGCAACCCAGAGGTCGCGAGTTCGAATCCTGCCACGACCGATTTCCATTCACCTATAGTACAAGCATTTATGCTTAGTTTAGGGAATGTATAAGGATGTATATGTACTTGTCATACAAGGACATATTCATTCTTTTTTTAAAAAAAAAAAAAAAAACATTATAGTCTACTCTATATTATATTTATTTCTTGACATTAATTACTTTACCAATTCTACAACACCTCTTTTATAAAAAAATAATTTTAAACAATGTAAAAATAATTTTGTATCATTAAACTGTAAATGAGCTGTAGCTTCCCAAAGAAAATAAATAAATAAATAAATAATGTGGTAAATAAGGTGTTGATCGAAAATCACTTATACAAAACATATGTACCTATGTATAATTTTTTCAGGTAGGTGTCTATGGATATATATCGAATAAATACACTATGGATGTAATATGGATGTATGGATGTGTATGGATGTATGTAAATTTAAATGTATTTTTGCTGGAAAACTTAAACACTTTGCAATAAAATATATCATACAGATGCGCTAAAATAAAATACCTACTTTCTAGTTTGCAGTTGGCTGAAATATAAGTATAGTTTGAGTTTTCTTTTAACTTGTTGAAAATTTCTCAGAAAGGTGAACCATAAAATGTGATGATATTATCTTTGTTTGCCATCACCTTATAATATTATATTTATTTTATAGTGTAATCAAATAACTCCTACTCTATACAGACTATTTGATTATATAAAATATTTGCATTTTAAAAAGAGATCACTGAAAGGAATATACGAGAAGATTGCAAAAGATCGAGTTCAGAGTAAAGAAATAAGATAACTTTGTTTAAAAATATATATCTAACTTCTGCCAAGTCATATCAGTTCCGGGTTCAATTCCCGGTGGAGACACAGTTTTTAATTGTATTTTCAGTCTGGATTTGTGAGATGATCAATATCAAATCATTTATTTATTTTATAATTTGTGTAGGTACATGTGTACAAAGGCAGGTTTATTGCCATAGGCAATTTCTTCCAACCAACCCGAGTAACGTGAAGTCTCTTAGTTAAATTGGTACAATACTTATTTAGTGAGAAATAAATTAATAATAAAAACAATAAGGAGTAAGAAAAAAATACAAAGAGAAAAAAAAATGAAGAAGAGAATTAAAAAGAAGAATAATAAAAATAACACTGATCATAGCAATGAGGAAAAGGACGTTACAGAAGGATATAGAAGAAATTCAGGAACTATTTTACAAATAAAGTTTTTTTAGTTTACTTTTAAATATTTGAATAGATTGAGATGACGTTACTTCATCACTTAGGCCATTCCATAGTCTAGCTGATTTTACTTGAAAAGAAGAGCTGAAAACTTCTGTATTGTGAATGGGGATAGCTAATGTAGTACGTTCAGCAGATTGAAGGGATAGGCCGTGACTTCGAGGGAGATCGCGATCCACTTCCACGCCGGCGAAGCTATAGAGCCCACTGGCCCTGTTCGCCACCGGACGCAGCCGCAACATCGGACAAACACAAAATATCCACCATCCATCGGGTTCAACCACTGCCCCCGAGAATCCAACCACACACGTCAGAGCCTCCGATTGGTCTCGAAATCGGCCGCTAAGAACACTCCGTTTCAAGTCGGAGGGGCTTGTACCCCGACGCCTCGGTCCTCGTGTTGGCGTCCGAGGGTTCCGCGGGCTAACACCGGGGGCATCCGACGCAATCATCACCTGTCAGATTTGACGTCTAGTTGTCAACACAGGATGTCTGACCCGACGTCTGCGCCGGCGGTGTGCCCGAACCACACAACAACATTCGCCACAGTTTGATGAGTAACTGCCGAGCGAGACTAGAGGCGTCCGTCCTGCTCTTCTCTAAGTACAGAATTGACGAGGGCACAACAGCGTCGGCCGCCCACCCCCGCCTTTACTGCCTAAGCCCTTAGAGCCGCAACCTAGGCCCAAAACCTAGCCGCAACCTAGGCCGTGACTTGACAAGAAAACGACGTTATTTTTTAAATCATAGTTCCTTTATCCTACTTCCCTTCGCATTCCTCCAAAGACTTATTTAATAGACAGCCATCTATTAAGTTCTTAGGAACTAATGTGAGTTTTCGGGACCAGGTCAAAAAACCACGCACGATTGTGTGAAGATCTCACATGTCGCCATTGCAAACTGGGTTTTACAGTTTCGAGTCTTTTCTATAAAGCAGTTTACCTTATTGACATCAGAAAGCAAATGTGAGACTGGGTCAAAAAAATTACTAGTTGAAATTCAACGAGGTGTTCGTTAAGGATGTATTCTGTTGCCACTTTTGTTTTGTGTGTGTTAAAGAATACACCTTAATGACTAGATGCCACATTTTGTATTCTTAACAAGGATTCTATGTTGTCTCATAACCAGTGCCGAAAAAATTGAGATATGAAAAAAATACCTCTAATATAATATCGTTTATATTAGTAAATAATGCAGTAACAGTTAACAGCGCATCCTATAAAATATCGAAAATATTGTCTGAATGGTTGCCGAAATCCTCGAGAAGCTTATCATAATGGAAATCGTGGAGTGTAAAAGATTCAAGGTCCTCTCAGACAGACCTTCAATCAGCCCAAGATCATCCGTCGAGTGCTTTATTATAGTTGCCATCATAAATAAAAAATAGATGTACGAACTCAATGAAAGACCATTTTTACTCATCACTTACCTATTTCTTTATTGCAAATTATCAACTAGTATCATGCTGAGATTGTATTCTGAAAGTTTCATCACAATGTATCTGTGTGTGTGCTATGTGCTGTGTGCAATGTACGGTGTGGCGTGTTTATTTTATGTTATCGATTATAGACTTAAGAACCCATTCGATTATTTTCAAATATTGCAAAAATGTATATCTAATACTCGCTAAGACCCCATTAGATTTTCAAGGATATCTGAATAATGCTTCTCAAATTTTTCAACTGTCAAATATTTCAAAGTGATCCCAAGCTCAGGAAACTTAAAATTTGAAAAATTTATTTACAAATTACTAAAAAAGCACATTACTTTCATAAAATAGCATCATATGTTTTCATAATAAAATATTTAAATAAAAAATTATTGAACAAACTCATTTCATCAAAATGTTGAAAATTTTCCACATAAAAATTGAATACTATGTGGATTGAGGAGTAGGTATAGCGTTGGTCACATCCCATTCGTTTAAGTATATGTTCAAAGCTGTTGAGACAATATTTGCTAAAAAAAAATTAGTAATAGTATTTTAATTATTTTGTCAACTTCTCAAAACAATCGCTTTAATTGAGTATGTAAAGTGATTGGATTGGTTGAATATATTTTGAGACTCCATTGCCTACATACCCAACAAACCAATGTTATTTGCTTTCATCTTACATAATTATAATACCAAGTATCTATCCAACTTTCATTGTTTACTGTGTTTTTGGCAACCCTTTGAAACAAATTCAAAATATTTTGTAACGAAGAAACTTTCGTTAGGTATCTCAATATTTAATAAATTTATTAATATACAGAACATTAACCTTTTACATCAGATCTCCTTTCTGAATTATTATTTTGTAAATTGTAGAGTTACATTGTCATAAGTTTCTTATTTAAATACGTAACCTGAGTATATGATAGCGGCGTAAAGGCATATAAAATTTTAATATGATACGTAGGCACAGGATACCTACATAATATTTCAATATGAAACATACATGATAACTACGTAGACGAAATTTATACTATATGAAACGTTTACAATACATATTATGTACGTAAACAAAATTTAATTTTTGGTACTTACGTAAAGGAATTTTAAATATTTTTTTTTTTTTTTTTTCAAATGCGAAATTATTATTTTGTGGCTCCATCGTTAATTAATAACAATAAAATAACTTTGTATTCACCACTATTTTATTAGAACAAAGTCTACATGTTTCGAGAACAATGTTCTCTTCCTCAGGACACTTAATGTACTAGTTAACAAATATTAAAATTATAAGTTAAGGTAAAAGCAGTGAGAGGGGAGAAAAGGAGAAGTAGAGAAGTAGAGGGGTAAGGAAGGTTAGGGTGACCATATGTAAGCTAACATTATTTATATTTTTTTACAAAGACCGTGTTTTCTTTGTATATATATACATAAATTTACCAAATAGGTATTACATTATAAGGGAAATAAGTTTAACAGTGGATTATTTATAAAATTAATTTGGTTGTTTATTATTGGTTGATTTAAATTTACATTTTTCCTTATTTCTAATATTTCCAGTTTTAAAGTTTTTAATTCATTATGTTGTTATTTTTTAAATATTATTATGTAGATAATCTACCAACCTATACATTTGGCTGTGCCTTATTAAAATAAAAAAAAACATATACATTGTACTATTTAAGTAAAAAAAATTAACGAAATAATATTATAAACGAATTTTAAATATGAATGTAGGTACATAGTACCTACTTAAGTAAATAAATTTTAAAAATGGAACGAAATGATATTAGGTATAAACGAATTTTAAATATGTACATAGTACCTACTTAAGTAAATAAATTAAAAAAATGGAACGAAATGATATTATAAACGAATTTTAAATTTGAATGTAGGTACATAGTACCTACTTAAGTAAATAAATTTAAAAAATGGAACGAAATGATATTATAAACGAATTTTAATATGAATGTAGGTACATAGTAGGTACCTACTCAAGTAAATAAATTAAAAAAATGGAACGAAATGATATTATAAACGAATTTTAAATATTAATGTAGGTACATAGTACCTACTTAAGTAAATAAATTTATAAAAAAAAGTGTTATAAACGAATTTTTAATACGCACTCAATATAATTAAAATGAAGAACGTAAAAAAAATAAAGCTGATAAGCGACGTAGTTTTATGGGAATTTATTTAATGGGGCTCACCACCCATTCCGAATGTTGTCTTTTTAGATGAGACGAGACTGGTGTGTGGAGATACACGCATGTAGTGTGTATTCTTTTTTAAAGGTACCGCACACCCTCGCATATGTAACTGGTTATTTCACAGTGTGAGATATGCTTTGATGGTATGTAGGTATGTTATATAAAACATAAATATAACAGAAAAAGATTTAAGAAAAAAATATATACTTACCCTACATATTCGTCTTATATCTTCATAGTATCTAAGCTATTTAGATCAGTTGTTACCCTGAAGGTCCCTTACAACTCTCTTGTTAGGAGTCATTTAGAGTTTGAATATTCACTATAGATACAATGTATATCGACAGAATCGAAATAATCCAGCAAAAGTTTGCTTTTAATCTTTTTTTCTTTTCTTTGCTTCTTATCAACTTTAGTAATTATGCTGATCGATTACCATAATTTAGTAACTCTGGCGAACCGCAGTACCCTAATTGATATTATATATTTGGTCAACAATATTGTGGATTCCCCAGAATCGTTGAAAAAAATTTGCTTTCACTGTTCGAGCAGAACAACCAGATATCCTAGCACTTTTTATATTGTACAATGCTTTCTTTAATACACTCGGTATCTCTGCTATGATTACATGAAAATTCTTCGAAACACAATTGTTCGAATGCGCAATTGTACGAATAACAATTTTTCGAAAATCAGTTATCAGAATGACAATTGTCCGAAAGCAAATTATTCGAATTAACATTTGTTGGAAAACCAATTAACCGAATTTAATATATTTTTATGTCATTATGTTGCCTCCTTTGACATATTTGTTGCCAGTAAAATATATTCGATGAAGACTATTATTACTTGTTGTATTATTGTTGGGTACGTATGTTTGCACATTTTTAATAACTGATGTTTGACAGCGCGGGATAGCCTAGTTTGTACACCAGTTTATGTTTATCTAGTATTCACACCAATTTAGTTATTTTATTTTAATATTTTAGTTACTTTTTAAAATATATAATGCAACTGGCTCACGCTAGTCGCAATTATAACTACAAACAAACCTAACTAACCTATTTTTACCAAAGTTTTGTAGGTTTAGGTTTCAAAAAATAGGTGTACATCCTAGGATATCTGACAGCGCGGTGCGTCGCCATGTTGTTTATTCCATAGATTTTTATTAAACATAATATACTATGTAGATGTAGTACTCCGTGCAAAAAGTGAGTCATTTGTTTTCGATTCATACAAAATTTGCTAACTACGACATCTAGTATATTATAATAAAAATCTATGGTTTATTCCTCCCACAATACTACCAACATGACGTCATAAAAATTCGAACAATTGTAAATTCTGATAATTGTGTGTTCGGAAAATTATTTTTCGAAAAAATGTGATTCGAATAATTGCCATTCGTAAAATTGATTTTCGTAAAATTGAGCATTCGAATAATTGTTCTTCGAATAATTTTCCTGTCACCCTCTGCTATATAGCTCTCTCAGTGTGTTTAGGACAGCTGTCGCCTCCTATCTTTCCTAGTACTTTGATTTTATCAACTGTCTTATTTTAGCGTTTTTTTATGTACTAGCAAATTAATTATACTTTATTTGTAATTTTTTGTAAGCAATATTTATTAACCTTTTGAATAATGCATGGAGTTTTCACTGGTCCACTATTAAAGCAATGCACATTGTCTGTTTTATAAATTGTTTAGACTTTATAACTCTCTATCAATCAATAAAATAAAATATTTAAACGAAATATCTAGTTGTCGATATATAAATGATACATAATAATATTTTTCGCTCCGTTTGATGAATCAGGATAATTCCAAGAGCAAACATGTATAATTGTTTTTATTCCTTAACCTACAAAGGAGATCTACTCACTAAATAATAACTCGTTAATTAATATTCGGTAAATTAAATTGATATTGTGTGGTTGGCATAGACGTCATGTCTGTCTAATATCTCACCCTTGGATGTTTCCACTTGACATCCAATGAATGTTTGTTGATCATATATATTCTGTGAATGCTTTTAACAGATCAAATTTGATCCATTTTCCAATATTTGTGTACCAACGAGGAACATACACAATCGTAGGAGTATGCAGTTATTAATATATCATGCACATTAACTACTAGTGATGAGCGTTATTCGTATAATAATAGACCAAGATATTTTCAACTTAATTTTGGTCTCGATATATCATGATTCGACTTGTCTGGTAAAGTTCTTGCCAAATATCTCGAAATTTTAGCCGAGAAGGGGGGCACGTAAACCGACGAAGCAAAAAGACACAAATTTGCGCTCATCGCAACCGGAAGCTTGTTCAAGATGTTTGTCGAAAATTATACTGATATTCTTAGTATTAAAAAACAAAATTTGCACAAAGAAGCTATACCTATGTATATAGCACCTAAAGTCTTCAATATCCTGGATCCTTTTGTCAAGACAATCAGTAGGAAAACACTTTTTGAGAAGCATGTGCAAATTTGGCTCTACGACATAGGTAGAAAAGGATGAAGAGCATTCTTTCTTCTTTCTTTCCCCTTAGCGCTTTTATCCCGTTTCTATCGGGGTACGCTTTGACCATGATCCTGGAATTGGCGAGTCTGGTTATTACATTGAAGCGACTGCCATCTGACCTTCGTAACCCTTAGAAAGGGGAACCAGGCAAAATATTCAATGATTTCAAAGTATTCGCATTCGCATACGTATTCGCAGAAAATATGCGAATGTTTTGCGAATATTATTTTAGTAAAAGTTGATCTCTTTAGAGGAAGAGCATTCTTTATAAGGAATATTTGCCACATATTTATACGATGTAACAAACTTAGGGATTGTACGGCGTTGGCGGACTAACGTGTTTTCCTTTGTACTTTTTTCATGCGTTGATTGTTCTAAATTGTATTTTAGTACGATTTTTGTTTTTATATTTAATACTAGCTGAGAAGCATCGCTTCGCTCAGCTTCTAAGCTAGGGCTTTCAGCCAACTTTTTACCGCTGCGCGGTAAATGACCGCCTTCGGCGGTTCATGCAACGAAATGAAGCGGAGCTTTTATGGTAGGTACTTAAAAATATATTCGGTGCAGTATTTATCGACAACACTTTTCCTCAACACCTAGTGGACTCCACACGGTGCGGGCTTCCAGTCCATTACCAGTGTTGTTTTTGCGACTATTCCGCATGGACAAATGGCACCAGCCACACGCACCGCCTCTAAGTCCATTGAAGACTTGACCCCGTCAACCTGAGCACCCGCGAGGAAGAACGAACGCTTGCCCTTTACCGTGAGTGCCGTGGGAAGATAAATTTATTACTCTGGATGCTGCAATTTATCGACCTGCATCTTCGCTTTGTGTATCATGGGCATATTATGATGAGTAACAGCACTCTATTCTCCATCATCAAAATGTAGTTATTTACCTCATTTTGGTTATAGACATATAATACCTATATATATATTTTAGTTTAAATTTAAACTTTAAAAAATAGATTTGTAGGCCGGTACCTACTTATGTTTTGAAAATCAGTAAGTAATGTTATTTTATTATTCTTCGACATTTAGTTAAGATAAATAATATCAATTTATTCAATTGTTTTTAAATAAGTATTTTGTTTATTTATGTTAGTCCAATTGATTCAAACTTTGGGTTGCCCATATAGAACGAATGTGTTTTTAAAGTTGTGACGTGCACAGCATACATTATTTTATAATCAATAATTGTAAATAATAATATTTCATTTTGATGACCTTCTTATTATTTCTATTCGATATTATTCTCACCGGAAGAAAACTTATATTTTTGAACGCATTGCGGCGCTTTTGGGATGTCATTTGAATAATACTCCATAATTAAGTAATAATTAAATTTCAATACCTGACACGAAAGCAGAAGGTATTTAAATATTTTGTAATTTTATATTTTTTAAACTGTATTCCTATTTTACAAAATTTCGTAGGAAAAAAGTTGTTTTTTACAAAAATGATTTTATATTATGTTTTCATAAGTTTGAAAATTTGCCGATAGATGTCGAAAACCCACCATTTATGTTCCTTTATATAATTTTTTCGTATATTTTTTTAAAAAATTTAAGCGTTCCACAAAAAAATAATATTTTTCCCGTAATATGTTTAATATTGTCTATCTTTAAACAAAAAATCAATATAATTGGCGTTGTAGGCCACTTGTAAAGAATCACCTATATTGACAGCTAAATCGGTGAAACGATGCAAGTAAAGCAAATCATACCCACAATGCAAAAGGAACGATTGTTCCGTGTAAATTGTTCCCTCTCCCTATGTAGGATTTCATTATTTCGTGCCTTTTGAGCTCTGGCTTTGACGGGAACCAACACATCTTTACGTTGGCATTATAATCACCGTAAGGGTATATTCACAGCAATCAATTTTGGCGACTCAGCGAGTAAAGCAAAAATGCATTCTTTAATTCTTATTATATAACATTTAAACATACTTTATTTTGAAAATACTAAAAAAAACACATCAGCTCGCGAGGTTTTGTGTTTTTATACTGTTTCAAATGTAATATTATAAAAATATGATATTACAAGTTTTTTGCCCTACTGTAAATTTGCCGATTTTTACATAGGAAGATTTCAAGGGCAGGCAGACTGACATGAATATAGCCGTGCACAAACATTCGCAAATCCAGAACGACAATCTTACGAGGTCTACTTTATTTATATGCAGATTTCTAATTTGCAAATACTGTGTTTAATACTAATTTTATTTCTAATTGTATGTTTTATTTCTAATTTTGTAATTTGTTATCGCTAATTTGTAATGCTATTTTTGTTTGTGTTTTGTTAGTTGGCATTCACTGTTAAAAGTATCATAGTTTCAAATTTCTTTAGCCCCGCCACAGGTTTTACATTACGAAAATTATTTGTCAATTATATAATATATGTATGTATAAATATATAAATAGCATTCAAAGCTGTTGAAATTATGTATATACCGCATCAAATCATCATGGATCTTAGTCTGCATCTTAAATGATCTTCTCGCAAAAGTATTTTGAGCAAAGACAACGAATTTTAAACAATTGATTGAGACTTTTTTGTGATTGAAATTAAGGGTGCAGAACCCTTTTTTTCCTTTATAGGAATAAACTTTCATAGAAAATTAAATGTTGATTTTTACCAGTATTTTTTATATCAATCCCTAATTTTCGGTACACCTGCATTTTGATATTTTTTCAACAACTGAACAAATTTAAAGCTTGGTATTTTGTGTAAGATCAAAAACCACTCATCACTATAGGTACCCATATATGTAGTCTTCATACCTTTCATCAAAATGATAATATCAAATCCCATATCTACATATCTAGCAATTGCACAATCATCAATGCAAGTATAGAAATGCATAATGTTGGATATTATACGTTGATTCGCCAAATATTCACAATACTTTTAAAAGAACATAACAAACTTAATGTAAATCATGTTTTTATTATATATTGTAATCTGACAAAACCCCTTAAAAGGGGAAAGTGACGCAAGTCCCTGTGTACACTTACAAAATGACTGATATAGGTAGTTGGATGTGACGCTCGTCGCTTGTAAGAACGCAAAAAAAATTAACTCTAATAAAATTTCAAGGCTCATACGAAAATGTTGCGTCACAAAATGCTCGTAGCGCAACACAAAAAAAATCGACTCAAATTATAATAGTCATCAACATTGTCATTGGCCCGTCAGCCCGTTGTGGGCCTTGGCCTTCTTCAGAGTCCATCGCCATTTCTCCCTACACTCTGCGGCTCTCTTCCAGTTGGTGAGGCCCAGCGCTAGTATATCAGCCTCCACATCGTTCCAAACAAAGGTTTACCAGCGTATGTCATTCGAACCATAACACCAAATGAACGAAAACAATGTTTGAAAGCCGACCTAAAATAGACAGAAATGTTAGAAGATCTCAGATATTGTGGTCCGATGACATCAAATGAGGCGGTTTGGAGGCGGTTGGATGCGGTCTGGCCGATATAGAGAGCTGGGAGGTCTCAGGCGGAGGCCTATGCTCAATACTGGATCAGAGAGGGCTAACATGATGATCTGCAATTTGTGACGCAATATTTTTTAAGGTGTGGTACCTACTTAGATTATATATGATACAGATACCTAGTCAGCGCAATGAAAGTATGACAACTAATTGTGTAAATAAAAAAAAAACTAAAACTAAGAACAATGTTCTGAGTTTCACTCGCTCGGCCGTCAATACAGTCATAGTACACGTAAAATCTCTTTTCTATGCAGCATACGTAGGTACACGTATGTAGATCTGCCGCCTCATAAACACATGTAAATAAAACTTGTCATACATTTGAATTCGAAAATTATATAGCACGCGGCTTCTTTACCTTATAATAAATTCTACAGTGTGGTACTATTATAATTTGAGTCGATTTTTTTTGTGTTGCGCTACGAGCATTTTGTGACGCAACATTTTCGTATGAGCCTTGAAATTTTATTAGAGTTAATTTTTTTTGCGTTCTTACAAGCGACGAGCGTCACATCCAACTACCTATATCAGTCATTTTGTAAGTGTACACAGGGACTTGCGTCACTTTCCCCTTTTAAGGGGTTTTGTCAGATATCAGTCCTTTTGAAAGTGAATCTTATTTGATGTTCTATGTATACAGGGTGTCCCATAAGTCAACGTATTCCTTTTAAGGGATGTTATACCAACTCGTGACTCGCCATTTAAATGTTTTATTTAGTTAAAATAAATCCTTGTCACTTTAATAAATAAAAGCAAGTGTTTACACCGGAAATCCTAAGAAATGAAATAATTTCACAATCAGCTCATTTTGCAGTAAAATAGCAATATCAATTTTTTTTACTGTAAAACATAGTAATTGTTACACTATTTTGGAAATACCAATAATTGCGCAAACTCTTGCAACAATTTGCCAGGTTGGCGTCATAATCTTTTTTTTCAGTGTGAACAATCAAAGTTGAGTAATATTTTTTTTTAATTCATAACCCGGGCCATATTTTTTTTTACGCCAACAAAAAAAGTTTAATTTTTATTTTGGATTGTGATCAATAGCTGAGTTATTCAAGATTGTGGAACATAAATTAGAATGAAAAAAAAATGAAATTTGTAAATATGGCACTCGAGAAACCAATCTAAGGCGGAGATTTTCAGGCACTTTGTAAAAGTGGCAATATCTCGAAAACTAAGGAACTTTTATCAAGGTCATATTTGCATATTCTGGCGAGTCATGAGTTGGTATAACATCCCTTAAAAGGAATACGTTGACTTATGGGACACCCTGTATATTGATATATTATATATTGAAAAGTTCAATTGCAATTGAAATTGATTTATACATTAAAACTGTTAACCTAGGTCGGATAGCAGACCTTTACAAGTGGTGGTCAGCAAACGCAAAACAGTATCCAAGCCTAGCAGAATTTGCTAAGATTTATTTATCATGTCCCAGTAGCAGTGTATATAGTGTATAGCCTGAGGACGAGAAGAGCTGACCCCAACAGTCTTCATAGACGATAAGTTGGGAAAAAGCCGGGAATAAGAAGAAGGTAGCAGTGTATATAGTGAGCGATAATTTTCGAAAGCAGGTACAATTTATGAGGAAAAGCGCAATCGTTTGCTATCAACAAATGCTGAAAAAATTGTTTTCATTCATCAAAACTTACAACTGATAGATTTTAAATATTTAATGTGCAGAATTTTTGTTAAAATAAAAAAAATGTGAGTAATATTTAAAATATGATTTTTTTTTCTTCATGTTTTGGTATTCGGCCGAATAGTTCGCAATATTTGGCCGAATACCAAATAGTCCAACTGTCGATTTGTTCAAGAGAACTAGATAATTTAGTTTGCTAAAAAAATATTACATTGTAGTACTACATCTCAATTTTTTTTAACAATTTTTATAAAAAATGAATTCAGTGACGACATCGCCTCATACGATTTGTATGGCAGTGGGCCTATACACAATATCTAAGTAAAATTAATAGTTTGATACTAAATCTCCAAACATACATGCATACCATCATACTGTTTTCATATTCTGGGTAGGAAAAAAGGACTGACCTCCATACTATCTTAAAATATTTAATAATTATTTGGATTTATGGGTTTATAGATTGGTACTTATTCTTCAACTATACATACTATCGCTATCGACAGTTGGATCTCATGTGTTACATGCAACTAGTAGTTAAATATTCTTGGCATCTCTAATAAATGCACTTCTTATAAAATAGACTAGAGTAAAATATTAATTCACTATAACAATAATTAAAGAATGAAAATACAAACACAACATGAATTTAAATTGAACTTGTAACAGCAAATTTTAGTTTACGTACCTATTTGTTGTATTCATAATAATTTATATAAATTCATATATTTAGTATGCAAAATATCATTATAAATAAGAGTCTAGTCACTTCAAAATATAACATAATAATAAATATTTGTTACTACATATCAATCAATGTACATATAATGCCACAATGTACTTTGACATTTGACTGATTTGACCGACATAGACCGACATAAATAATTCGCCCCCTGGTGTTAAAAATTGAAACTAACGCTAACGGCGGGAACGATAATAAGATATTTGACGTTTTTCTCGCATAAAAAATCAGATTTTTAAAACAAAAAAACTCTCGAGGATTCTTTGAGAGGGTACTATATTTTAATGCCAGATGTCTTAGAAGTTTGGGATTAAGATATAATATAACTTTGAATAATTTCTGTCCGCTAAATTTCGTTATTGACACACACGTTTTTTGCATGTAAAAAACATGATTTTTAATCTTCCCAGAAATCGAGTTTTTTCTCATTTTGTATGAAAATTTAAATTTTCAAAATTCTTAAATATCTGGATCCCTAGATGATCATTTCTGATAAATTAAATGAGGTATAATTTCTGTCGAAACAATGAATATCTCTGCAAAATTTGATGATCGTAGGTAAAGAGGGGAAAAAAGTGAAAAGTTCGTGTATATATGTTCCGCAAGTTTTTCGTAGGGACGGTATTTTAATACATTTTTTTGTATGGGACGGTATTTTAGTATAGGTAAAATTTTCAGTACAATTTTTGTATGGGAATTTTAGTATAGGTATTTGAGTTCAGGTGAAAGGTGGTTGAGACTTGCGTCACGGCCCCTTACTAACGTGGGCCCATGATTCCACAAGTTTTTCGTAGGCACGGTATTTTAATACATTTTTTTGTATGGGACGGTATTTTAGTATAGGTAAAATTTTCAGTACAATTTTTGTATGGGAATTTTAGTATAGGTATTTGAGTTCAGGTGAAAGGTGGTTGAGACTTGCGTCACGGGCCCTTACTAACGTGGGCCCATGATATTCATTCATGTTATTATTATAATATTCATGTTATTATTATATATTGTAAATCATGTTATTATTATATATTATATGATTGTAAACAAGTTTTTTAAATTTTTATTTATTAAAAATATAAATTAATTTAAATGTAATTCCATCAAGAACTGACGATCAAAAAGTTAAATCTAAGTAAATCATGTTCTTATTTACTTTCACAGTGCTTTTAAAAGAACATGACAACATGTTTATAATTTTCGTATTTACCTTTATTTCATTATTTCACTCTTGAAACTTTTTTCTTTCACCATCACCATTTCTGTAGGGACTGATAATGGCTCTTTAATAATACACATTAGTAGAAAAATAAAAGTCCAGAATGTTCTGACACTTAGCGGACATTTTACAATATGCAATACTCAATAAATTGATAATTGACATTCACTGTCATGTCATTATTTCAATACCACGTATAGTTTTTTTTTCCAGTGGGGCATTGCAGCTACAAATATTATTATGAATGAAATTATTTATTTCCCATTATTTTTGTATATTATGTACAATAACAAAAAAGAAACCACAATATAAGACCTTAACACATCGACAAAGTTCTCTTAACACATCGACAAAGTATCAAGCCAACGCGAGATTTGTAGGCATGGTATATATTTTTCTCGGTTTTTTCAACTTGGAAGTAAAAAAAACAACTTATAAGCTTCGCAGCATATATGTTCCTTATATGGATTTACTCAGAATTCAAAGTAGAAACTTCATTTTTCCATATATCTCAAAAACGCAGGATCAAAAAGAGAAAAACGGTTGGCGTCGTCGATACAACAGGGAACTATACCAGATCTATGAAGAGCCCGATTTGATCAGTTCCATCAAGATATCCGATTTGATCAGTTCCATCAGGCGCTTAAGATGGGCTGGTCACATAATCCGAATGGACGACGAGAATCCCACAAAACGCCTCACACTTTCTGTGCCACAAGGTCGAAGGAGATCAATAAGACCATGGACTCGATGGATGAACAGTGTCGATGCCGATGCTTCCACAATAGATATAAGAAACTGGAGAACGAAGGCAACGGATAGACGGGAATGGAGGAGACTCCTGGATTCAGCCAAGGCTCACCCAGGACTGTCGAGCTTATGATGATGATGACCGAAACAAAAACTCGAAATTCTGAGTATAAAAGTTTGTCATGTTAGGCTTTGTGCATTGAGCGGGTCAAAAGTTATAAGGTAGTGGAACACACATATACACACTAAATGTTCTACTCCGAATTCTGAGTAAATTCACATAATATAAAACATTGTATGCTGCGAAACCTTGCGACGCTTAGTTAGTCGCTTTTTTTTTACTTCGAAGTTGGAAAAACCGTGAAAAACATAGACCCTGCATACAAATCTTGCGTATCTTGGCTTGATACTTTGTCGATATGTTAAGAGAGATATATTCTTGTGAACAAATCGACATATGGCAAGACCTATCACATTTCGGAAAATCGGCGCGCGCACAATCGGTGACGTCACGC
Source organism: Molanna angustata (assembly GCA_963576475.1). NCBI lineage: Eukaryota > Metazoa > Arthropoda > Insecta > Trichoptera > Molannidae > Molanna > Molanna angustata. The sequence goes on along the minus strand of OY754964.1, from coordinate 49,905,415 downwards.
CAGCTATAATAGATGCGACGGACCGTTTATCGGCATTCAAGTTCGTTCCTGCCTACCAGCTTCTCCCCTGACCGGAATTCGTTACGACCCAGCCACGTTCCTGTAGTCGTTTAAATTTATTGAGTTTTAATATTTATAATCTTCGCGTAATACCAGTATCATGTGTAAATAACTTTGTGAATAAATCCAGTAAGTTTTAATCTTTGAGTTCTTATTTATATGTCTATTTAAATACCCAATTCTATTGTCGGTTACAGTCGTGCATGGTTAAAGAACACGCAGAAGTATTTAGCCGATCAACTGGTTCGATCCCAGAAGTCGAGCTCCTCATAAAGACACCCTCTGCACGGCAATAGTAACAGACAGTTGGAAAACACTGTCTATGAAAATTTGACCTGTGGAGTATCTTTTAAGTTAATAAAAAAATAAAATAGAAATAAAATATCTAGAGAAGGACCGATAAAGCTTGCAAATGAATTTTGATATCTACTTTTTTTTTAAATTCAAAGCTAAAATCTCTTTTTTCTTAAGTTCAAGTCTTTAAAATAGTAAAACCTATAGATACATCACATATACTCGCAGGTCGAATCTAGAAGTAGGCAGAGCGAACCGAAAGCTACACAATCCCCTAAATTTAGTTTATCATTCAAACAATATAGAGAAGGCTAATGATATCGAAATCATAACTCTTCATAATTAATTTGAAAGAAAAAAAAGGACGTTATTTTCAAAATAAAAAATAATTAGGTACTTTTCATTGAATTGTAAAAATAAATATTAGTAATTTTCTGTTCTAGGTAACTATTTTGAGAGTTATACGTATGGTTAAGTATTTTTATAAGTATGCCTTTAATTCTACCTCAAAATCTTTTAAATAAATTATGTTGCGTGTGTTCGACGTTTCTGAATAGTTTTTACGAATATAATTTTTATTATACATTTCCACAAATAATAATTTGTATTCCGTTTAAATCGACAATGCGTATTTCTTGTGGTAAAATGTATTATTACCGGTATCGGTAAAATGCTAGTAATTTATGTTTTGTTGGTTTCATGGCTCAAATTGAATAATACGAAATTTGTAACTATTGATATAATCTTGCACTCAAACGCTATTACATTAATACTATCACAATAGGTATAAAGTTAAGCTTATCTATCTGTCAATTTGTTCAAGAAATTTATTTCTCAAATACCAATCGACAAAGTATCATATAACCCATGATACACATAACCCAAAATTTAAGGCGAACGAAATTTTTGAACCTACTCAGAATTTTAAATGTATGTTTCAGTAAGAGGTTATCAACATTTTAATTCATCTATTTTATTTCCATATTCCTATCTCTAAAACCGAAAAACCTAGAACCTAGAAAATTGGTACAAATAATAAAGACAAATTAATTTTCAATCTCAAACTAATTTTTATAAAAAAGTTCCGAGTTATTCCAACTTTATACATAAGTAAAATATTTTTAAGGTAAATTTCTGTACATATTTATTCTGCCTATTTTTCCAAAATATAAAAAAAAACATTGAAAAACGCCGAAAGACCGCAATAAAATAATTTTTTTTTTTTATAAAGAATACATACATTATAGTAGTATATCTTTATTTAAAGAGACAAGGAAAGATATTAGAAAATACAACACAAATCTCATTATGAACACAATAGAATCAAATAAGAATATGAAAGTGCTTATATCAAACAACAATTCCGGTAAATCAAACATAATTAAATTGAAAAATAGAAACGGAAGTACAGAAAATAATAAAAATATGATAGTAAATACAGTGCAAGAGTTTTACACGGAATTTTATAAACCAATTACACAAAATAGAGAAACAAATGTAACTGTGCTAAATGTTGGCTCCGAAGAGATACCAGAGATAGATTATAATGAAATTAAAAATGCACTCAAATACATGAAAAATAATAAAAGTCCAGGTGAAGATCAAGTGACAAGCGACATGATAAAGTTGGGTGGGAAAGAAATCATTGAAACAATAAAAATACAAGTGCGTAGAACTGGAGGTCATACCTGAAAAGTGGTAAAATTCTGAAGTTCGACTGTAAAAAAGCATTTGACTCTGTAGAACAATGTGAAAAAATAAACACATTAAATGATGCGAGAATTGACTCCAGATATTCAAGGCTTATCAAATTTATATATGAACACGCCACCATGGATGTAAGAATCGATGAAAACACAAAAACAGAAAAAATCAATAAAAAAAGAGGTGTCAGACAAGGAGATACCATATCACCTAAACTATTTACATTGGTTTTGGAGGGCATATTTAAAACTTTCAACTGGGAAGACAAGGGAATAAAAATAAATGGAACAAACTTAAACCACCTCCGTTTTGCAGATAACATAGTGCTTATAAGTGATGATCTGGAAGAACTTCATATTATGATAAAAGAACTCCACGATGCTTCCCTAATGGTCGGCCTGGAAATTAATATTAACAAAACGATATATATATATATATATATATATATATATATATATATATATATATATATATATATATATATATATATATATATATATATATATATATATATATATATATATATATATATATATATATATATATATATATATATATATATATATATATATATATATATATATATATATATATATATATATATATATATATATATATATATATATATATATATATATATATATATATATATATATATATATATATATATATATATATATATATATATATATATATATATATATATATATATATATATATATATATATATATATATATATATATATATATATATATATATATATATATATATATATATATATATATATATATATATATATATATATATTATATATATATATATATATATATATATATATATAATATATATATATATATATATATATATATATATATATATATATATAATATATATATATATATATATAATATATATATATATATATATATATATATATATATATATATATATATATATATATATATATATATATAATATATATATATATATATATATATATATATATATATATATATATATATATATATATATATATATATATATATATATATATATATATATATATATATATATATATATATATATATATATATATATATATATAGTTGCAAAACTTAAATGGCAATGGACAGGTCATGTTACCAGACAGGGTACGGACAGATAGGCGCCCAGAATTCTAAATTGGAGACCATGGGATATGAAAAAGGGAATATGCCGGCCCCAGAAAAGGTAGGCCGATGATATTGTCCCTGTCGCTGGAAGCGGATGGGTTCGAAAAGCCCAGAAAAAAGACGAGTGGAAGCTTTTAGAAGAGGCCTACATCCAGCAGTGGAGAGATGGCTGAGAAAGAAAAAAGAAGAAGAAATCTTCATTTATTTTATATTGCTTCTCGGGCAACAAACATGTACTATGTCAAATATTAATTTAACACGCACCCAATAACAAGTTGCCACATTCTGGAGACTTACGATATTAATCGTCTCACAGATCCAGACTGAAAACACAATTAAAAACTGTGTCTCCACCGGGAATCGAACCCGGGATCTTTGGCTCAGCAGTCAAATATCTAACCAACTGAGCCGCGAAGGCCGGATATCTTAAACTTTTTTACAATTTTTGGAAAAATTCAATACAGTAATGACATCGTTTCATACAATTTGTATGTCGAAATACATAAATGTACGAGGACTTTTATAGTTTTCTACTTAAGCTTCATACAATCATACATACTATCAATCCGTATAATTATAGCCGGCGGGAAAAAGTCTGAAATCCACACTATTCTATCCTGACATACTTAAATGTTTTTTTTTTACAAAAAAAATGAATATGTTCTTGTTAAACAAGTACATATACATCTTCCTACGTTCCCTAAAATAAGCAAATAAATGCTTGTGCTATAGGTGAACGAGATCGGTCGAAAACAAAATATCTTTCAATATTCAATTATCCGGATTAAAAGGTTTACGAGTATTGCTTGGTAAGTATACTAAGGATAACAGTTGGATAAACATTGTGCAACTACTGTTCAGGTAGATATACATATGTAATCTATACCTTAGTAAAATCAGTAGCAAGATATTTATATTTCATAGATATTCATCCCAAAGTAGTTTAATGATTTTGAAATATTTTAAATGTAAATAACTCGAGTATAACGTGGCAAATCATGTTTTTTTGCTGGTTTGCTGTATGTATGTACATACCACCTTCCCCCCCTTCCCCCCCCCCTGCCCACCCCCCCTCTCCACGATGGAAATTCTTAATTTATTTGCCCGAAATTATATACAATGTAGACTATTCAAAACGTTCGATTAAAAAATATTCTATTAAAGAATATTTGCCATGGCACAAATTTAAAAAAAATACTCTACTAAGGTACCAAAGATACATAATATATTATTTACGCGGGAACCAACATCGGTGTTCAAATATTCCATTTTGTATGCAAACCATAAACAAACAGAATAATATTATACCAAATGTACATATATTATATCGGTGAATTAAGGCGGTAATTTAACTTTATGGTTTAAAATAAAAATTAAATAAAGAGTATTGGGTGAATGTTTTACTATTGATAAATTCCGCTTTTGAAATATTTTAATGACATGTAAACACAAACAATTTTCAGAGACATACATTTCTCTAAAGTCTTTTTACGATATAATATTATATTATTATGTATTTTTTCGGTATTGAATCAATATTTCCCTAAAAATATTCAAAGCTCCATCGAAATATTATTACCGCACTGCTTTTTATATATTTTTCTTTTGCGGCCAATCAATTTATGTCGCAAAGGGCTGTGAATTGACGCAGTGGCGTAACTAAATAACCATTTATTATCAAACCATAATTTCCGCGAGCATATTGTTCAAAAAATATTTTTCAAATATCATTATATACTTTGTACCACGAATGGGTACGATCATGGCGATGTTTTTTTATTGAAAACGGAAGGATGGGTGGTAATTCAGGAAGTTCTGAAAAAAAAAGCAATCGCAAAAGCAAACTCTAAAAATATTAATAAAATTAAAAATATTCTATTGCAGAATTATTTACTTTAATTAAAATTATATTCCATAAATTCGACAGTAAAATTAACAAAAACACCCAATTATGTTTTTATTACTTACATATTTTATTTCAATTAATTTCTCATGCTACTATTGCTCCTGAGCTGAAATCACTGTTGAGTTGGAAGTAATTGCCACATGACAATGAAATCGACACTTGCGCAACGTGCAAGAAAGTGTTTGTTATTATTTTTATAATTGGAGGTAAATATGGCGGATAGCGCGCTGCGTAAGTAATCCAGTGGTCGCGAGCTCGAATCCTGCCACGACCGATTACTTTCACCTATAGTACAAGCATGTATGCTTAATTTAAAGAATGTTGGTGTGCTCGATATTTAGTGTTTTTTGTAAGTCCACGGGTAGCGCCGTGAGGGTCTGCTAGCTGACAACGAAAAAAAATCCACAGATTGTTCTCATTGTATCTACATACACATATTATAATTATAATCTATCGAGCCACCATCACGTCCATCACATCAAAAAAAATATTTTCATCATCATCAGCAGCAATGGCGCTACAGCTCGGTGTGGGCCTTGGCCTCCTCAAGAAACTGCCTCCATCCCGCCCTGTCGACAGAAAGTCTCCTCCAATTTGTCTGTCCGATCGCTCTTATATCTCCCTCGATGTCGTCCAGCCATCACATCCTAAGTCTCCCTCTGATTCTTCTTCCTTCAGGACAGGTGTCCAATACTTTCTTTGGGATCCGGCTATCCTCCATTCTACAAACGTGTCCGAGCCAACGTAGACGTTTAAACCGGATCCTCCAAGATCCTCCTTCACAGGTAGGGCCATATATTTTGCGAATTATTTTCCTTTCGAACACCAACAATGCATTTTCTTCCTTCTTGGTTAATGTCCAGCATTTTGATGAATATTTCATGACCGGTCTAAGAAGAGTTTTGTAAATGAGGGTTTTCGATAGATGAGTCGTGACCTTAAGTGCTTTAGCAGGCCATAATAGCATCTTATTGCCGCGGCAAGTCTTGCCCTTATATCCGCACTGGTGTTGTTGTCCGCTGTAACAAGAGATCAATATATTTTAAAATGTTTTAATAAGTTTTTTTTTAGTTTTTAGCAGACGTTCGATATTAATTGTTACACCACTGGTATCTTTGATAATATTTTACATATAGGACTTGTAATGTGTCAAACGTGAAGGTTTTTACGAGCTAGCCACTCGAGCGCGATGCTAATTAGAACTTTGCATGCTAAACGAAAGCCGTTTCATGTAAAACATCACTTAAAGGGACGATGGAAAAGCTTAACTAACGTTTATTGTATTTTAATATTATTTTCATTCTCTCATTCTCTCCCCCTCTCTCTCTCTCTGTATGTATCTCCATTAAAATACATTCGTATGTCTTTGTAAATCACCAAATACTGCTTTAATATGTTAATGCCATTATCACCTAGTCATTGAATCCCTTCTGGGTTACTTATGAATAGAAAATTCAGAAGGAAGAATAAGATATTTCACGCAAGAAAGAATTCGTATATTGAGGTTTAAAAAAAAACTGCCTCAGACACTAACTGTCGCGTGTGTTTAAAAAAGGGTATGTAAGAATATGTGATTTAAATTACCCGAAAACTATTTTTTTTTTTTTTTAATGAAAAAAAAATATTGGTGATTCACTTTAACTTCATGCACTCAAGCACATAAAATATTTATATCTCTACGATATAAGTTATGGAGTAATTTTAAAATAATACTGAAAAAAATTATATTTTTTAGGGGAATTTATGCTGATTTTTAAGATTGTGTAACTAAAATTCATAATGTCATTTTTTAAGAAACACACTGTTAAACATATTCCAGAAATTTGATTCCAAAATGGGATGTAAAGGTTTATATGCCCTATTAAATGAGTAGGTATAGTCGCTGTACACGCGACACTCAAATAATTTCAAGAATTACATCGTTCGACGTTAAAATTAGAAAACATACTTACAAACCGTTTTAGGAAATAAATTTGAAATCCCTTTCAAATTAAAATACTAGGATTTGTTATGACAGCCACTGGCATTATTCCAAGATCGAATAATAATAATAAAATTTTATTTCAGTTGGTGAGCAGGAGGGTGCAATGCAACACATACCATATCATATATACATAATTTAAAAATTAGGTATACATACAAATAAAAAAGAATAACTTTCTTCTTCAGCCCTCTGTCTTCCACTGCTGGATATAGGCCTCTTCCATATTCTTCCACTTCCTTCTATCGGTTGCTGCTTGCAGCCAATTTCTACCCCCCACAGCAGCTATGTCGTCAGACCATCTTTTTTGAGGTCTTCCGACGCCTCTCTTACTTTCCCAAGGTCTCCATCTCAATATTTTAGGGGTCCATCTTGCGGGTTCCTGTCTAGCAATATGTCCCGCCCATTGCCATTTCAATGTAGCTACGCGATCCATGACGTCCGCTACTCTGGTCCTTTTCCTAATTTCCTCATTTCTTATTCTGTCTCTTAGGCTTATACCAAGCATGGATCTTTCCATGGATCGCTGTGTGCATTTGAGTTTTTCTACATTTCTTTTTGTAAGGGCCATGGTCTCCAATGCATATGTAGTCACTGGCAGTATACATGATTCATATGTTTTTCTTAACAGAGAGAGAAATTAATCATAAAGAACAAACAAAAGAATAACACATCAATTTGTAAATTCCAAAAAAAGTTAATAAATAAATATAAACATATATAAACGTAATAACTTAACTGTGTTAAAATATCTATTGAAATCACTTCAGTCACTGCAAAATTGATGCCCATATTCTGTGGATTGGTGAATCAAACCACATACCAGCCTCTCGAACAATAGAATCGCTAGATCTCCACATCCTCATTCTTGCATCAGCTATCTTGCGTCTTTGGAGAGCGGCAAAGCCATGGACCCCGCGCTCTGCAAACATATTTGAGATTTAAAAATATTTGATATATTAGTAGAACTACTAATGTATTATCAAAAAAGCAAAATTGTTTATATTAATAAAGTACTTGAGATTGTGGTAAAAACATACTGAACAAATTAACTTGGTCCGCGAGGTCACAGGATAAAAAATGAGTTCTTACATATGTAGTAGCTTTGAGATCGCGCCTCGCCCGGAGTAACTTAATGAAACCAGACTCCGATGGTCAATGTACCTACTTTAATAGAGGGGGAGACGATTAAGTGGTCAAGCTGGCCCTGAACATTCCCTCACCACCAAGGGCCAGAGGCCGTCCACAAGCCACCCGGTAAGGAACTGAGAGAGGACCGGCTGACCAGTTAGATGACATGGGACAGAAAGACGTGAAGACTGCGTAGAAGGAGGGTCGACTCCAGAAGAACAGGGAAGAGATTAAGAAAACCCATGTTTTGCCCTCAACACGCATGATATCAATAAAAAATCGATTGACCTCACTTAATTTGGGCTGTATACTGAACTCATTATTTCATAGTTGCACTATACATATTACATATTAGCAAAAGATAAAACTCATTGCAAAGTATTGATTGAAAATACGCATTCAAATTACTAAATCATATCCCTCAACTAAAAAAATAGCGGAGAGAAAAATAACATTTTTCTACATATAACTTATTTACTTATTAAAAAAAAAGAAAAGAAACCTTATTAACTAGATTAAGTATTAACTGAATTTCTTAAATTAATTTCAATAATGGAATGAATTTCCATAAAAATATCTTTGACAAAAATACAGTTTTTACTAAACCAATTCAACTTCATGTATTCTGTTCAAACATGGATTTCACTATAATGAATATCATTATACAATTGAATAAAGGTTGTGTACATATATGTAATAAACAAAGTGCTTCCTTTATCAAACCATAAAGAGGACTAATTCCTTTTCAACTGGACACAGCGACTGACTATATACACAATGCAGAATGCAAGCAAAGTCCCAAAGCTGTGTTAAATCCAAACATGTTAAAAAACAGCATGTTGTATTAATTGTACTGCCGCTTTTGAGAGTATCACCCCTTTGTATGGCAATCGTTCTGTTTGTCAACACTGTTTGCCCACAAAACTCCGAATGCAGTTTCATTCAAATAGAGTGTCAATCCAATTTGAAATAGCGACACCCTCAACCCTCTTTGTTGAAACAACAAAAATATTGTTTTCAATTCGTGGACGTGATGGTATGATGGTAATCAGGAATGTAAACACGATTAAAAAATATAATTGTGTTTATGGATTTTTGTAAGAGCAAATTCTCGTATCTGACTCGCGAAAGGTACCGGGTTTGAATACGGCTTGAGACGGCGACTGTGTTGCCTCAAGTCGGGTTCACAATGCGCAAAATTAATAATCTTCCACTCAAACCAAACGTGTACATATATGTCACTGAACTCTTTTAATGTGTGTGTTTGTGTGGGTCCATGAATGGTGAAGATTCACAATTCGAATTAAAAATTGTAACAGTGAAAATAAAAAGTAGGAAAATCACATTAAAAAAATGTACGCCTGATCTTATGCAAAATTATAACTTTTGAAGTATACAATAAAATGCGAAACAGGAGTTTCATTAACGTCTATATATAATTCTTCGGTACCTACGTGTGTATGTCACTGAACTCGTAAACGACTGGTCCGATTTTTATAAAGAAAACCTATAATCATTTATGGTGTTCCATAAGATCCAGGTTATCCAACACACAATTTACAAAATAACATCTTACATAGTTCACCACCCATTCTGAATGTTGCATTTTTTTATAGTTGAGGCTTCCATTATATGGTAATGCACACCCGCACACCTGTCCCTGGTAACCCCACATTATGGGATATGCCATGATATGCTGCGAGGGTGTGTGGCTATTTTCATGTTTGCTGAACCAGCTAATAGCAGGCAAACAAACATCTGGGCAGGACAATGTCTGCCGAGTCGGATTGTATTTAATAAATTGTGTACCTACTTTAAGCTCTTGTGTTTTTCACAAATTTCAATATCATGACCACACAATCTACTGTTAATGGCAGGCTTCTATCTATTCGGCAATTTCTTCCAACTATAGCTATCTATTCGGCAATTTCTTCCAACCAACAATAATCTAAAATAATCTACAGGTACAAGTTAAAAGGGTCATTAAAGAAAATTAAAAAAAATAATTTGAAAATAATATTTATTAGAATAAAAGGATTAAGGATTCAAAAATCAAAAAATATATTTTTTTAATATCAAGTTTTGAGTGAGCGAATTAATATTAAATATTTTTTTTCAAATAGTTGAGATACATTAATTTCTTATTTTATTCCACGTGAATGACCACAAATCAACTGAAGAAATTATTAAAGAACGTAATAAAAAGTAATAATATTTGAATAAAAAAAAAACATATTTTCCATCTGAAAATGTACAAGGAAAATGTAAAATCTCTCTGCAAAAGTAGGCAAATGATAAAAAAAAAAATTTTCTCCGCTCCGTGCCATTGAGAGAATATTAAAAATAAATATTCCTTAAATATTTTCCAATTTTCATTAGATTTTCCACTGAGCAAATGAGATTATACTTTATACAGTATAAAACAGTGAATCTTAAATATTTTCTCATTTCGAATATTTTGTTTACAAAAAAACTAATTTCTAAATAGATGGCGAAAAAAGTTTTCTTCGTTACTTCATAAATGGCAATAGTATAATTCCTTATTTTCAGGTGAATTGTTACACATTATTCAAATATATAAAACTTTCAAAAAATTAAATAAATAAGGGATAAGTTTGTCAATAAAAATATTTTCTCATTTGATTGACAAAGATGAGTACGAATATTAAGTACCTACATATTATAATATGAAAAATATGAAAAGTTTATGTAGCAGTAGAGATCGCGCAGATGTCGAAATTCGACTGAAATTCATTAATATGTTTTAATTTCAAAAGTTATTGAACCCGATATTTAAAAACATTTGCACTTATATCTATTCACACCTTAACGACTTCCAAACTACTCGTCAGACTAGACAGACTAGACAAGCAAATATTCAGATACCGAGAACCAAGTCGACTTATGGACAAAGAAATTTTCATTTCCTTGGAGTAAAAATTTTCAATTTGCTTCCAATTGAATTGAAGAAAACTACAAATTTAAACAGCTTTAAATGTGGATTAAAGAAGTGGGTAAAAAAACAGACAAGACAGTGATAAATAAACAACTCTACGTTAACATACAATGACACACACGCACACCTAAACAATATATCTATATAATTATAAGCTGCTTCAGAACAGGTTTTTAACCTAGTGAAGCAGTTTACATTCCGCATCTAGTTCTTAAGTATCTTTTTTTGTAAAAATATTGTACTGTTAAACTTTGATGTGTACCTAGTATATTATTTCTTATGTTACAAATAAATAAATAAAAAATAATTTATTTGTTTATTTTATAAGAGTATAACACAATATTTTGACTATGTGACAATATATAACAAAAATTACAGTATTGATACTCTCTCTATAGAGTTAAAAACTCGTGTTCGAGAGAGGAGTATCGTAATTACATACAGAAAGAAATATTCAACATATAGGATTATGTATTGCCAAATACATATATGCCCCTTTAATGCTATTTTAAATTTATTAAGATCTTTTATTTCTCTAATGGAAGTGGGCAGGTCATTGTAAAATAATATTCCCCTATATGACAGTAATTTCTGTGCTGCAGTTGTATTTTTATTTCTCTAATGGAAGTGGGCAGGTCATTGTAAAATAATATTCCCCTATGTGACAGTAATTTCTGTGCTGCAGTTGTATTTTTATTTCTCTAATGGAAGTGGGCAGGTCATTGTAAAATAATATTCCCCTATATGACAGTAATTTCTGTGCTGCAGTTGTATTTTTATTTCTCTAATGGAAGTGGGCAGGTCATTGTAAAATAATATTCCCCTATATGACAGTAATTTCTGTGCTGCAGTTGTATTTTTATTTCTCTAATGGAAGTGGGCAGGTCATTGTAAAATAATATTCCCCTATATGACAGTAATTTCTGTGCTGCAGTTGTATTTTTATTTCTCTAATGGAAGTGGGCAGGTCATTGTAAAATAATATTCCCCTATATGACAGTAATTTCTGTGCTGCAGTTGTATTTTTATTTCTCTAATGGAAGTGGGCAGGTCATTGTAAAATAATATTCCCCTATATGACAGTAATTTCTGTGCTGCAGTTGTATTTTTATTTCTCTAATGGAAGTGGGCAGGTCATTGTAAAATAATATTCCCCTATATGACAGTAATTTCTGTGCTGCAGTTGTATTTTTATTTCTCTAATGGAAGTGGGCAGGTCATTGTAAAATAATATTCCCCTATATGACAGTAATTTCTGTGCTGCAGTTGTATTTTTCTTTGGTATGATTATTTTGAACTTTGCTCTAGTCGTTACTGTTCCACTATAAAAAATTTCGCTAGAAAAAATTTCAGGATTGTTCTGTCTGTGAGCATATTATATATTTGCAATCGTATCTATTATCTGTTTTAGTGTTGGGACCGGGAAGTCTATGTACATAGATCTGTTCCGTCGGGTGATCTATAGGTTTGCCTAGAATAATCTTTATATGTGAGATACTTTCGAAAGCTTTTCTCAAAACTTAAAAAACTCCGATACATTTTTTACCGCTATCCAAAGATTTACCAACTGACTCAATTAATTCAGCAATGGCATCGTTTGTACTTCGACCTTTTCTAAATCATTATTGGTTATTATGTAGTATTTTAATTCTTTCAATATAGGTGACCAGTTGTTTTTTTATTATTTTTTCAAAAAATTTAGATATGTTGGATACAATAGAGATGGGTCTGTAATTATTCAATAACTCTTTTGTACCTATATGTATTATTGTTACCATTTTTATTGTTTCCGAGTAGCTACTCAGTCCCCCTAGACAACGTGTCATTTAGCTCAAGAAAAGAAACAAGAAAAAATAACTCAATGTATGGAAGTGACAGTTGCCAGTCACGTGACAACTGTCACTTCCATACATAGGGTTATCTTTTTTTTTCTTGAGCTAAATGACACGTTGTCTAGGGGGGCTGATCTGTTCGATGAGACGGTACATTCATCAAAAAATTATGTGAAGCCACCATCCCCAGTTATGAGGCGAAATAAAATGAAAAAGAAGTCGTGCGTTAATTGTTATCATAATGGAACACCACAGATTGAAAACCATCGGTTAAGAGTTATAGGCTTCCGGTTATATAAAATTCAATTTTCATTACAAAGCGCTAAGTCTATTATGGAATATGCGCTGCATAGGTTTTATAACCAAATGCACCACACAATCATTTATTTGCGTTTGGTTCACCGTTACCTTAAAGAGACATTTTTAATTTATTTTCTGCAAAGTTTTTATTGTACCTATAATATTCCACCGTCAGTATTCTTCGTTACTAAATTTCCGGGAAAAAAATGAATTGAAAGGCAGGCATTTATAGTAAAGCTATACATATAAGTTATATTTTAAAAAATAGGTTCAGATTTTAAAACTGAGACTTTTCAATTTTGAAATGTGTTTTTCTGGGTTAAGGGAGTCTAGCTTATGTAAGACATGATTCCTAATTTTTGGGGTCTCAAAATATGATGTTAATCACAAATGGGTTAGCTGATTATTTTATTTATTTATTTTATTTTATTGTATTTTATTTTATTTTATTTTATTTTATTTTATTTTATTTTATTTTATTTTATTTTATTTTATTTTATTTTATTTTATTTTATTTTATTTTATTTTATTTTATTTTATTTTATTTTATTTTATTTTATTTTATTTTATTTTATTTTAATTTATTTTATTTTATTTTATTTTATTTTATTTTATTTTATTTTATTTTATTTTATTTTATTTTATTTTATTTTATTTTATTTTATTTTATTTTATTTTATTTTATTTTATTTTATTTTATTTTATTTTATTTTATTTTATTTTATTTTATTTTATTTTATTTTATTTTATTTTATTTTATTTTATTTTATTTTATTTTATTTTATTTTATTTTATTTTATTTTATTTTATTTTATTTTATTTTATTTTATTTTATTTTATTTTATTTTATTTTATTTTATTTTATTTTATTTTATTTTATTTTATTTTATTTTATTTTATTTTATTTTATTTTATTTTATTTTATTTTATTTTATTTTATTTTATTTTATTTTATTTTATTTTATTTTATTTTATTTTATTTTATTTTATTTTATTTTATTTGTAACAGATGTACATGTTACATTCATTAAAATATATATACTAAGTGTTACAATCTATACTTAGGCCTGCCATCCAATTATGCATATCCACTGATATAATATTTAACACACAGAAGAGAAAAAAAAATTAAAGAAATAATTATTAGGAGATGGTTAAGGATAGTGAGATAGGAAAGTGACGGGAATTTCAGAAGATAACTAAAAGAGGGAGAGCAAATTAAGTTGTACAGTATTCATACAATAAAATAAAACAAAATATCTATTTATTGTTATCTCAGATCAGCCCCCCTAGACAACATGCCATTTAAGCTAAGAGTTATCTCGCTAAGCGATAGTAAATGTATGAAATTGGTGGCTGTGACTGGCTGTCACGTGACGGGTATATGAAAGAATTATTCGGGCTCAAAAGAATATTATCAGAATACCTCCTTTCAGAATATTATTTCATCCCATTCTAGAGGCACCTTTATACTTTCTTCCATTATGCGTTCAATCTTTCATAGTTTGTTCCTTCAATATGCCTAAACCATGTCAGGTCATTCACTTTCATTCTGATAATTAATACATACATACCATCACGTTATGTCCCTCGCTGGGTAGGGAGAGAGAACCGAACACCAATTATTTCTATATTGACACACATTCATCGCTTCGTCGACATTCATACATCGTCTTATACATGTTCGTTTGTTGTTCATGCCGTCTTTCATAATACTTGGGCGGCCTCGACCTCTCATTCCATTCCTGTCCGCAATGTATATTTTCTTCGTCAGGCGTTCCTCATTCATTCTCCCCATGTGGCTAAACCATCTCAATGTGTTCACTTTCATTCTATTAATGACATCTTTCTTTATTTTACGTTATTTCCTTATGTCCTCATTTCTGACCCTGCCATACATCGTCCTATTACAGATTCTTCTTAGCTATCTTATTTCAACTGCATTTGTTATGGTTTCTGATAAATAAAAGAAACTTATTTTTTATGCACTCTCATAAAAATCATAACTTTATCGGACCATAAGCACATCGTTACATATTCTTTCTCCTTTTATTCATAAAGTTTTAAGTAGGTAGGTATCTCAAAATTTGATGATTTTAGTGATACCTACCTATTTAAGACATTTTTTGAAATATTCTGTAAAGACCCTATAGCATATTATATGATTAAGTCATCTTGGCAACCGCTCAATACCCTTCGTTAATAATTTTTAAGCGGATTTTTTATCAGCCCCGATAGAAACAATGTATCTGGGGGTATATAATATTACATTCAACTAAAAAAAAAGCATTCAGGAAAAATTCGGCACGGACAAAATGTGAAAACCCATCAGACAAACGAAAATAATTTCATTTTTCAATAATCCGTATGGAATGTTGTGTGTTATTGGGAGAAAAAAATCCACTGCTGGGTAAAAATTGAATTAACGCTGTACGTCCGAAACTGGTATCGGGCAAAAGCACCATCTGGCGAGATATCGACAAAACAATTTCCCATTTAATTCGATTTTAATTACAAAATAATATACAAACACTGCAAAAGGATGGAAATGAGAATCAAAACGATTTTATGACAGAGTGAATATCCTTATTCATAATGGATTTTTTACAATTTAAAAATAAAAAAAAGAATAGAGCACATTTTTTCCGCACATTCGATTTATTACAAATGAACGTTTTCGACGAGGTTTCTCAGCATCATCATGGTCAAAATGAAACTAAATTTGATAAGAATAATCCAACATGTCTTCACATATTTATCAATGATGCTAATCGTGCGGGCGGAGTAATAGTGATTTTACAATGTTGTCAAATATTCGTAATGAATTAAGTATGTGAAAAATACTGTGTTATATTTAATTGCAAAATTTTACAATGGATTTCCACTATGTTAAAAAAACTTACATACTAGTCCCAGTCACCAGCAACCTTCTATACTATACGATGCTATATGATGTACTTCTTATAATATACTTACTTACTTTTCTGTATTAAACCGTCTCTGTCCAATGCTGGACATAGGCCTCCCTCGTATCTCTCTCTCCTGGGCCTT
This sequence comes from Molanna angustata, assembly GCA_963576475.1. Classification (NCBI taxonomy): domain Eukaryota; kingdom Metazoa; phylum Arthropoda; class Insecta; order Trichoptera; family Molannidae; genus Molanna; species Molanna angustata. The sequence continues at coordinate 49,889,027 of OY754964.1, read as the reverse complement.
CTGCATCCAGTCACCATAAATAAAATTAGTAAATTAAAATTAAATAATCAAATAAGAAATATATAAATCGAATATATTTTGTATTTTTAAAGGGCATAATTGGTGAACGTTGCACAAGCGCATAAAGTGATCACATAAACCAGCCGATAACAGGTCATATTAAGCCCAATAAGTACCTTGTCAATATAAATAAATCTTAAATTTCAAAAGGTTCGGAATTCGGAAGATCGTTCAGAAAAAAAAAAATATTTCTCGAGTCAATCGTTTCGGCGGATTAGCTAGAAGAATATAAGAGTATGAATGAACGTAAATGAATCTTGTGAAACTGTCTTATTTCTCTACCTACACAGTGTAACCACATTTTTAATGGTAATAACATACACAGATATCATTCTTATTATGTTTCGTTGTGACCGCAACTGAGGTGGGGGTATGACATACAACGCTATTCTGGCACGTCCTGGATGCAGAATGCACAGGACAGGAAGATGTGGACTCAAATGGAGGAGGCATTCGTTCATGAGTGGACGGAGATAGGCCAAAGAAGAGAAGGGTATTATTTTTTTCAAAATGTAGGTACCTATGTGTAAAATGTAACTTTATTTTCGTTGATAGAATATTAGCTTGCATTATTCATAATTAGTTAACTAGACGGGACGGTGTGCCTTTAGTTTTTGTATAGTGATTGTAAAGATAAATCTTGATTTCGCACAATTTAACCAAAATCAAGACTGCCTTTATCATTTTTTTGGACTTGATAAATTCGACCACATTTCCTCCAACCGTAATCTTCTACATTGGCTTAAGATGTCGAACGGCGAAATATACATATTTTGTCACATCTATACAATACGGTCTTTAACCTTAGTTCGCCGCAGTACCTTAAAACCAAATTCACATATTTAGCTGAACGTACTGCATTAACTATCCCAATTCACAATACTGAATTTATCGGCTCTTCCTTTGAAGTACGTTCAGCAAAACTCTGGAATAATTTGAGTACTGATATAACTTCGTCAAACTCGCTCTCCATTTTCAAGAAAAGACTAAAGCAGGGATATCTCTCCGAAAATACCTGATCCCTCTACTTTTCCATCCTTCCCTTTGCTACGTAATATTTACTAAAGAAGGAATATTTATACCTAAATACCTGATCTCGATTTCCTCTTTTTGTTCTTTCCCAATCTTCTTTTTTTGCTATGATGTAAATTTTCTTTGTTCTTTTTTAGCTTTCATTTTTTGTTGATGTACATAAATAATTCTGTCACTCTATAATATGGTTGGTTGGAAGAAATTGCCTTATGGCAATAAGCCCGCCAGTGTGCATTATAATTGTTTATATTTTGTATAAAAAGTAAATAAATAAATAAATATTTTCACATTGGTAATGTATCTTTTAATATTGTTTACATATGTATTTTGAAAAGATCCTTACTATGTACACGTAATTATTTATATTATAAATGTAGCACAGGGACTAACCCTAGCATGTTGGAGAGCAAACACATTAACTGGCAGCAAAAGGTAAGAGTGTCGATGGAATGGATGATGGGTGAGTACTGTATACGTGTACCATTGTCTCTGTTTTAAATGTTTTATTTTATACCTTAATTATATTTTGTCAAACCTCTCTCTGTAAAATAATAATGTTAATTGTAAATAATTCAACAAAAAAATAATAAATAATTAATTATAAATAATTCAATAAATTTTCTTATTAAAGGAATAACATATTTAATACCTAAAAATGAAAATATTAATAATCCTTCTCAATTTTGACCGGTAACATGTTTACCTACGATTTATAAAATTTTAACTTCCTGTATGACGGATTTAATTTATAAACACGTAGATGAAAAAAATATTTTATCGGAAGAACAAAAAGGATGTCGTAGAAAATATTTAGGATATAAAGAACAACTTATAATAATTGATTCAGTAATTCTTAAACAAATACAAACTAAAAATCGTAATTTACATGTAGGATATATTGATTATAAAAAAGCTTTTGAAAGTGTACCGCACTCGTGGCTTATAAAAATATTAGAAATATACAAAATTAGCCCAATTTTAATAAACTTTTTAAAATGTATTATGTTAGGCTGGAATACAGATTTAAAAATAAATTTAAATTCTAATAAAATATCTATTCCAGGAATTAAAATTAAACGCGGAATTTTTCAGGGAGATTCATTGAGTCCACTTTGGTTTTGTTTAGCTCTTAATCCGCTTTCTAAAATGTTAAATGAATCTAAGTATGGAATAAAAATTAACGGTCATCCACGGTCTAATATTAAAATTTCGCACTTAATATATATGGATGATATAAAAGTATATGCTAAATCTGATTCAGAATTAGAAAAAATGATTAGGATAATAAAAGCATTTTCAGATGATATTAGAATGTCTTTCGGTTTAGATAAATGTAAAACGTTACGTCATGTTGAAAAGGGTAAAATACTAGAAATGGGTGGAAATATACAGAGAATTCTTCAAATAAATAGTTTGAAAGGGTTGGAGGTTTATAAATATCTAGGTTATCCGCAGTCTAACAAATTAGACCACACTTAAATAAAAAAAGATATTGATATAAAATTTAAAGATAGGATAACGAAAATATTAAAATGCAATCTGTCAGCTAAAAACTTAACTAAAGCTAGTAATACTTGGGCAATACCGATATTGACATATTCTTTTGGAATTATTAAATGGTCAAAAACAGATTTAGATAGTTTAGAAAGAACAATTAGATATATTAGATAAATTTCGTTGTCATCATCCTAATTCCGCGATTGAACGAATCAATTTGCCTAGGAATTTAGGAAGTAGGGGTATAATAAAAATAACATCGTTACATAATAATCAAATCGAATCGCTAAAATCTTTCTTTCACAAAAAATCTGAGAGTTCTTTAATGCATAAAGTTATCTGTGAGGCGGACAAAAATTTAACAACATTAAATTTAAATTACGAGAATGCCAATAACAATATTATAAATATAAATGACGACCTTCTAAATTCGTGGCTAAATAAAATAATTCATTCTGTACATCCAAAATTTCTCAACCAATCTTATGTTGACAAAATTTGGTCAAACAAATGGTTGAGATTGGTGATTTGGACGCGGATTTAGAAGGTTTTATAATAGCGATTCAGGATAGAGTAATAAAAACTAAAAATTATCTAAAATATATAATAAAAGACATAAATGTAGTAGATGATAGTTGTAGGAAATGTTTGGCTTTTCCGGAAACAATCGAGCATATAATATCGGGCTGTTCTTTTCTCGCGCAATCAGAATATACATTTAGACATAACCAAGTAGCAAAAATATTACACCAAAATTTAGCTATTAAATATAAATTAATTGACGCGATAAACATAAAACCATATTATGAATATGATCCGATTTCATTTTTAGAAAATAATAATATTTCGCTTTATTACGATAAAACAATATTAACTGACCGGTCAATTCAACATAACAGACCCGATTTAATAATACATGATAAAAAAAAAAAAAATAACATATATTTGCGACGTGGCTATTCCAAATTCTAGTAATATTATAAAAACTTTTGATGAAAAAATTAGAAAATACACCGCTTTAGGTAACGAGATTAAAAGACTTTGGCATTCTCGTAAAATAATAATATTACCGTTCATTATTTCAGCCACTGGCATAATTCCAAAATCGTTAATCCGTAATTTAGAAATTATAGATTTATCGAAAAATTTAATAGTAAAAATGCAAAAAACGGTAATTATGAATACATGTAGAATCGTTAAAGATTTTTTAAACGTTAATATTCGGGAATCAGTAGGGTTGTTAGGTAGTATAGAGACCTCCTCAGAGCCTAATCCTTTGATATGTTAAGTATCTGGATGGGTGAACTATTCCCAATTGAAAGCTTGATGATGCGTTTGTTGCATTTTATTTTGCTCTTTTAAATAAATTACAATTAACGCATTGATCTGATAATTCTTTTGAGGAAGTGTATAATGGTAATAATAATAATTGAGTGTTATTATTTGTAGTGCTTAATTGTTATTAATATCATTAGTAAATCGGCCAGCGCCGCAATTAAATAATTTTAGCATGTGCTTTTTGGATGGCTCATTTTGTTTAGGTGGCATTATTTATTAATTTGAAAACATGTTATTTTTTATATAATATGAACAAAAAATATAAAAAGATGGATTTATCGCTATAAAAAAAAAAATACTCATCACATAAACAAAAAAAAAGATGGACGGAATGGTGGGACGAAGGATTATCATTTCAGATTTATTTTGATTAATATGATTTATTAAGTTTTTATTTTCTTTAGAAAGAGCATATATTATGTTTATCAGTGTTCGTGACCCTTGCTTCATAGTTGAGATGGTTGTATTTGAAAATAAAAACTTAAAAACTTTAGTTAAAAAAAACTATATCTTTTTTGCAAATTTAAAATACTTGTCACAGTTACAAAGATTGAATTTGATGTATACTTAAAATTATATATTATTAAAAGTCTCAATCCTGCGGATTGGTTTGCAGGAGAAGTCTACATCTCGCTTTCCACTTCTATTTATCTTCTTCAGCTCAAAATATGTGGCGCAGTTCATGTCCTCGTACACCTGGGCCAAATACTCCCGTCGGGGGCGCCCCCTGTGGTTTGTCCCCTCAACCATTCCCTCCATTAGGTCATGTAGGAGATCCTCGTGGCGCAAGATGTGACCAATTCAGCGAGCACGTCTCTCGGAGATGGTTTTGAGTAGGTGCCTCTCTTCTTCAACTCTGTTGGGAACTTCAGCATTCGTGATGTGGTCCCTCCAGGAAATTCCCAGTATTCTTAAAATTATTTTCATTGAAAAACTATTTCCGGTTTGTTTTCACAACAAACAAAAACTTACTATGTGATATGGAAGACTGTTATTTGTGTTTCACTCGTGCATCACTAGTATTTGTTTGGAATGTATCAAAGTTATTAACATTCAGAAAATAAAGGTAAACAAAGGTCCAATTTGCATATTCCCAGGCAATTGGAAAATTACCATTTCCGTCCAACGAACGATAGGTTCTATGAGGACGTGAAAGTAAAACAAACAAGCAGCTGGATAATAATTTACAATTGAATATTATCCTCATTTTTATCTCCTTTGACATATTAAAAAAGTTTCGTTTGCGAAATTTGATAAGAAAAAATCGAGGTAATTTTATACGAAATCATTATAAGTAGCACAAATATTTGTCATAACTTAAGGATACCTGCGTATGTATCTACATAATATAATAATACTTTTAATCTGAAGTTACTCTCCAAACTCTCTTTGAGTATTTTTTAGATAGACAATTATCTCATTTTTTATCATCCATAGCATTTATTATTTTCTTTCGCCTCTTTCAAATACCATAGATTTTGACTAAAAAGTACTCATTCTCAATCCATTTGGAAAATACTCCATATTCATCAAACGATTGAGATCTTCAATATTATTAAATTATTTTTAGTTCAACCAATAGTAGACCAATACCTGCATTCTTCAGTTCTCTCACACAACAGTCAATGCATTCATTGAACAGCCAAGGTGAAAGTACGCATCCCTGCCTACTGCTCTATTCATTTATAACCATGATGTCAGCGTATCATTTAGACACAGGCCTTACTTTCTTCACGGAGGTAAGCGATTGCGCGAATTATTAGCTAATGGCATGTGCTATGTATTTTCAATACATTTGTAGTCCCATGACCCAACTCTGACGTATGGAAGTGAGACGCGGACTGCAGTTGAAATGATGAGATTGCTGAGCAGAATATATAACAATACGATGAAAGACAGGAAAATAAATGAGGACATAAGGAAAAATTGTAAAATGCAGGAAGATGTTATCAATAGAATGAATGTGAATACATTGAGTTGGTTTGGTCACATGGGGAGAATGAATGAGGAACGCCCGACGAAGAAAATATACAGTGCGGACAGGAATAGAATGAGAGGTCGGGGCCGTCCAAGAAAAGGATGGCTCGACCATGTCAACATTCTGAAAGAGGGAATTGAAGAAGTAAATTACTTAAGAAGAAATCTTTTAAGTAGTTTACTGAATGTGTGAGCACACTTGTAGCGGCGATCCTGTCAGCGAGCTGCAATGTGTATATCTTCGATGATTCTCGAAGATTCACGATAATTTTACTAACGAAGATCGACGAACATCGCCGTCATCCGTACAATAATTATTCTTATCATTCATGCGTTAATCGTTTAACAGAATAGAGACGCGTTAAATCTTAATTATTAGTTCCGACCTACGACATCACAAATGGTTTAACATATTATTTTTATTGTATCTTTATTTAATTCGAATATACATACCAGTGTTGATCATGTAAGTAGTTCTTTTATTTGAAACCATTCATTACCATAAATAAAATATAATCAAATATTTAATGAACTGACATACGCAATGTCATATTTGGAGGTAGATGTTTTAAATTAAATAAAAACCTTTTGAACACACACATGTGTAATATTATTATAATCCTTCTGATAAAATCACAAGACATGAACCCCCAAACACTCTTTAATATGGAGCACCTGTTGGCGATTGGCTCACAACATATTTAGAGATAGACATATTCATATCCACCACCAGCATTAAGACATAGCTTATTAAAGGAAGCGGTTCGCTTGACCATGTGCTGAAATAAAATCATTTACAAATTATAATCAGAATTTCTACAAATGCTTGTATATTAAGATACTTTTTTTCATAGACCTCTCTATATTTTGTTTTAGCTTACAATTTTGATTCAAGTTATACAGCACAAACCACCTCTATTGGTGGCTGTGCCCTAAAAAACACACACACACACTCTTTCGAGTCAGAAGTAAGTTAAAATAGCTTACTAAAATTGTAATTGCAATAATATTAAGTCGGTTTAATGACAATCCGATTTCCTTGCTATTACTACCTACTCTGTAGTCCATGGTATTTTGACAGAGTTCTCGAATGTTAGGCCTTGAAAACTATAAAGCATACTTTACAGTATATGTAGGTACTTTTCCTAAAGGTTTATACCTGTGCAGTTCCTTTAAAAGAGGTATTTTGCAGCATCGTTTTTTCGGCTTCCAACTGCAACAAAAATTAATATATTGATGTGTATTTGCACACCAAAATACATGCAAATACCTACAGTAATCCATTGAAGGGTCGTTTGTAAATAAAATATTTGAATAAAAAGTTCTTCATTATGACTTTAAAATGGCTATAATTGGTGACCAACCATTTGATGGAGGTCATCAATTATCACCATAGAAAGTGGAAGTTTTTTCTACATTTTGTTGGTATTCGTACATAAAATAACATAATTTATTGAGACATCAAATGTGACAATGAGAATCCAAGAAAGGTTTAATGACAACCATTAAGTCTAATATCATAAAACTGTCCAAAACCATTTGGTTAGGCAGAAGTTTTTCGACAAAGTTTTTTTTTGAGTTGGTGCGCATTAATTTAATTCTTCGAAAATCTTTTTGCTGATTCCTCTTCTGGATGGCAAATCTGGTCTAACGATGAATCAAAACCCTCATTATAACCCATATCATGTATGTATATAATTATCTTATAGAGCTCTATAATATCGTGAGATATTATAGAACTCCATAAAATATTTATTTATATCCACTATATGGGTTTAAAAAAGCGCATACATTTTGAAAATGTTTTTTTGTGTATTTAACAAAAAAGAACCATAATCTGCATCCTCATAGTCTAATATGGATATTTTTTTTTTATTTTTTATTAGGTACTTCTCGGGCAACAAACAAGTAGGTACTTTGTCATATATTTATTTAACACGCACCCAATAACAAGCTGCCTCACAGATCCAGACTGAAAACACAATTAAAAACTGTGCCTCCACCGGGAATCGAACCCGGACCCTTGGATCATCAGTCAGATACCTAACCAACTGAGGCACGAAGGCCGACAAAACAAGACTACGGCCGGACATAACAAGACTTTCTGTCAGCAGTTTGCAAACATCACCGAAACATACTCCCGAATTTAATATCAAAAGGCGGAGCTTTGAATAGCCCATTGCATCTTTTTTTGACATGCTCCTCATTTCTTAACCGTTGGTATGTAAAATGCTCCCAATGGTATTTCAATTATTGAAGATCTTTGTCAATAATATTTTATTTTACTTTCCATAATGACGATTCTTATGTATTTATTTCATCCTGAATTTCTTTTCATAATTGAGCAATGTTTTAAATGTGGCGTAATAACATTATCATCATCTTTTTTAAAAGATTTTGAATTATCTCAATAGAGACGAAGTTGGAATATTTACATATAATATTTTCATTTTAAGGCACCTACAGGGCTTACGACCTGTCATCGGCTGGTTTACGTGATCACTTTATGGGCTTGCGCAACGTTCACCAATTATGCCTTTTTAATGAGATCCGTATCAATTCAATTTTGAAAGTTCTATGTATTGTAATACTGAAATTCTTTTCGCTTGAAAATAAGGAATTTTTACTACAGCCATCTATGTGTGAAATTATGAACAACATTCTTATTATTTTTATTTTTATTTTTGTTGTAACGCCATCTATTGAGAGAATTGTTTTTTTTGTAAATAATGAGAGCAACGATTCTTATACCTGAGGTGACAAATGCATTTTTCGCATAGAAGTCACCCCTGAATTGTGCCAGACTTATAAGGTCATTTTTGTTTTATTTACCTACTTCTACCAATGTGTAAGTAATCGAATATTTTTATTATTGCATATGCGCAAACATTGGATTTTTTTCCCTGTCGGGAGTCAAAGGTATTTTTTAACAGATTTTTAATTATTTCAATAGAGACGAAGTTGGAATATTTACTGTAGGAGAACCGGGAAATCAAGGCACCTACAGGGCTTAAAAAATACCTTTGACTCCCGACAGGGAAAAAAATCCAATATTTGCGCATATGCAATAATAAAAATATTCTAATAAAGAATCGTTTTTTGAAACATTATCAATTTTGATCAATATGTTATTAATTATTTCTATTTTCTGTCAATTCTTGGTGGAAATCTAGTATCAATTAAGTAAAATTACTTAAAATATAGTGGTCAAGTATATTTATAAGTGGAAAAAAGTTTTATTTATAGGTACTTATTTTAAGTTATTTAGTATGAAATATTATTTTCAACTTAAACCCAGTTGCGTTGCGTTAAACCTTGCGTTGTGTAAAAATTTGCGCAGCTCCGCTATCAATAAAACAATTATTTTATATTATTGTTTTGCGACAAAGAAGTAAGTCATTAATCACTCCCTATGTGAAATAAAATTAGTTTGTAATTATTTTTAAAAGGCCCAAATCCTTATAAAGCTGTGGGGGCGTATTTTGGTCCCAAAACGAAATTAGCACGAAGTTGTGAAAGGTTGTGACAGAAGTTTGATTAACACAATTAGAGATAATATTCTTATGGTGTGTGTGGACAATGGTCAAAAGTACATTGTTCGGAAGCCACCCCACATTAAAATTCTTAGGGCTGCTAATTTATTTTGCCTTTTGAATTTACCCACTAATTATGGTCCGCTGGAAGCTCTACGTGAGATCAAAGCAAACACGGTTAATGCTCCATGGGTGGATTCCCTTTCTTTTGTCAATATAGCATAACGATCTCGCAATTATACATATTATAATATAACGATTTACATATTATACATACTTTACGTGTCCGGCTGATTGAAACCACGCCACTCCAATATGCGGCTACTGTCGCCTTTACGTTTCCCATAATTATGTCTCCAGGGGTGCATCCTTCCCCCATAAGTGGACACATCAGAAGGTGACTCTCATCCTGGTTTATGCCGCAGTCACATAGAGTGTCATCTTCAGAGAGGCACCCCCATCTTACGAGGTTCGCTCTACATCGTGTGATACCGACCCTTAATCTGTTGAAGATAGTCCATATACAGTAGGGCAGGTCTTCTCCTATTGGGATACCTCACGTGTCCGTGTCACGTCAGTGACATTGTGTCTGTGGCATAGTATAAACATATCGGACACAATGTCAGAAGTAATCAGACAAGGAATCAATCCTGAATCATAATCAGATGTCTATCAAACTGAGTTACGAAACACGATATGTAAAGATTAGTTGTAAGATATAGCTTAAAGACAACATAGTCGCCATCAATGAAGTGTTTTAACAAAATATTTTTCAACTTATGATAATAAAATATTATACCAAAAACCACCATCCAATTAAAAAAAACAACACAATTAACAAACACAAAGTGAACAGTGCAACAATTTTCAAAATAGTTAATGGTGGTTTTTATGTACTGCTCACAGTATATAATTTAATATTTTGGACTCTTTGCCAAAAGGGCTCCTTATAACCTTTTTAACCTGAAGGAGTTCATCGCAATGAAAAACGTGGAAGGTTGAAGAACCAGAGATTGCTCGCCGATCTAAAGAAGTGACCTTGCTACAGGATCATTCATAACTGAAGCCCTTCGATCTGCCTGATGGAATATTTTTCGAGTGATAAAGATTTTTAATTGATAAAGAGGTGTTTCTGCGGTTTTCGATATTTTTGCCCTTGAATTTTTTTTATAAAAATACGTTTGAGATATTATATTTAGCTATATTTATACAAAATTTTACTCCTGAGTGTTTCTAAAATATGTTGCGAAGCTTTGACTTCGGATTAGAAAAAACAACATGCAAAAAAGGAATAAGGTCGATGATCGATACGCGTTGATTTATGAAGAGAAACAAATTCTGTTGAACACATCAACAGTTGGAAGGATGCCAACGCGACTTTGAGATGGAGCAGACAATGAAAAAGCTCGTGGAGATGATGGATTCATAAAGACACACCGAAATTATATTTTGTGGAATTTCAGAGGGTCGCAACTACCAAAGAGAAGAGAAATTTGGACAACTGCATTCCATCCAGTCCATTAGACCACTGATCAATTAAAATATGAATAACAGTATTCTTCTTCTTCCTTCAGCCATCTCTCATTGCTGGATATAGGCCTCTTTGAGGTTATTTAACTGATCTCTTCTTTTGGCTTTTCGTACCCATCTACTACCAGTGACGGGGATACTAACAACGGTCCTCCTTTTCTGAGGCCGACATATTCCCTATTTCATATCCCGTGGTCTCGTGGAACTCTGGTTGCCCATCCATCTATTCATTTTCTGTTAACATGAGCTGCCCATAGTGCCCATTGCCATTTATGTTTGACATTTTGATCTATGACATCGGAAATTTCGTCTGTTTGTCTACAATATTACGAAAGTGGAATTCATAGCGACATCGCAATACAGCATGAGAATTAAATCGTTGATAAAAGGAATGGACAAACGCACTAGAAATGAAGGTTGGCAACATTTGACATTAAAACATCAAAGATTATTTTCAAAAACTTCATTAGCTGAATTCATTTAATTTGGTTTTTTACTTTTTAACATCTTATAAAATATTGTCCAGGAATATCTTTTAAAAATGAAAATGTAAAATCGTTAGAGAGACTATACGAAACATTATAATGTTATGCACACTTATGTCCTAAATGAGATAGTCTACGATAAACTAGCGCCATTCACCTCTATCATGAAAATAACAATAATACATCGCTTCAATTACATTTATGGAACTTCTCATCATGGTCGCCGACTTTACAAAATAAAGATAAAGCTAGAACTGATAAGTTGGGTACCAATAGACAACACTCTATTTTTTTTTAGATTTTTTTATCATTCCAGGAATATGTTACTTAATTTGACCGGTTATAAGGCGACGAAACTTTAAATGTAATACAATACTGGTGTGTGGGAATACATGCATGTGTCTTGCTTCCTTCAATAAGGTCATGCACACCAGTCATTGGATACCCCACATTGTGGGATATGCCGCGTGATGGTGTGTATGTTTCAAAGCGACTGCTTCTTACTCAGGTCGGATAATAATCCAACTGTCGATTTGTTCAAGAGAATTTATTTGTCTTAACATATCGACAAAGTATCAAGCCAAGATACGTGAGATTTATATTTTTCATGGTTTTCAAAAAACACCAACTTGGGTCAAGACAAAAAACAACTTAGAGGCTTCACAGCATATATGTTCTATATAATAAATGGACTTCTCAGAATACGGAGTAGAACATTTAGTGTGTCTGTGTATGTGTCCCCCCCCCCCTTATAACTTTTGATCCGCTCAATGCACAGAGCCTACAAAATCAGAATTTATAAAAAGTTAAAGGCCTACATAACTTTTATACTTAGAATTTCAAATTTTTGTTTCAGTCAGGGGTTATCAACTTTTGAATTTTAAGTATATTTTTATGTCTCAAAAACCATAAAAACTAGAACGCTGAAAATTTGTATAAATATAGACAAATACAAAATCTCAAATTTATTTTTCCAAAAAATTCAGAGGTTCTCAAATAGTTATATAAAGAGAAACATTTTTTTGTGATAAATTAATGTGTTTATTTATTTATTTATTTATTATTATTTATTTATTTATTTATTTATTTATTTATATTTCTTCCTTTATTTCCACAATTTCAAAAATATTGAAAAAAAGAAATATTCCAAACAGATAATTGTAGTACATCTCAACCTTTTTTTACTAATTTTTATAAAAATTGAATTTAGTGGCGACATCGTATTATACGATTTGTATGGCAGTGGCCTACACACAATATTTAAGGTACATACTTAAAAATTTGATACTTAATCCACAAACATACATACCATTATGAGGCTTCATATTCTGGGTAGGAAAAAAGACTGACCTCCTTAAAATATATTTTTTTTTATTTGTTGGTTTATAGTTTGGTGCGTATTATTCAACTATACAGACTATTGCTATCGACAGTTGGATCTCATGTGTTACATGCAACTAGTGAATTGATAATAAGTACCTATTTGTCAATTGGAGATTTTAGTGTTGACCACAACACACCCTTTTCATTCGTAAGTCTACATCTACGTGTGGGTTACGTAAGGGTTTCAGTTTTATATCAATACATGTTATCGTCCAACGAAATGGACATAATATTTAATAATTTTATTTTTATGTCATTGTATTAAGTTAATGACGTCCATCCCAAATTACATACATTCGCTGGCATGGGATCCATCGGAAATTGGCAACTATTATCTTTTACGAATTTATCCGCTGTTAGGATCGTAATCGTAAAAAAACCCTCCACTTCTCCCAAAATGGCAGACATTCCAATTGCCCATAACGTTGTGTGGATATTTCTGAAATTCATAAAATATAAACTCATTAATAAGACCAATATTATATCTGCACACATTAAAATATCTCCAAGGTATTAACTTATTTTGTATACAATTGTTCTTTTTACAAAACAAATCCAACTGTCGATGGCGATAGTATGTATAGTTGAAGAATACGTACCAAACTATAATACCTTAAATACAAATTATTTAGTATTTTAAGATATTTTGTTTTCTTAACAAAACATGTAGATATGTAGGTATGTCAAGATAGAATTGGATGTGATTGGATGGTTAGTCCTCTTATATATATTTGTTTATTTGGAGATAATTTTATTTACATACGCATTGGTGCAAGTAGGTAAACAAGCCAAAAATAAAATAATATTTCTGGCGCAGTTCAGGGGTGACATCTGTGCGAGACACCGTAACCTCATTTATAAGGACTGTTGCTTTCATTGTATACAAATTAACTAATTTCTCAATAGTCTCTTCGTTACCTCATAGATGGCAATAGTATAATTTCGCATTATTCAGGTGAAATGTTTACAAATTATTCAAATATATAGAACTTTCAAAAATAACATTGATTAGGGAACTCAATAAAGGCATAATTGGTGAACGTTGCGCAAGCACATAAAGTGATCACGTAAACCAGCCGATGACAGGTCGTAAGCCCTGTAGGTGCCTGGTTCTTCTATAATATCCCAACATGTCTCTATTGATGAGATGTTATTGTCAATAAAAATATATTTTTAGGGGAATTTAGGCAGAATTTTAAAATTGTGTGACGATCATTTACTAGAGAAATGTTGAATACACTTATGCTATTTTTTCTAGAATCACACTGTTTAACATATTTGAGGAAATGGATTTGAAATTAGGGTGTTTAGGTTTATATGCCCCCTTAAAAAAATTCTTTACGTGTCCTCACTTTGACTTATTCAATACTTGCATGACATTTTAAGTAATGATTCCGTAGAATGCGAATCGAATTCAAGAATCCGATCTCATTTTCTCTGAGGAGTTCATAACCGGTGTCAGGTAGAAAAGCATCTGTGACCTCCTCGACAAAGAGACGTTATGAATATTAAGTACAGGCGTTCTATTCATAGAGTCCAGCAATAATAAATAGATCCTGCCATACACCCACCGTGGACTAGGGTCAGATTTAAATAATAATTTTCGGACCGACTTTATAGAGGTCATTTTAATGTTAAAATACGGTAAACCGTGATTTGGAAAGCAGCCTTAATTAACTGGAGATTAACATTAAATATAATTTTATACCTTCACTTAAGGTATTCTTCAATTTAAATATCAAATTAAGTCTACCTTCTCGATAACCTAAAATTCTTTATTACCTATCTACTATTTAAAGAATTCTTTTTTGTATTTCTTCATATTTCTTCTATGAATACCTACTTAAACTTTATTTATTTTTTATTATTCAACTAGCTTTTATGTCCCGCCGTTGGCCAAGAATGTAAATTAGTGAAGGAATAAGCAATCGTTTATATAATATTGTCACAAAAAATATTTAATAATTCGTAGTATGAAAAGTATTTTGAAATTTAATTGAGTGTAAGCGATGTAAAATGTTCAAGTGATGGCCACAACCCTTTTGTTTTTATATATAAGTAGGTACATACAATTTCTGCACGCATGGACTATGGTAAATGGTTTTAAATATGACTGATTATAAAGAGACAACGTTGTAAAGAGTTTGGATTTGGCCACAACCACTATTTTTATATATTGTCATCGAACGCAAATGTGTTTTAAATATTTAGTAATTTTGGATGATGGGAAATGGCTTAAAAATTAAATAAACAAAAGTACTGTTGGTCACATCCCATTCGTTTTTATATTTTTCGTCAAGTGTGCATACCTATAGATTATTATATTTTTGCACAATAAAACTGATCTACATTACAGAAGAAGACTTAAATAGTTTTTAATTTGAATATAAACGTTGTGAAGAGTCCAGTAATGGCCACAACCCCGATTTTTTATTATATTGTCATCAAAATCAAATATGTAGTTATTGAAAATTAAGCAATATATGATGATATAATAAATGGTGTAAATTTTGATTGAAAAAAAGGATTGAGAAGATTCTAGTGATGGTCACACCCCATTCGTTTTATGTATTTTCGTCAAGTGTGCATGTTGTTTATAATATTTCTATACAATAGACTATAAGACTTAAAACTAACCCAAAAGACTAAATGAAAAAAAAGAATAAGTATAAGACTATAACAAATAGTTTGTAATAAAAACTGACCCAATGGTCTACATTAAAGATGCAATAGAAGAATTACACAATAGTAAATGTATTATATAAAAAACTGACCAAATGGTCTTCATAAAAGAAGAAGAAGATGAATTGAAATATAGGAAATATTTTATATAAAATTCACCCAACGTCTACATTAAATAAGAAAACGAAGAATTAGACTAAAGGAAATAGTTTGTATAAAAACTAACCCAAAGATCTACAAAAAATAAGAAAAAGAAGAATTAGACTATAGAAAGTAGTTAATATAAAAACTGACCCAAAGGTCTACATATTAGAAGAATAATTATACGTCAGGAAATAGATTGTATAAAAACTAACGCAAAGGTCAACATAAAAGAAGACGAAGAAGAATTAGACTAAAGGAAAAGTTTGCATGAAAACTCTCCCTTGGTCTACATAAAAGAGGAAAAATTAGACTATAGGAAGTTAGTTTATACAAAATTCAACAAAGGTCTACATAAAATTAGGAAAAGAAGAAATACGTTAAAAGAAATAGTTGGTATCAAAACTGGCCCAGAGGTCTACATAAAATAAGAAGAAAAAGAATTAGATAATAGGAATAAGTTTGTATAAAAACTCACCCAAAGGGCTACATAAAAGAAGAGGAAGAAGATGAATTAGACTATAAGAAATAGTTTGTATAAAAACTCACCCAAGGTCTACATAAATTAAGAAAAAGAAAAATTAGACTATAGGAAATAGTTTATTTATGAACTGTCTCAAATGACTTCACAAAAGAAGAGGAAGAAGAATTAAACTCCAAGAAATAGTTTGTATAAAAAATCACCCAAAGGTCTACTTAAATAAAAGAAGAATTTCACTATAGGAAATAGTTTGTAGATTGAATGACATGTGTATTGTAGTTAACCAAAGATAGTTTATTAATTTTCCTATACGAAATTAGTATATTGTTGGTTTTTAAGTAGTATTGGGTATGTAGGTACCTACCTACAATGATGTTCTAAATTAATTCGAATTCGATTTATAACAAATTTTATTTGAATATCAGAATGTGTCCGTTACCATAGTAACCATAGAACATATAAAAAAATATCAAATGGTTTGTAGACATTTTTTGAATAATATGTAGGTACCTACATTGGTTTGTTCGATGCCATAAAAATGAAAATTGTCCGAAATATCAAATATTATATACAAATTATGCAATTTTATTATGCCTATATCTTTACTAATAATAAACAGACTTTTACAATATACGTCTTAAAACTTGCTGTAATGTCTTGTGTTTCATTTTATTATTTCATAATTATATTTATTTCAAAGGTTTATTATTTTCAAGAACATATTCATTCGGTAGGAAAATGAAATATTGTATGAAAAGATATTAAAATGGCGGCATTTATGTACAAAACGTTTACTTTAAAAATAAGTTAAACATTATAATTATACAAAATATTCACCATGTTTTTCACTTAAACGCTAAGTTATACTTGAAAGTAAATTTTTTTCGTGTAAATACGTACTTCTAACTTTTAAACTAACAGATGTTTGCGTGCAAAATGTACACTTTTTTGACAGATACGACTTTGAAAATTTTGTATGAAAAAAATAATTATTGAAATATTTTTAAAATTCAGCATTTTTATCGCATTATTTTTAGCGAGACACTGCATCAGGTATACAGGTACACGTTCGCACATAAATTAGATTTTTAGATGCTCTTGGTTTTTCAGAAGGCGTGAGACAAACACACACACACACACACACACACACATACACACACACACATACACACACACACACACACACACACACACATACAGACACTAACATTTTGATTGCTTTATTACTTTAGATATAAAAAATATTTTATTTTTTTTATAGTATATGTATGGACGTGAATGAAGCGAGGAATGTATGTCAAGAGAGAGGAGTCTGGCGTTCGGTTCTCTCTGCCTACCCCAAATAGGGAAATGGCGTGATGGTATGGTATGGTATGGTTATAGTATAAAATAAATATTTTTATAACATAATTTTATTAAAATATTTTATTAATTTTGATCTTAATTAAAAAAATGTAATATAGAATTATATTTTTTTTATTATAAATTTATTTTAATATTATTTTGATTACGAGTTAATTGAATATTTTTCTAATTAAAAAATTTACCAGATTTTTTTTTGATGATGAATTAAATTAAGCTTTTATTATTTTAAATTTTATTAAATATTTTTTGATTTTTATTTTTTTTTTATTATTATAAATTGAATTAATTATTTATATGATTATAATTTATTATTTACAATACTTACGCACCCAATAACAAGTTGCCACATTGAGACTTACGATATTAATCGTCTCACAGATCCAGACTGAAAACACAATATAAAACTATGTCTCCACCTTGAACCAAACCCCTTACTTTTGGATCAGTAGTCAGATATCCAACCAACTGAGCTACTAAGGCCGACAAATTCAATAAAATATTCTTTATTATTGTTTTAAAAAAATATATATCAATATAATTAAAAAAAAATGACAGTAAATTTATAAATTTAAAGAAATATTTTTTTGTCAGTCGTTTCTTTCATTCATACAAACTCTGGAAAAAATTATAAATCAAAAATCGACCTCCTACGTTTTATTTACTGACCAATAATTTATGGACACGACGAATGCAAAATTTCTTGATACACACCGTTACCAAAATTCAGTGGAAATCAATATAACGTATTTGAATGATTTCGAAATGGTTCGGAATAAAATTGAAACAGTAGGTACTCAACACTAAGATCAAAGAGTTCATGTTTTTACATGGAGATTTAAATTTCGAAAAGCAACCTAATCGTAGCTTTGGCTTTATCCTTACCTTAACTTTCGACATACATACATACCATCACGCCATGTCCCATATCTTTCTATTTAGAGAGAACCGAACGCCATATCTTTCTATCCTGGCACACATTCATCGCCTCGTCAACATTCATGCATCGTCTCATACATGTTCGTCTATTGTACATGCTTCTAACATTTCCGTCTTTCAGAGTATCGTTCACATGGTCGTGCCATCCCTTTCTTGGGCGGCCCCGGCCTCTCAATCCATTCCTATCCGCATTGTATATTTTCTTCGTCAGGCGTTCCTAATTCATTCTACCCATGTGGCCAAACCATCTCAGTGTGTTCACTTTCATTCTATTAATGATATATTTCTTCATCTTACATTCTTTCCTTATGTTCTCATTTCTTATCCTGTCATACATCGTTCTATTGCAGATTCTTCTTAGCGATATCATTTCAACAGCATTTATTCTGCTTTCGTGCGACTTCTGCCATGTCCAGGTTTCACTTGCATACGTCAATGTTGGCACTAAGATAACGTTATGAATGGCAACTTTGGCAGCCTTTGATATGTTGCGATCCGTCATAACTGGTCTCAGTGCTCCATTCACTCTGTTTCCTGCCATAACTTTCGACATATGTTTTATTTTATTTTATTTTTTAAACACACTGTCTTAATAACAAGTTATACATAAATAATATAACAGTCCATTAGAGGAACAATCAAGTTTACAGAAATGATCAATTTTGTGTAAATTGTGATATCAGTTTTATATGGATAGGAATGGAAAGGATATTAGGAATTGAATGGAAAGAAAAAGAGGAGAGCTTGCATAAACATTACTCGCCAGAAGCCACAGAAGCATTCAGGGACTTTATTACTGATGATTTAAATATAATAATTAATTATAGATGTATTACAATTAATAATAGTTCATATAGTAAGTACATTGACGAGATTGAGAAGCTGCAAAGAAAATTTTTCCGTATCGGTCAGCGTAGATTCCGTAACATCCGTAACAAAAAAACCTTTGTCTAAGGAAGATGCGCATCATCCGGCATTAAAAATTAAAATTCAACATGAAGATGTTAAAATGCTAGCATTCAAAAATGATAACAGACCAAACTTTTACAAGGGAAATTATGAAGAAATCAATAATGAGCTTAATGAACTAAACTGGGAAACCTTATTTCATAACAAAACTGTCGACGAAACTGTAGAACAATTCTATAAAACTTTGGAGTCACTGATTGACAAATTCATTCCTAAGAAGAAATCAAAAAATAATTTCCCACAGTGGTACTCGAAGGAATTAATAAATGTCTTAAAGCAAAAAGAAAAATACCACAAAAAATATAAAAAATATGGAAACGAACTTGATAAACTAACATTCAGTATAATGAGAAAAAGAGCCAAACTACTTACGGCCTCGTGTTATGATAATTATATCAGTAATAAGCAAAAAGAATTCAAAGCAAACCCAAGAACTTTGTGGAAACCGATTAATGATAAACGGCAATGTACAGCCACTATACCAAATCAGATGATCCTAGGAAACGAATCAGCTATTAAAGGCGACAATATATGTAAACTTTTCTCCAAATATTTCCAGTCAGTATTTAATCCACTAAGTAATAATTTTTACCCCTGTAATCAAAATACAGCGACATCGCGCATATTAACCAAAGTTTGTTTCTCACTTGAGGACATTATAAATAAACTAAAAAAGACAGACATAAATAAGGGAGCAGGCCCAGATGGTATATTGCCTATTTTCATATTTAAATGTTTTTCAGGTATAGCCAAACCCCTTACCATAATTTTTAACAAATCGATTTCAAATGGGCACTTCCCCACCAGATGGAAAAATGCAAATGTGACACCGATCTTAAAAAAAGGTGCCAGAGATGATATAGCTAACTATCGACCAATATCTAAGTTAGATTGCTTTAGCAAAATATTTGAATCACTTGTTCATGAGGTTTTATTCAGTCATGTCAAACAAGACATAATATATGAACAACATGGTTTTCATCCTAAGAGATCTGTAACTACAAATCTATTGACATACTCACAATTCATTGCTGAAAATGTGGATAACAGAATCCAAGTTGATAGCATATATACAGACTTTTGCAAAGCATTTGATAAGGTAAACCAACGTCTTCTAATAAGAAAACTGAAAATATATGGCATTAATGGAGAATTACTTAAATGGTTTGAGTCTTATATATCTGATCGATCGCAAACAGTAACAATAGGAGGGCATAAAGCGCCACCATATAAAACAACATCGGGAATCGCACAAGGATCACTACTTGGACCGCTTCTATTTTTATTATTCATAAACGACATAGCCTCGTCAATTAAATACTCTGAATTTTTACTTTTTGCCGACGATCTAAAACTGTACCGTAAAATAGAATCTATCACAGACTGTAATCTACTGCAGAAGGACCTTGCCTCCCTATATACTTGGTGTAAACTTAATGACCTTTATTTTAACTACAGCAAGTGCCAATATATTTCCTTCACAAATAATAAATCTAAAATATCTTTCCAGTACAACATAAACAACAATTATTTAGCAAGATGTGATACTGTGAGAGATTTAGGAGTCCTATTCGATTTTAAACTTAAATATGACGCGCATATAGATGAAATAGCCAAAAAAGCTTCTAAACTACAAGGGTTTATATGCAGGCAGACAAAGGACTTTTCGGACCAAACAGTAGCATTGAGTCTATACAAAAGTCTCGTAGTTTCTGTTTTAGAATATAATTCGGTTATTTGGTCACCGAATTATGAAGTGCATAGTCAGGGAATTGAGGGAATTCAAAAAAAGTTCCTCAGGATTCTGGCTTATCGCTCAAAGAAATCAAATCTAGATACATACGAAAAAAAAAATGAACTTTTATAAAATAAACTCCCTGAAGGAAAGAAGAAGAATGGTTGGTTTAATTTGCCTGTATAATGTCGTCAATGGCAGACTAGATGCCCCCAATATACTGCGTCTATTAAATTTTAACGTAAAAAAAATGTATACAAGATCTCGGGACTTTTTTATTTTAAATTCATATAAAACTAATATAGGATATTTCTACCCCCTCCCTAGAATTACTCGCGATTTTAATATTATATCGTTGTCCAGACCTCTTGTAGATATTTTCTCAGAGTTAAATGAATTTAAAAAATGTATTTTCTTGCCTTGATTTGTGGAGCTTGTGCAATCTGTGCCCACATAGTATGCAATGCGGGATAGTTAATGTTATGTAGGTGCGAATTTTTTTGGTTGTTTCTTTCCTACCTACTTCGATTATATTTTTGTAAACAAGCGAATGACCCTTGTATGCTTTAATTTATTTTGATTTTATACCTACTACCTTGTATGCTTTTGGTTTGTTTTAATTTTTATACTTTGAAATTTGAAATGTTATACAAATTTGATGTATTTATTTTTTTATGATTAATCGTGTAAAATAATTGTAGGTTTAATCCTGTATATTTTACCTAAATAAATAAAATAAAAATAAAATAAAATAAAATAAAACATCAGCGTAATGAATTTGCCAAGTCTGACACATAGGCGCGAGCTACTCGACGCATTGACGCTGCGCAAGATCTGTAACTCTGATTTTGATGCACCTGCTCTGTTGGCTAGGGTAAACTTCTGTATACCATCGTTGACTCGAATTCGCAATTACAGACAGTTCTATATGAACACACCGACCAGTAATGCTGGTGTTAGAAGTCCCTTATACAGAGTCACTCACAATTTTAATAGTAAGTTTGGGAGTGTGGATGTCTTTGCCTCTTCCCTGAATGCGTTTAGGAGATCCATTAATCAAATACTTACTGATTGCTAACCTGCACTATCCTTAATACACCAAATCCTTTCCTCTTCCTTTCCCCGTGGTACTTACGATTTTTGTATTTTTTGTATTTTATGTTAGCTTTTAAGTTTTTAAATATTTTATTTTTCTTACATTCTGTTAATTATCTATGTTAGTTTTTAAGTTATAAAATTGTTTTTTTTTATGCTAAAATTGTATTCACCACTAATTGGGCAATTTGTGGAGAAATGATGACAGCGTTCATATCATTGTAATATACATGTACTCTTTGCCTGTTGGTGAGTCTTTGGGATAAATAAATAAATTATAGATGTATTACAAATTGGAATTGTTAGAAGCTCGGTGAATAAATGTATTATGTAAATAATTTCTTTTACATATCGGTAACTTAAATGGTAGTGGATTCCTGGTGTGACGTAATGGACAATTAAATGATATCAAATTAAGTAAGTCGATGGAGTCTTTTTTATTGTTTATCAATTTATGTAGATATAACATGTCAGTTAATGTCCTTCGATTTTCTAAAGTTATTAATTTATGATGTTTTGCAGAAAGGCGATAGTTTTCGAATGATAATTTACATCTACCTATAGATCAAGTGTTTCATAGTAAAAATAATAATAATAATAAACACTTCCTTGCACCTTGCGCAAGTGGCGTGTTTATAGCCGAATTGCAATTTATTTAAACTAACCAGTGTTTCCAGTACAGAGAAGCAATATCAGCGTGGAAAAATTAATTTAAATAAATTTCTCTTCTGCTAAAAATTATAGCATTATTTCCACATAATTTCTTAATTTCAAACTCGAATATACATAGTATAACTTTTTTTTTATAAATATTTTATAAGTACTTACTTACGATGTGTACTTGAATTTAATTTACATAATAATAAAATTATTTGATTGCAAGAAAAACTATTGTTTAAATATTTGTGTTACCATCTAAAGCAAACTTTAAAACCAGCCAATAGCAGGCCTGCAATTTACTATTTATCCACATTAGTTTGGTATGTGTTGTGATTGAAAAAAAAGAACTTATTTGTTCTGCAAATCTGTGTTTTAATTGTATCGTTATGTTGATTTTACCTTCACTCATTACCTCGGTGGTCTACGACCCTTTTCAAACTAACAACCCTTATCCAAACGCGACCTTTGAACACTAAAATATAAAACAAATGAGGTTGGGTCAAAGCATTTCCATACAGCACGCGTATATTGAAAACATGGACAAAACAAGCAACAATTTTTGTACATCAAAATATGACTTCAAATCTGACGAATATCGAAGAAATTGGCATTTCACATGGTGTGGCTTGTGATTATTTATCACAACAGATTTATCACACATATCAATTAAGGAATAATCATTATCAGGTAGTTCAATGATCTCAGTAGTAACAAGTAAATACTTTGAAAATTAAATGATAAAATCTTCTTCGTCCTTCGAGAGATATTTTGTTATATTTGTAGCGATGAGCAAAAGTCTCGCAATTATTGAAGTCTTGGTCTTGCGAGACTTCTAAGACCAAGAGCTCATTTGTCGCTGCAAGACTAAGACCAGGGTGTGAATGACCAAGACCAGGCTTTGCAAAATACTAATCAATTTAAAAGTAATGAATTTATTATGTACTTTCAAGATTATATGTACTTTAAATTGGTAATTTTTGTCATAATTCATTGTAAGTACTGAATTTTAACAGAAAAAAAATGAGAAAGTTTCAAGACATGCAAGACTGCAAGACCAAGATTCGATTGAGTATGCAAGACCAAAACTAAGACCGCATCTGTAAATGCAAGATCAAGACCATGATCGGGGGTGCATTTGCTCATTACTATCTCTTAAGATGATTTGGTCCGGCAGACCTCCATCTTTAGAGTGGCCTTCCTAGAGTACGTTGTCCAAAAGCATTTGCATCGATCACAACACGTACGAGCCAGTTACCATCCATTCTGGCCAAATGTTCCCTCAAAAACCTTCCAGATCTGCTCTACCTTAGAGTTTCTTTCTCGGTCACACAACGATAAAATTTAAGTTCACAAAATTATGAATAAGGCCATCTGTCAGTCAATTGACACTTGCCACTCTGCGGTGTCAAATATAAGACAAAAAATCTAAGTCGACTTTGAATTCAATAACAATTCTTCTTATGCATGTGGCATATCAGGTTTTCCCGTCGTTGGCAATCACTTTAGCGAAGACCTATCGATTCTGTGCCGTCCGCAACACCTCTTCCACACTAATCACTCCAGTCCATTCTCGAATGATAGCCAGCCAAGACGTCTGCATTTAGCTAAGTTCACGCCGTCCTTAAATCTTACACATCAGCAACAATTGGAGGACATCATACTTTGGTCCAAGCAGGTTGTGACCCAGATAGGAGACTTTGCAATAACAATTATGGAGGCAAGTCTGGTCATACGTCGAAATCAAAACCCTCATGATAACCCATATCATGGATATAATTATTATATGGAGTTCTATAATATCAAAACATAATAAAGAACTCCATAAGATAATTATATCCATAATATGGATAAACATGGATGGCTTTGATTTCGCCGATTGACCAGACTTACCCCTGTTAACATTATATTATGATCATTTGAAGTACATTCAGCTAGACTATGGAATAGCCTAAGTCCTGATATTACGTCGTCTATCTTACTAAACATCTTCAAGAAAAGGCTAAAGCAAAAATATTTATCTGACAACACCTGATTACATCTTCCTCTCCTCTTCCTTTCCTTATCCTTTAGTTTTCCTATCATTGCTATGAATTGTTCTTATATGCTATCTTCTTTGTTTTTTTTTTACTTTTCTTCTGATATCTTTGTTTATTTTGTAATGTGATTAACTTATTGCCATAGTACACATTATTTTGTATATTTAACATTTACTCTGGTTGGTTGGAAGACATTGCCATTAGGCAATAAGCCCGCCAGTTTACTAATCATATGTACAAGAAGATTAAAAATAAATAAATAAATTCATTAAAAAAACAAGAGAAAATTTACAAATTGAAGAGTTAAATGATTTTTTCATGGATACCACACCAGAAATTGAACAAAATTATATGAGACTACACCATCCTAATAAATTATTGAAATTGTGATATAGAATTTTCGCTGAACACACATTAAGAAAATATTACGATAAATTTTGTGAACCTTCTCTATTTTTATAGTCGTCATTGTTTTGTATACTTAACATTTACTCTGGTTGGTTGGAAGAAATTGCCATTAGGCAATAAGCCCGCCAGTTTACTAATCATATGTACAAGAAGTTTCAAAATCAATAAATATTTAATTGGATAAAATGAACAATTATTTTCGAATAAATCAATTACTGCGCCAGGCGCTGAAACGTGTAGATACGGCTCTGGAAGGCCCTTATTACCTCTAGTACATAATATTATCTCAATACATTGAAGTGATATTCCCTTCTCTGAGCTAGAAGGTTGGTTCAAGGTATATTGTATTGAGTGGTGTTGGCCTAAAAGCGGTTGAAAGAGAAGAATTTGCAATATTTCTAGTGTCACGTCACAAGATTTCCAATAACTGTGTCGAGAGCAGTCAAATGTTTCATTTAGAATAAAAAAATACAGAAGATACCTCCTACTTCAGAAAAAGAGAGTTTCTTTTCTTTCTCACATCTCTTTTACTCTCTGTTTCCTCTCATTGTTTATCAACCCGTTTAAGGTCGTTTGCTACAATAAAAGTTTTTATTTTATATTGTGCTTTGTTTTATACGGTGAGGCTCCAGCTTATAATTGTACTTCTACTCTTTTCTCATATCATTATTTTTTTATATTGATATATATTGTAATTGTAAGAGATTGCAGGCTAAGACGAGATCATCAAAAACTAAAAAAATGTTCAAAATCAGCGAAATAAATAAACAAATAAATAAATAAATAAATAAATAAATAAATAAATAAATAAATAAATAAATAAATAAATAAATAAATAAATAAATAAATAAATAAATAAATAAATAAATAAATAAATAAATAAATAAATAAATAAATAAATAAATAAATAAATAAATAAATAAATAAATAAATAAATAAATAAATAAATAAATAAATAAATAAATAAATAAATAAATAAATAAATAAATAAATAATAATAAAAAAAAAAAAATTAATAACTCCGATATTCAAATCGGGCAATCCTGAAGAAATATCAAATTACCGACCCATATCAATCATCTCAAACCTTGCCAAAAATTTTGAAAAAATAGTTAAAATGCGTATGACTCAGTTCATCAAATGCAACAATATAATTCATGAAAATCAATTCGGCTTTATGGAAAATAGAAGTACACAAGATGCAATTGCAAAATTAACAAGTATTATACGATGTTCATTAGATAAACAGTCAAAATGTATCGGGATTTTTATAGATTTAAAAAAGGCATTTGATAGTATCTCACATGTGAAGCTGATATCTAGATTAAAAAGTGTTGGTATAAATGATAAAGCACTTGAGTGAATTGCAAGCTATCTACACCAACGTCCACAACTACATAGTGAAAATAAATTATGTCTGCAGTAGAGTGGAAACAAGCTGTTTCGGTATCCCACAAGGTACAGTGCTGGGCCCTCTATTATTTATTGTCTTACTGTTAATGATATATTTAAACAGCAGTTAAATGGAAAAATAATATCCTATGCTGATGACAAAGTTATAGTAATTGAGGGGGATGCATGGAATACGGTTTGTGAACTAGCGAATGCCGATATCAATATGTTAAAAAACTGGTTTGATACGAATCTTCTATCATTAAATACCGAAAAAACACACTTTATCCCATTCTCTATTAATAAACTGAAAACAGATCTGGATTTGAAAATAACCATACATCATAATAATTGCAACACCAGCAACTGCCGTGAAATTTGCTCAACACTACGACCAACCTCAAAGATAAAATACCTCGATATTATTATTGACCAAAACATGAAATGGAAAGCGCATTTAGGTGACTTAGTTAAACGAATAAGGAAATGTATTTATATTTTCATAAGACTAAGAAATGTATTAAATTTAAAAAACCTAAAAAACATATATTATGCGACGGTCCATTCCTTGCTTATTTATGGAATCGTTGGTTGGGGAGGAGCATATGACAATATTTTAAACCAAGTTAGAGTTGTACAAAAATTAATCATAAAGGTTATATTTAAGAAAACATGCACTTTCCCCACTACAATACTATTTGACATATTCAAAGTACCCAAAGTAGATAATATTTATAAAAAAGTGTCTATTTTGCAAATTTTCAAAGAAAATGTTTTACAAAAAATTAAAAAAAATAAGTTTCTGCGATTCCAAAATGATTTTAAAATACCCAAATGTAATACAGGACAATTACAAAACAACTACATTTATTTGGGAATAAAATGTTTCAATTGCCTCCCAAATGAATTAAAACAGATAAAAAAAATTTAAAAAATTTAAACAAAAATTAAAATTGCACTTAACTTCTAACTTCTAAAATATTATTTTTCGATTTTGTTTGCTTGATTTGTTTCAATTGCCACTATTTTCTTTTTTTATTTCTAAATATGTGTTTTGGTATCTTTGAATAGTTTATATTGCTCATTTTTCAATTTATTTTCATGTATCTCCTTTTGTTTTATTTGAATATGTATTTAGATATGTTTACTCATTTGTATATTTCTCATTTTCATTTATTTTCAAACTTTTTTAATGTTTATTTGATTTTTTATTCATGTTGATTTGATTTAATTACTCTATTGTTGACTTTGTTTAATTGCTTTGTTTTGATATTTTTTATTTTTTTTATAAATGATTTCCCTCATCAAGCACAAGAT
The DNA here is from genome assembly GCA_963576475.1 of Molanna angustata. Lineage (NCBI taxonomy): Eukaryota > Metazoa > Arthropoda > Insecta > Trichoptera > Molannidae > Molanna > Molanna angustata. The sequence continues at coordinate 49,860,975 of OY754964.1, read as the reverse complement.
TGTAATCTTTTTGATGAGGCACTGCAAAGAAAAATTTGTAAAAATATTATCACCTGTGAATTATCTCTTGATTTGTTATTGTAAATTATTATGTTAAATAAATAAATAAAATTAATTAATTAATTAATAAACAAATAAATAAATTAATTAATTAATTAATTAATTAATGAATAAATAAATTAATAAATAAAAAAAATTAATAAATTTATTTATATGATTGGTACATTTGATGTCTATGGAAAACTAATCTTGCTAAGTTAATACACTTTATACATATTATGATATTTATATGAATTCCGTTGAACATTGGACTGTACATACCTCACAAAGTTTTATGCACCATACACATAAAACGATAGAAACGATATAAAATTCGCTTTAAAATAATGAAATGATAATTCCCCACTGTAAAAAATCCTCGAGTGTAAAACAACTTAATAAAAAGAGACGGACATACGTTCGTGACCCCCTCTGTCACATTTTTTCATTGTATTATACTGGTATATAGTTATTGTTTTTTTACGACAAAGCAATCACCGCAAGCGAAAAGGACAGCATCGTCATATTATTTTATTATTCTTGTGTTGGCTGAAATGGAGGACTTTCTTCCACTTAACGTTCTGGCCAAGAGTGCCGAGTCGTGGTCTATCACTTTGAAATCTTTAAGAGCACTCATAAAAATTCATGTCATTTGATATCCTTGAGTATGGTAAAGGGGTTTCGATTCATTATATCAACTCTTATAAATATATGTATATCAAATTATTTATTAAAGAATTCTTCGTGCCAGTGGTTTCAAATCTATCTAAAACCTTTATTTTTAATTATTTTAGTTTATATTACTTCTCGGACAACTAACAGGTACTATGTCAAATATTAATTTAACACGCACCCAATAAAAGTTGCTACATTCTGGAGACTTCAGATCCAGACTGAAAACACAATAAAAAAACTGTGTCTCCATCCACCTATACCTAACCCAGTGGCGGCTCTTACGCCTGTAGTATATTTAGCGAAAGTATTTAAACGTACCTGCTTTGTAAAGCAAGCAAGATTCTATGAAATATTTCATTCCTCGGGCACAATCGACTTGTGCCCGGAGAACCTATACAATTCACGCGACCGTCCGCTGCCGTCGCAGCTCGCCGTACACGCTGAATGTATGCCGATTTAGAACAAAACGGCGCACTGCCCGCGAAGGGTTATAGTATATTTTCATTCATTCGTATTTTGTTGTACATTGCGATGGTCGAACGTTAGGTAAGCAGTTGCAATTCCTTGAGGCTATCATTAATTGATATTACATAGTTTAAACTATAAATCATCCGAAAAATTATTTAATTAATTGATACCATAATATTGCAAACAAAAATGATATAAAATATGTAAAATCAGGAAACTTTGTATGATCAAAATTCAGTTGTAACAAATTATTTTATAATTTATCGATGCATTTTATTACAAGCGTTCACGTTTTAATTTCCGATAAACAAAAGAACTACGGAAAACACTGATAATTTTTATATACGAAAATAATATTGTGTCACATATCTGCTTTCTGATTCTTGTAGTTAGTTAATTTCTCTTTTAGGTATAATTATAATTTTGAGCCCTTCTAAGATTTAAGGTCACCAGCCGCCACTGACCTAACCTAACCAAATACCTAACAAGATTTATGCAGATACCTAACCAAATGTGCCACGAAGGCCGACAATAAAATAAACATTAAACTTTCTTCTTCGTTTTTCTCTTATGCTAGGACTTGAGGCATATCATGAGTCGATAGAGGTCGAAGAGTTCAAATATGTTGAAGAAATAGAAGTTGCTGACCACTGTCAAGAAACGCATAGCGGCTAATTTAGGCCACATATTCCGTGGTGATATATGTGCCCCTCTATAACTTACAGGGGAGGGAAAGATATATGAAAGACGAAGTATGGGGCAGTGATTCGGGATTCCTGATTCCGGATGCGGCGTCACTAATTAGGTTGGCACAACATCAGGATGAGTTTGGTGTTAGATCGCCAACCTCCGTTAATAGAGACACAAGAAGAAGGACATAAAACCTGTTTCTGGCAGAGATGTTGTTCTCTTGTTCTTTTAGAAACATGTTAGACTAAAGATGCTGTTAGATGTGGTAGGCAAAGAAGGATATTTTGATATGCGCATGTGAACAGAATCCCTCCAGATTCCCTCATATATGTAGTGCCACATAGCCGATCACCAGGCAGGCCACTGAAGAGTTGGATGGACATTAAACCTTTGTAGAAGAAATCAAAAGGATGCTCAATATAATTTATTTATTGAATTTTTGTACAATAGAGTAGGATTTATTGCCCTATCAATTTGTTCCAACCAACTACCACAAGCTAATTTGATACACTAATATACACAAGAAGAAAAAGAAAACATCACAATTCACAGGTAGAGCATTAAAATCATCAGAATGAATTAAAATTACGGGATTATTCAAAAATCAAGACGCAGTAATCGTAAGGTACGATAATAGATTACTTCCAGCATACAAAATTAGTTTTGATGTACCTATCTTTACAAAAACAACATAACGAAATGTTCATCATAACAATGCTTAAAATAGATTTATATGTATATTGTTGTGAAGTTTCGGCTCACGTTAAATAATATAGGTAGGTACATACTAAACAGTATAGTTCCAAACATAGAAATAGCTGCGGGTGATTTTGTTAAACCCGGACTTAGTTAAATTGGGCGCAATAGCTAGATTTAATCGCTTTCCTTCCTACCTTTAGTCTCTTGTATTATTTCCTTCCCATACCTCTCACCCTTACTTCGTTCTTCCTCCTCCATCCTTTATGCTCACACACACTCCGATGTTTGATATTTGGCTTCTTGTAATCACCATAGTGAGAGGGGGTTAAACGATTCGTGAAATGTATTCTGATGCTTAACTCCTCGCTGCGGTATTTTCAAAACTTAATTTAATAATGATTCCGTTCTCCGCTGTTAGGCGCTTCAAAAAATCACGTGTTTAAAGTAATAAATATACTATCAATCAGTTAATCAATTTAATCATCATGCTTAGGTACTCTTTGCGCTACCTTTATTTGAATCCATAGAGATGGCTCTTCACTATTAGCAGAATGCAGACAGTTTTGTGCTCACTCTTGGTATTCCGGATAAGTTAGCGTGGTTACATAATAATATGTAGGTGTTGCAGTTTAGTACCTACTATTGTCGGCAATTAATTGTTTTCAAAATAAACCTGTTGAAACTAAATATCTTCTTTGCCTTGTGTAAGGTTTAGGTATATGTACAATTTCAGGAAGAGTTACCATTGCAGCAAGCTCTGCTATGAAGCTGGGCTTAAGGTATCTCTCCATATCTTGTCTGGTACCTGTTGTCTCCTATTTCCACCACGTGTTCCCGTCAGAATCATCTTCGGCTTCTACGCCACCTGACAATGTTCTTAACATCACAGGTTTAATTGAGCATATACAAATTTCTATAGCTTTAGACAGCTTTTTATAATCAAGCAAAAATTCTTAATATCAGTGTCTAGATGTACTGGAAATTTCCATTCTGAAGTGTTGTAATAGCGATTGCCAAGTCATTGTCCTCTTCATTACACGTCTATGCCATGTTTCGGCAGACCATTTAAGAACTTAGCCCAGAGTTCTCGTCTAGACGCTTGGCAACGTCGCTGGTCGTCTTCTTCCGTGGGCAGACTGACATTTTAATTTCTTCCCGATGTAAGGACTCGTATTTCTTCATCGTAAATTATTTCTGATTATTGTAGCATGCAATTCAATACTGGACACGGCAGTTTTAAAAGTTATTCATGTCAGCTTTGCGATGACCCTGATCAGACTTTTGACTATATCCTATGGGAATGCACTAAGTTCTTCGTGTCAGCTTTCCGACGAGAACTCTACAACGATGTTCGAGGATTAAATTTGGAACCATTGGACATGCACATCTTGTAGCCACGAAAAACAACTTCAGGGTTTTGAAGACTTTTTGTCAAAATAGGGTCCACACTAATTTTCACCCGTAGGGAACGCTGAGCAAGCTGTTTTCTCATAATTAGCTCTTTTTGGCACTTTGAGTGCAGTGAATGCAAGGTTTTAGAGCTCTCCGGACTCTTCTTATGTTCTTTCAGAGTTTTGCAAGGGGCCAAAAAGATGTGCGATTGGGTCCTCGGCCTCAAAGCTTCCGATGGCTCGTTTCGACCTCCACAGAACTACAAATTATGCCAGTATTGCTGGTGGTAAAATTAAATTTAATAATTCTCTTCTCGGTTTGATAAATCACGTACGTAGTTTTGGAAAAAAGTTTATATAATATCAACCAGTAAGTAAATGAAATAACCATAGGTACAGGTATGCAGGAATAGACTTAGACTGACACGATGATTATACGTCTGGCTGCCTAAACAAAATTTGCATTTGTATATTAAAATGCAAATTAAATAATGACTTAATTATTTTGCCTGCATGATATAAAGATTAAAACAAAAAACTAACTAACTATTTTAACTCATTTAAATAGTACCTACCTATTTGTGAATGAAATCGTTGACTACTGTGTTGTCTACTTACAACCTGGGTTCGATTTCCAGTAAAGGAGAAATTGATTAAAAATAATTTCTCACTAAAATTATTTTCTCTGTTTTTTAGGAAATTTATTAAATATTTTACTAATACTGCGTGCATTCTTTTCTATGATAATCATTTTCGGGTGACCCGTTAAAGTTGGGTAATAGAAATCAAAAGAAAAAATAACATCTCATATATATTGTAAACTAATATTAACAGTTTATAAAGGCCCAGTCAGCCGAAACGATCGTCCTGATAAAACGAAAAAACAATATGTAGAAACATAATTTTGTTTTTGTAAAAATACGCACGATAATTGTGTAATAATCTCTAATATTTTTTTTTAGAAAAGACAAAATACATAAGTATGTAAAACCGAAATGTCAAATATTTGGCTTGGTAAAATTGTAAACTGATAGCCCTAGAACAGGGATGCCTAGTTGGGCAGCAGTAATCTTCATAATAGTCTTTGTGATAAAGGTGTGAAAAAATAAATAAAATAAATTAATAAATGCTACACTGAAATATGTAGGTACATCGAATTCAGGTGATTTAAATAATGAGTTATTCATATTGTTAGAAATAATATAAAGATAATAATAATATTAGGTACAAATAGGTTTACAGTTTATTAATTATTGGAATTATAGCTATTGAATCTCTTGGTGATACTGAACTGCATGTTACAAACTTGCTCACTTTCTATTTGATAAATTAAGTGAACTATATAATATGTATCCTTAAGGGGGGGACTGCTGCCAACGTACCTATTTTTCAATTTGATATATGTACCATCATTATTTCTAATCAAATCGTTTTGAAAAAAATAATTTAGATTGTATGATTATTAATAAAGAAAAATATATCTTTACTTTAAAATATATATTTTTCAGATGGGTCGGTGGCAGAGCGGTTAACGCGCTGGGTTAGTAATCCAGTGGTCGCGAGTTCGAATCCTGCCTCGCCCGATTTCGTTCACCTATAGCACAAGCATTTATTTGCTTATTTTAGGGAACGTAGGAAGATGTATATGTACTTGTTTAACAAGTTTTTATTAAGAAAAAAAAAAACTTTTTGATAATGTTCTGTATAAATTCTTGTTGAAAAATATTGGCATACCCCGATTTTCAACGTTTATCTCATATTTTTAATAAAATATATGGCGTAGTTAAACTTTTTTTTTTAAATTAAAGAAGACAAAAATAACTAGAAAAATATGATGTGACCTTGCATTCATGCTTCAGGTTTAGTAAATAAACCTAAAAACATATATTTTCCATTCAGCGCCATTGCGAAATAAAAGTCTTTTTGGTTTATTAACTTAACCTGATGCATTAATGCAACGTTACATCGTATTTTTCCAGATATTTTGATCTTCTTTAATTTATAAAAAAAATATAATGCTCTATAAAAATATAATCTTCTTTTAGAAATTTATGATTAATGTTAAAAATCGGGGTATGGTTATTATTTTCCTACAAGAATATATACAGAACATAATTAAAAAGTTAAGGTATATTTTTCATTATTAATATCCAAAATAACTAGGTTATTTATTTCAAAATAATTCGTTTTGTATTAATGATGAAAAATCAAATTGAAAAAATAGGTACGTTGGCAGTAGTCACCCTCTTAAAACAATACACTCATATATTAAATACCATATAAGTACGTCATAAAAGATGTATAATAGATGGAATGTGCACTCAATAAATTATAATTGAAAATTAAAAATACAACAGGCAAAATAAAATCTTACACACCTCAGCAATAAGTTTCACCACCCATTCTGAATGTAGTGTATTTTTTGGGCAAAACGAGAGTGGTTTGTTGGGATGCGCGCATGTGTCGTGCTTCCTTTTATGAGGTATTGCACACCCCTACACCTTTCGCTGGTTACCCCACATGAGTAACCTGTAGGCCTACTAATGATCCACCATAATTATTCGTATCTTATCTTAATCTTAAGAATATATAAATCAGCAGGGATACTCATGAAGTTGATTAACTTATGTTTAAGATCAGCTTCAGACTTTAGAAATCTTTGAGCTTCATATTAATTCAATATTAATTTGAAGCTCAAAGATATTACATATTAAAACGAAAAAAAGTCAAACATAATTGATTAAGGCTTACTGTCCACGGATGCGTCATTTGTAGGATGCGTATTTTGCATATTTGTTATGTCCACGCTGCTTCATGCAATCGTCAACCACGCTACAAAACGTCTCAGTTTTCTTTCAACTAGTATCGAGAAGGCACGTATTTTCACGTATTTTACGTCTTGCGAGTCGGTCGAGAAGTGACACGCTGCTGCACGCACCGCATGACGAATGTATGACGTGCGGCTGACGCGACGTTGCCGCTCCGTGGACACAGTTATGATTGTTTCTATGCAAGATGCAAGCATTTGTCTTGCATTCGTCAGTTGACGAAAGCGTGCGTATGACGTGCAGTTTACGTGGTCAGTAGGCCTTACTTTATTTTAATCTAAAAGATGACCCCAAATGGGAATAAGGCGTGGGTAAAAGAAGAAGAAGAAGAAGTAAGTATTAAATCAAAATGTACTTCGACCATTCAATTATTTAAACTTTCTTTGGTTTAGTGCTTATTATGGTGGAATTGAGAACGTCATTTCGATGAAAATGTTCAATCGTCATATTATTATGGTGGTAAATAGATATGACAATTTGTGACATATCTGTTATGTCGTATATTTCGTCTGTCAGTCCGTTCGCTTGCTCATTGTTAGACATTATGTATGAAAGGTTGCTTGAATTATAATATATATTGTATTTATGTATTTGAAATACAAGCATGTAGCACGTCTGGCATGAGATGTGATATTGTTTCCCTATTTGTGAACATTATCACACCAAAATTCCATCACATGCTTCGTATGTTTCGTGTGAATTTCGCGTCTATTCACTAACGATCCATCTGCTACCACCGCCCCGTATGGTACCTACCTACCTTAGTTACCCCCATCACGTGGGGGTTGGAAGGGTTTGCGCTTAAATCGCAAACCAGTGATGAATAAACAAAAAGCTGGTCAGCGTACTTGATGAAACGGATATGTCCAAAATTGTCATATCTTTTATCCTCCGAGAGCAAGAATTCTAAAAAAAATCTTATTAATTATTTTTTTTCTGTAAAACACTCCTGGCTTAGAATAGGCACTATAGAGCCGGTAGTCAAAAATACAACAGGCAAAATAACATCTCACATAGTTCAACAAAAAAGAATTTTGAATGTAATTGGATGGGTGGATGGCAGAGCGGTTAGCGCGCTGGGTTAATAATCCAGTGGTCGCGAGTTCGAATCCTGCCTCGACCGATCTCGTTCACCTATAGGACAAGCATTTATGCTTAGTTTAGGGAACGTAGGAAGATGTATATGTACTTGTTTAACAAGGACATATTCATTTTTTTATAAAAAAAAAAAAAATTCCTTTATAGGTGAAACGAGACTGGTTTGTGGTATACACGCATGTGTCGAGTTTCCTCCTTTTATAATGTAATATACAATCACACACATATCGCTGGTTACCCCACATTTCGGAATATGCCGTGATAGTATGAATGAATAATGAAAATAGTGCACAGTACGCATGCGTAGTCTGTGCCATAGACTATTTGAGCTCAAATTATTATATAGGGTGCACTTATTTTGTTTATTTTAGTTATAGGAACAACGTCAACGAATTTAAATTAAAATGATCTTAATTCTATAATTTAAAAACGTTTCTATTTTAGTTCAAAAAGTTACTGAATTGGATGTAGTGTGACCCGATTGAAAGATTTTCATAGATTTAGAGGATCCTCCTTTAATTTAAATTTATAATTCGTTAAAATATTTTGAAAGGAAAGGATGAATAGGAAAGAAAAAGGGTCAGTCAATGTTTTTTAATCAATCCTTCCTTCCCCTTAGCGCTTTTGTGCCGTTTCTATCGGGGTACGCTTTGACCATGATCCTGGAATTGGCAAGTCTGGTTATTACGTTGAAGCGACTGCCATCTGACCTTTTCAATCAATCAATTATTTTTTTTCAAATTTATTTAGTGTTGCGTACTCCGCGCATTGCATGTCCACGGGCATGCCGCAGTCTCTTCAACCAGAGGGTTTGTTTAAATGCAAGTCTAAATATGTAATATATTGTTATGTACCAGAATGTACCTACTTATGTAGAGTTTTCCTACGTCATTATATGTGACAGCAAGCATTCTTAGTTTCGTATTATTAGACAGGTGATGCTCGATGTGTTGTGTCGGCTCCGATGGGCTCTTGTCTTACAAATACATTCAACAACCACATTACATACATACTCGAATCTACATATATACTCATAGTCCAAATTTTGCACATGTCATGATGGATGGATTTTATTTGTCTAATAACATGGATTTGTTTACAAAGGATCCGAGGTCAGATCGAATCGACGATTTTTGCAAATTATTCGGAGTTTTTCGGACTTTCCTTTTATAATAACTAATCTTCCTTTTAAAATAACTATCTTCCTTTTAAAATAACTATCTTCAAGCTCTAAAAAAACACAACACAAAACTACTGGAGATACGAATATCAGTCCAAGATATTTGTTTTCTTTACACCCCTTCTAAGCTCACTCCGTTTTCACTGTCCACTTGGAAGAAATACTTACTTACTTTCCGTGTCCGGAACACCATCATATTGGTTGGTGCTCCGGTGGTGGAAGGATTGGCCGGCATTCTGCCGTTTCCAGGGACGCCCGATTGCTTTTCCGAAGTTAACCGAAACTCAATCTACGTGGAGGCTCCTTCCGTGTCCCCTTGGAAGAAATAGAAACCAGTCTCTCTTTTACATAGAATCTTCTAAAACTAACTTTAAGCTAAACTCTTATATTAATAGAGCTTGTACTGGGTGTAATATAAATTGTTTGAGTTATCCGGAAATGGATATGTTTGCTTCGAGTTTTTATATATTTAAAAAAAATATTGTGAATTTGTCGGATATTTAATCTGTGCTCTGTTTTGTTGTGCACATCTTTAACTTTTTAATTGTGCCCCTTTAAATTTTTATTTGTGCCCCTTTAAATTTTTAATTGTGCCCCTTTAACTTAATTTTAATTATTTATTATTCATACATTGAGACACGTGAGGGATCTAGTGGTCGATGCTTCCCCCACTCCCATCCCTACCTCTCTCCTTTCCCATCCTGTTTACATAATAAATTGTTAAAAAATGTGTATGTAATATATTTTAGAATACTATTATTGGCAACATAAAAATTATCTTTATATATTTGTAAAAATCTTAATTGTATTGCTGTTGTATCCTATAAAAAAAAATAAAAAAATAAGACGTCTTTCCTTTCTCTTCAGCCCAACGCTGTATATAGGCCTCTTTCATTTGCTTTCACTCTCTTTTAGAATCCAGGATCTTCCAGCCAAATGGATGATATTATCCGACGAGGATCTGGCGAAATAAGTCACCAAAAATTATATATTTGTGAGAAATCTTTAAAAAATACTAATACAAAATATACAGCTGAGAGCAACTGGCATAGAATAGTGCTTCCACTCTTCTATTATTGTTTCGAGGTTGGTGTGTGTGCCGTGTGGATATACACGCATGTATTGTGCTCCATTTTATACGGTAGTACACACCCGCACGCCTGTCGTTGGTCATCCCACATCGTGGGGATATGCCGTGATGGTCTGAATGAATGAATGAACAAATTCTATAAGTAATTGACAGGTTTTATAGAAAGTGGGACACAGCAGAGAAAAACGCATGAGCATGTATTTTTATGGTATATATTCAGTAGTGAATTTGTTCTTCAATATACCAGGGAAGTATATATGAGAGTAGATGCAAGCATTTTTGATCATGTTTTCAATTTTTATTTTTCCTCGTGTACAGGAAGGGCAATTATTTTTGGTACGACTGTTTTCATGTTTCGGAAAAGGATAGTTTCAAGGAATTTTGATACTAATATAACACTGAATCAATTTGAAGAATGGAAATAAGTAAGAAGTCATCAAAGCATAACAAGTCTAGTACTGACTAACAAAATACACTTTTTTATATGCACATAATTCAAAGAATATAAGAGAAGGTTGATGATATGAAACTGTTATTTGATATCGTAAACTTTTTGGCTGTAAGCATAATATGGATAATAAAAAGAAGCACATATGTAGAAAGGTAAGCCTTTTTGGACTATAAACCAACGTCCGCTACAGAATTGAATATCAATTTTCTGATAAATGTCTTTCCATATAAATAATGAACAGATACAACGTTGTATTTACGTTCCTAATAATTTGATTCTTATTTTTCTTCTTTAGTATGTCAAACCCTTTGATACGAAGACCCGAATGCACAGTCCTAGGTAACTAAACTAACCTAACCTCACTGGAGTATTTAGTATTCTTAAGTTAGCAATTTCGTTGCAGAGACATCACTAACTAAATCCATGTCAATTCTAATTCGTCTTAGGAATTGAACCCACTTAATTAATTCCTTATATTGATTAATTATTTCATACCTACACGGTTTATTCCACAATGTGAGGTAACCAGCGTCAGGTGTGCACAAATGAAGTACAACACGGTCGTGTATTTGCACACATAATCAGGCTCGTTTCAACTTTCTAGGCAACATTCAGTGTAGGGGTGAACCTCATCGCTGAGCTATGTGAAATGTCATATTACTTTTTTTTAATAACCCGTCTCTTTCGAGACACCCAATAACGATGATAATAAATAATAATAATAATTAATAAATCTTTATTTCTCTTAAACAAAAAATTAAAAACATCGTGAATAAAAAAAATAAAAAGATAAACTAAATAATATAAAAAAAAATGCAATAAAGCAAAGCTTTGACAAAGTTTATTCAATTAGGTACCTATTTAACTAAAACAATAATGCTTATCTTCTCCAGTACTGAGTGGAAACACTATTCTAACCCTGTGTTTTACAACAATTTTTTAAACGAATTATATTTTTCAAAACAATATATGATTCATTTTTCTTTCAGTAAAGATTTTAAATTGACGTGCATTCATTATTTATAAAAATGTGACATAATTTAGTTTGGCAAAATACGTGTGATGTTCTGTGAAAACAAATAGGGACCGTCCAGCCGACTGTTTGAAGCATTAACCTTAATAGCTGGCATTCTGGCAGAATGGCAGAATCTGGTAATTGTTGGTCCTAATGTACTGGGAAATGATTGTATAATTAATCGTTAAATATGTTTAACAAGGGACTAAATAATTTTGATTAAGGCATAAAAGTTTAATAGCGTGACAATTTATTTAAATTAATGATACTTTTGATGGCTTAAATAACATTCAGGTAATCGTTGTATCTTCTTAATTATCTTTGTATCCTCGTTTTGATAATAATAATATTAACATAGCGTCGTTTTATGATGCAATTTCATTGCAAGAGCGACCTTTCTTCATTAATAATAATAATTTGTATTTAATAAGCTACTGACAATACCCAAAAATATATAGGTACAGTTTTATAAAATCATGAAAATCTGTTTGTTAGAAAATAAGCTGAAACACCATCGCCATCTGTGAATTGATAAAGAAAGTTTTTTTGTAACGCCATCTATGTAATTGGTTTGTAAACAATTAACAACAGTCAACAGTTAAAAATAAAAAAAAGCCAAAAATCAACAACAATAATGAACAAAAAAAATAAAAAAACAAAACAACAATAATGAACAAAAAAAAATAAAAAACAAAACAACAATCAACACTCATAAAAAAAGTAAAAAAAAAAAAACAGTCCTTAGGTTAACAATAAAAGTAAAGGTCAAAAAAAACAGTCAACAGTCCTTATACAACATCAAGTAACAATGCTTTCGCACATATGTCACCCCTGAACCGCGCCAGAGTTCTAAGTTCATTTCATCTTCAATTATATTTCCATGCAACTTCGTCTCCATTTAGATATTGAAAATGGTCATAAAATATCAATGACTCCCAACAGGGAAAAAAAATCCAATTTTTGCGTATATACATACATACATACATATCATCACGCCATGTCCCTTACGGGGTAAGCAGAGAGAACCGAGCGCCATACTTCTCTATTTTCGCACTCATTTCTGGCTTCCTTTACATCCATGCATCGTCTCATACACGTTCGTCGATTGTTCATACTTCTTAGGTTTCCTTCTTTCAAAATATAATTCACGTGGTGATGCCCTTTCTGGGGCGACCCCTGCTATTCACTCCATCTCTTTCACCCATGTATACTTTTGGTCAGTCGTTTATCATTTATTCTTTCAATATGTCCAAACCACCTCAAGGCATTCACTTTAATTTTACATAAAATTGCGTATATGCAACAATATAAATATTCGATATGCATTATAGCTTAGCCGTAATTTTAGATTTATCGAATTTTTAGATTAACATAAACGCTTAAAAAATCTTGTACATTATAAATCATAATACCTACTAGGGAAAAAATAAGAATTTTTAAACAATAATATTGAGGAATCGATAGTCGATAAATAAAGTCTGATTTTATTAAGAGTGCCAAAGCTCATAGGGTGACCATGGTGTAAAAGAAAAAAATATAATGGGATTTTTTTTATCATTTCATGATATAAAACGGTTGTAACTTTCACATGCATATATCTTCAAAACCTTCAAATCTTTTCATACCTATTCTTACTCCCGGTACCATGCGGCTTTAATGGGTCTATATTATTAGGTATTTTCTGCAAATGTTAATGGGCATCTCCTGGGAAAGTAATATTTAAACAAAATATTTATTTGATACTTTTTATAAGGAAAATAAAAGAATACATTATGAAGTAATTAATCCTTATAATAATAAACAGTTACATATTATTTTACAAAATAATAAATTATATTATACAAAATATTTACATAATAGTTCATTGAGGCAAACACACATACATAAATAATATATCTATATAACTAATACAAATAAATAATGGACACTTATTCTATACTAAGACGGTGATAACACATGTTTATAATAATAATTATATATCGATATTAAACAAAAAATAAAATACATAGGTAAGTTAGAAATAAAAAATGAAATTCTTAATTTAGAACACATGGTCACCATAAAAAATCAAACGTGCGCTCACTTCGAGAGATAGATACGTACTGTCGGGTTTGTTGATGTTTGTTGTTAAGGACACCAAATGGTGTAAACCAATCAGCAACCACGAGTCTACTAATACATTTACATGCGTAAATACTATGTATTTTTTTTGTTTATGTATAGAATTGGCACTTTAAAAAAAATCAGACTTTACTTTACTGTAAATAATTTTTTATCGTTATCTAATAAAAAATAAATATTAGTCATATATTGTGTGGTAGTAAAATATTAGTCATATATTGTGTGGTAATAAAAATATTAGTCATATATTGTGTGGTAATAAAAATATTAGTCATATATTGTGTGGTAATAAAAATATTAGTCACATATTGTGTGGTAATATAAATACTAGTCATATATTGTGTGGTAATAAAAATATTAGTCATATATTGTGTGGTAATAAAATTACTAGTCATATATTGTGTGGTAATAAAAATATTAGTCATATATTGTATGGTAATAAAAATACTAGTCATATATTGTATGGTAATAAAAAAATCAATTTATTATTTATATAATAAATGTAGCAAACCATCACGCCATTTACCTATTTTGGGTAGGCAAAGAGAACCGGACGCTCTTCTGTTATTTTTACTTCTAACGTCTCCATCTTTCAAAGTTCCATTTATGTGAGGCCGACCTCTACTTTTCCTTCCTCTTTTATCAGCCTTATATACTTTTTTGTTTTGATACCATTATGTACCTAGAGGTTCGCTTACCTAAAAATAATTGGGTCAGCCACTACAGATCTTAATACAACATTCATTCTATATGCAGTCAAGTTGATTTACTATCGCATATATAAATTGAAAATGTTATACAAAATGATAAAACTTATTTTCTTACAGTGTATCCCATTGTTCGTTCCACTTCTTATTTGTTTTCCTGAAAGGATTATAGAAGATTGACAGGCGCTTCCAGAAGAGAACATTGAAACCAAAGATTTCCTAAGAAGCCATTTTAATCCAACAACATAGCTGTCTGTACACTCTCTAATACTCAGTTAACGACTTCTTAAACACCTTCAAACTTATCTTGAAACAACTTGATACTCGTTTTCAGACAAAGGAGAATTCAGGCGATAAAATATAAAGTAGTAAAGCTATGGTATGTGTGTGTGTTTGTCTCACGCCACCTGTAAACATAAGATCATCTTAAAACTCAATTTATGTGCTTGCATGTACCAATATACTTGAAGCAGTGTCACGTTGAAAAAATGTGACAAAAATAATGAATTATTAAATATCTTCTCTATAAATTAATACGTGAAGCGAAAACGTTAAGTACAATTTCCGGATAAATGGGCGCACGAAGGAGTTTGAGATTTGGCATACTTAAAGTTTATATGGAGGAGGACTGCAGAAAAATAATATTAATACATATAATATGCGTTATAAATAAATTAAATCAAATAAAAATATTTCACATCAAACCATTTATTGTGTACCATAGAACGGTGAAGAGAGGGAAAACGTAATTTTAATATATCCGCGTAGTATGAGAAATATTCCGATAACCGAGGTAGGTAGGAAGAAAATATTCATTCTATTTATTCCATGTTCTGTGGTCACATTTAAATGTCACTGTGGTATTTACGGCGCATGCGCAGTTGTTTAAATTCAAATATAAGAACGTTTTAAAGGAAAATACATATTTGTATACCTACCTACTGTGAAACAATATAAATGGTAGGTACTTACACAATAATTTCATTTATAAAATTGACTTGCAATACATGAAGAGAAAACTGTGTTCCTTGATGAAAACATGATATCTATATTATAAATTTGAATGTTTGTATGTACCTACATATGTACCCATAATATATACATGTGTTGAATGCGCTCCTAAACCGTTCATCTGATTGCTATGAAACTTTGGTGAATTGTCGAGAGTATACCAAGGATGGTTTCTGGATCAAAAATTTTTTTCTTCTTCTTCTTCTGCATCGGGTATTAGGTCATTTTACCTATGAAGGTGGACTATCCTGGGAACCGTTCATCTGATTGCAGTGAAACTTTGGTGAATTTTCGTGCGTATGCCCGGGATGGTTTCTGGATTAAAAGATTTTTCTTCTTCTTCTTCTTCATCGGGTTATAGGTCATTTTACCTATGAAGGTGGACTATCCTGGGAGAAGGTTCAATTTTCCTTCCATCTCTTCGCAGGTTTCTGGATTTAATCTTTTATCTTCTTCTTCGTTATATTTTCTTAACTTACTGAAGAAAATATAACGAAGGGACGGGAGGTACTGAAGGGACGGGAGGTACTGAAGGGACGGGAGGTACTGAAGGGACGGGTGGTACTGAAGGGTCTGAAGGGACGGGAGGTACTGATGGGACGGGTGATACTGAAGGGACGGGAGGTACTGAGGGACGGGTGGTACTGAAGGGTCTGAATGGACGAGAGGCACTGAAGGGACGGGTGGTACTGAAGGGTCTGAAGGGACGGGAGGTACTGAAGGGTCTGAAGTGACGGGTGGTAATGAAGGACCATATTTAATTATACAAGCAATACGAAGTTTGCCGGGGTTCACTATCTATATTAAATTATAAATTTCATAAGTATTGCAGAGAATTAAAGCAAATAATACGCAATAATTAAATATTTTTAAGCACACGCTTGCAGGTGCCGTAATAGAATAAAATTCAAAAAAATATATGTGTACGCAATAGCTATGACAAAAAACCCTCATTAAAATTCAAAAATTAATAGTATTAATTCCAAATATTCTTTTTAATGAATTACGGTCGAATTTTGACCACTGGGCGATCATTAGTAAATATAATTGCATATAATTGTCAATAAAAATTGTAAACTGCTAGCCCTAGAACAGGATTTCCTAGTTGGGCAACAGTAATCTACTTATTGTTGTCATTATAAATATGTTGTGATAAAAGGTAAATAAATAATTAATAATAAGTATTTCAATAATTATTTTTTTCATATTAAATGTCCAACGATAGAACTGTCAAAAATGAGTGCATTTTTACGTCAATATATGTGTACTTCAAAGTGAATAGTACGTATTTTTACGAAAATAATATATATTCAAGTATAACTTAGCATTTGAGAGAAAAAAATGTTGACTCTTTTGAATAATAATAATGTTTCAGAGTAATATTTTCAGAGTAAGCGTTTAGTACATACAACTTTTCCATTTTTATTGTTATCCATAAAATATTTGATATTCCTTCAGTATCAAAATATTCTTCAGAATAAAAAACACAAGATATTTAAACATTTTTTTAAGATGTATTGTAAAATTATTCCTGTTCTAAGACAAGACAATTTTATCTCAAAATTAAGTTACACGTCCACTTCAAGCTACTAGCTTGTAATATTTAAAAAAATTAAATTAAAAATAATAAGACTTATAGAAAGAAACTATAAAGAAAATAATCAAATTAGAAAGCAATGAATAATATTATAATAAATAAGTAAACAATAACAGCAATAAACAAAGAAGTTAAATTATTCTTATTATTACATACATACATACATACATACCATCACGCCATGTCCCTTGCGGGATAGGCAGAGAGAACCGAATGCCACATTTTTCTATCCTGGCACGCATCCCTCACCTCGTCCACATTCATGCATCGTCTCATTCATGTTCGTCTATTGCTCACACTTCTAACATTTCCGTCTTTCAAAATTTCGTTCACATGGTCGTGCCATCCCTTTCTTGGGCGGCCCCGGCTTCTCATTCCATTCTTTTCCGCTCTGTATATTTTCTTCGTCAGGCGCTCCTCATTCATTCTCCCCATGTGATCAAACCATCCCAATGTGTTCATTTTCATTCTAGTAATGACATCTTTCTTCATCTTACATTCTTTCCTTATGTCCTCATTTCTTACCCGGTCATACATCGTTCTATTACAAATCCTTCTCAACCTACCTACAGTAAAAATGCAGAATGCAGTAAATAAACCAATAAACAAGTAAAAATTATGCAATGAAGAAGCGATAGCATAAAAAAAATGAAATTATTTAACTTACACACATACCTAATGTTAGGTTATGTTCCGATTAAGATCTACCAATATATAATAACCACTCTTTTACATACCTTTCTAATACAGGCACGCTCATAGAATAACAAATTCTAGGATGTAGAAATCACAATAAAGAGTTCCTTAAACTTTGCGCAAGTAGTGATGATTTTATTGCCCAATGTGATTTTTTTCGAAACAACCAGTATTGCCAAAGAGGAGCATGATTTTCATGAGAGATTATTTCAACGCCAGCACAGAACGCATCATGCTTACCAACTATGCTACGGCGGTCGACACTAAACTTGCAGATGAATGTCTTATAATGTTATCGATGGTATCTGTGTTATATTTAAACCCAATCGGTCGAGGTTGTATCCGAAAACTCGATCATTGAGAAAGTTTAAGATAATATTTTCGATAATTCAACGTGTCGTTTTGGGTAAAACCTTAGATAAGTGTCTGATTTGATATTTTTATTTAAAATAGTGAACTGCATTGTGGATTCCGAATATCTGTTGGAGTAAAATTGCATTTCGTTGCCCTTTACGTAGTACTAGATCGAATAAATTCTTTGCTATTCCCATGTGAAAAATTAATTATGCGCAAAACCCTTTTGTCAGACGAAATTGTTTATGATGAATAAATAAATAACTTTGTATTTTTCCACAATATTTTTATAAGTACTAACGACCGAAACATTGTTTCTTTTGGATCTTGAAAATGCCAAGTCTCCTTGGCGAAAACGTTCGGTCGTTAGTATAAAAAATATTGTGGAAAAATACAAAATTATTTATTTATTCATTTAAAATGGATTTCCACTCTGTTAACACAAAAACTCTAGAATCATGAAATTGTTTATTGTATAATTCTATCCATAAATTTGCAATCAATATTTTAAAAAACAATCTTGCAACTTTTATAAGAAAACTTATTTGTATTGTGTTAACTCATGTGTAGGTACGTATCAACTCATTATCATAAATATTAACTCATTCATACAATATGTCCTATTCTGATTTGTAAACGTCTAAATCAACGGGCGACCGTGGATAAAAGGATATTATTCGCGCGGTGTGACGTAATGAGTCCCGTATAAATGCAGTCAACTTTTTGACATTTCTCATTTACTGAAATTCAGACAAATCAGAATACAACATTATGGAGTAAAGTGGTACAATGATTTAATAGCACAATTTAAAAAAACGAGTGGGTTGTAACCAACACTAAACTCTCCACATCATAGAAAGTGTTCATTTTTCTTGTTGCATGGTTGACAAACTCTAAATGCATTTTTAAGAAATACATTTCAATTAGATTCCACAAATATAAGATTCCCAGAAGATAAAAGTTTTCACATTGCACCATACACACAAAAACATTGTCACAAAACTCATAGTATGCAAAAAATAATATGTCCTTGTTAAACAAGTACATCTTCCTACATTACCTAAACTAAGCATAAATGCTTGTGCTATAAGTGAACGAAATCGGTCAAGGCAGGATTCGAACTAGCGACTACTGGATTACTAGCTCAGCGCGCTAACCGCTCTGCCATCGACATTAATTAATGTGTAACTTATTGTTAAACATTTATTACACACAGCAAAAAATCTACATGACTCCAACTTTAGCATCATGGAGACATGGAGAGCCAGATGGGAGGAGGCCTCGGACCCAGTGAACCACGGCCTGCCCTGCATTTCAATTAAACAGCCGGGATTCGATCAGCCACGTAAAGTCTGGACAGCCTTAAATAGAATCCGAACTAGACATGGCAGATGTGCTCACTTTTTTCATAAATGTGGCTGGTTGGACTCCCCTAGATGCGACTGCGGGGCGGATAGACAGACCATGGACCACATTGTATCCGAGTGTGACCTCAGGGCGTACGCGGGAGATTTCAAGGACGTCTTCTTGTTGAGTGACTCAGCGACGAATTATATTTGAAACATTGACATTAAACCTTAACAAGCAAGCGTACTTGTGCTAATTTCTATTATTTTTGTATCAAAACTCTTTTTTGTTATGATTAACCCATACGATAAATAAATAATTACATTTAATTGTTGTTTTTATAATTGTTTCCTTGAAAAATTAATAAATAAAAAAACTCGAGTCCACTGAATCTATAGGCTAACGAGCTATACCATCACCGATTGATCTAAATGGAGCGTTAAAATTCGTCGGGCACTTAGTGAATAGGGTGCAATTTGGATGAGCTATTCACCTACTATTAGTGGTGGGGGGGGGGGATTCGAGATAGGGTTGGTACCTACTCCGCGTCAATCAAGCCGAACGATTAATGTCAATGTGCCCGCCAAATTCCACGCAGCCAAATCTCCAAATCTCTTCTTTGATGGACACCCCTCCCGCATCGCCTCACCCCACTTCACACCGTAGCTGTACTGTACAGTGTTGTAGCCAAGCTGTAACGTATGTACCTATATTATGAATCTAGCAATGGATATAGCCACCGGCAATAGATACGTGCCTTTGTTAATGTGACTATATATTTCAAAAACCACTAAGCTCGATCGATTGATTGCGCTTTGGATGGTAATTCACTGAGAGATTGAAGGATAGCTCTCCTCCCGGCTCTGAATAATCTAACTAATAATCTAACAAAGCGAGTTTTATTTATTTAGTTGTGAACTGTTCCTTGCAACGTGCCTAAGTGGTGAGTTTATTGATTAAAAAAATGATAATATTCTTCAACTGAGCATTTTTCCTTGCCCAAATAAGTAATTCTTTTGTAAAAAATAATTTAAAATTTATTTTTATTTATTTATTTATTTTAATTTTGGCACATTTACAATATCAAATAAACAACTAAACAAATATTAAAAAAACATTCAAATAAAATTACAAATTACAATTACAGAATACCAAAATTTTATATTGATATAAACTAAAAAGTAAGCAAAAACTTGACAACCCAAGCAATATATATATATATATATATATATATATATATATATATATATATATATATATATATATATATATATATATATATATATATATATATATATATATATATATATATATATATATATATATATATATATATATATATATATATATATATATATATATATATATATATATATATATATATATATATATATATATATATATATATATATATATATATATATATATATATATATATATATATATATATATATATATATATATATATATATATATATATATATATATATATATATATATATATATATATATATATATATATATATATATATATATATATATATATATATATATATATATATATATATATATATATATATATATATGTTACTAGAAAGGTTTTCACGGGTATTTGAAAATATGAAAATATTATTATCTTTGGGGTTATCCCGCGTCAAAATCAGATCCTTGGAAGGATCTTTCGTCAACCGACGTTTCGCCTGGATCACACCAGGCATCTTCAGGGCCTTGTTGATAGATTCTCGCTTCGTGTGTCAGTGCAAGCACGTCCATTCGAGCCGAGAACCTAGCACCAAGTGAAGATTGGAAAGTTAAAGTTTAAACTGTTGGGGTAGATGGGTTTTCCCCGCTTTTGTTCGCCTTAATGGCTTTTGACTGGCTTCTGGTGATTCGCCTCACGCTTAATGATGTATCTATTGTATTAATTTTATTTGTTTGGCGTTTAACATTTAATGGGTTTACTGTAATGGGATTTTTATTGCTGTCAATTTCTGAGGTATTTAATGAATGTTTTATAATGTTATTTTTATTTTTATTGTCGATTCTATTTTTATGTAAGATATTTTTCCAGGCCAGCGGGAGACGCACACCATCGTCTCGATTATTCACGACAATCTTCCTTTTGTAAATTTCGATTGCCTCTCTATAAATTCTTACTGTTTCTGTGTTAATACTTGCAACTACGCGTGCATTATCGAAATCGATTTGATGTCCTTCGTTCAGAGTATGTTGGACTAGTGAAGACGTTAATTTTCTATTGTTTGAATCCACTCTATGCTCCGCGACCCTGGCTGATATTTTTCTGTTACTTTTTCCCACGTATGTCTTGAAATTTCCTACAAAAGGAAAAATGTCGTGAATAATCGAGACGATGGTGTGCGTCTCCCGCTGGCCTGGAAAAATATCTTACATAAAAATAGAATCGACAATAAAAATAAAAATAACATTATAAAACATTCATTAAATACCTCAGAAATTGACAGCAATAAAAATCCCATTACAGTAAACCCATTAAATGTTAAACGCCAAACAAATAAAATTAATACAATAGATACATCATTAAGCGTGAGGCGATTCACCAGAAGCCAGTCAAAAGCCATTAAGGCGAACAAAAGCGGGGAAAACCCATCTACCCCAACAGTTTAAACTTTAACTTTCCAATCTTCACTTGGTGCTAGGTTCTCGGCTCGAATGGACGTGCTTGCACTGACACACGAAGCGAGAATCTATCAACAAGGCCCTGAAGATGCCTGGTGTGATCCAGGCGAAACGTCGGTTGACGAAAGATCCTTCCAAGGATCTGATTTTGACGCGGGATAACCCCAAAGATAATAATATTTTCATATATATATATATATATATATATATATATATATATATATATATATATATATATATATATATATATATATATATATATATATATATATATATATATATATATATATATATATATATATATATATATATATATATATATATATATATATATATATATATATATATATATATATATATATATATATATATATATATATATATATATATATATATATATATATATATATATATATATATATATATATATATATATATATATATATATATATATATATATATATATATATATATATATATATATATATATATATATATATATATATATATATATATATATATATATATATATATATATAAATAACATAAAAAAAGAAATATGTAAATAATAATATAAAGTAATCGCAAATCATAACAATAAAAGTAAAACAAAACAAAAATTTGAATGTTACTTTAGATATTCTTTTAATTTTACCAAGAATTTATTAAAATTGTTTTCTGCTAATTTTTTAAACTGTACTGGTAAATCATTGTACCACTTTACCCCATAATATGAGTAGGTAATGATTTTGGCCGAAAGATGTATTTTTTTTGGGATTTTAATCATTCCACTTGTGCTACGTCCTGTACTTATATTATCTATAGGATAAATTTTATTGACAAAATATTCTTTACATATTTGCTTAATTGCATTTCTTCTGTATAAAATATGTAATTTTGTGGCTTTAAATTCTGAGAATAATTGCTCAGTAGGAAAGTCATTTGGCTTTTGTAAAATAATCTTAATGATCTTTCTCTGAATAACATATAATGAACTTAAGTGATCAGGATAAGTTCCTCCCCATCCTACTATTCCATATTGCATCACAGATTGAGCTAAGGCATAATATGTCATTCTTAGCATGTCAATATTAAGAAAATTTCTTAGTCTATAGAAATCATAATATATTTTTCGCAATCTTTCTCCTGTCTTCTAAATGTGATCTTTCCATTTCATTTCAGATTCAACCGATACACCCAAATATTTTACATACCTTCTTGCTCATATTTAGTGTGGTACATTGGGGATCCGAACAAGAACCAAGTGCACCACACTCATGCCGGTGGATTTTAATATTCAATTTATTGGGTATACTTTTGCTATGAATTGCGAAAGGCACTACCAGTCGTTTTATATGCATTTAATGTCAGTATATTACGATCAAACCAAGTCTTTAATACATTAATATCTCTATTTGCTTTTTCAGTTACTTCATCCCAAGTCTCTCCTACAGACAACATAACTGTGTCGTCAGCAAAAGACACAACACTAGAATTTAGATCCAGATTATATAAATCATTTACATATATTAAAAACTGTACGGGCCCTAATACAGTTCCTTGCGGGATCCCATACTGTGAACTAACCTGGTCACTAAGGACACCGTTCAACTTTACAAACTGCTCTCGTTCATTTAGGTAGCTACGTATCCAGTTCAAGGCCAACGTGTTCTAATTTTTTGATCAAATGCTTTTTGCAAATCAATAAATATATAAAATATTAAAGTGAAAAGAAAAAAGAAAATATTTACAATTGATATGAACAAATATATTCTTTATATAATATATAATGAGTTTATACCTACAATTGATGTTAAAGATCGAAACTATCCCACTTGGTATACATCCTCGCTAATCAAAGTTTTGAAAGAAAAACTAAAATACCATAGAAAATATAAAATATTTAGAAACCCCATCGATTATGCAACATTTTCCTTACTCAGATCGAAACAAAAAAAATGACACGATCTACGATCTGTCATTTTTCGATCTACGATCTACGAATGCTACGATCGTTATATATTTAATACCGAATATAATATAAGAGGTAACCCTAAATCCTTTTGGCAATATGTAAAATCAAAAAAAACTATTAACTTCATTCCAAGCACAATGAAATTAGGTAATGATACTGTGAATACTGGACAAGACATAGCAGATTTATTTTCGAAACACTTTGCTTCGGTATTCGTTTCGAATAATGATTCAAATAATTACTCGCCGTATAGTCCATTCTCGAATAGTAGCGAACCAAAATTAAATCGGCTTCAGCTTGATGAAAATCTTATATTTAAATATATCTGTCAGTTGGAGCCTAACAAAGGTCCAGGATCAGATGGTATTCCTACTATATTCATTACTAAATGTGCAAAAAATATTGTATTCCCTTTGTATTTGCTATTTCAAAGGTCCTTAGTCGAAAGAGATTTTCCCAATGAATGGAAAAAAGGCATTATAACGCCAATATTTAAATCTGGGCAAAAACAGGAAATTAGTAACTATCGGCCAATATCAAAACTACCCCTATTTTCAAAATTTTTTGAAAATATTACATATTAAAATTAATTCCTTTTCATGTCCCGATGCGAGGTGGCAGACGTAACACCCTATTCTACACAGACCGAGCGCGTACCACTACAGGGCAGAACGCATTCATTGTGCGGGCTTGCAATAGTTACAACAATAACTTTGCAGGCCTGGACATGTTTGACTGTACCCAATCGGCATATAGAAATCGGTTGATTAATGTTTTTCAAGCGAATGATTATTGATTAAATAAGTATATTTACCTCATTCCTCCTCACCCATCCTTATCATTCGCATCCCTTCCACATTTCATTACTTTTTGAAAACTTTTTTTTTGGTATATTTTTTTTTTAAAGTACTGTTTTTTTTTAATATTTTTGTTTAGTTACTTTTTATTATTTTGTTAAGAAAAAGGAAAGAAAAATTTAGCACTTATTACTTGATTTTTTTTTCTTTTGAACTTGTTACTTGTGATTAGTATTTAATTGGTCTCATTTTTGTACATCTTTTCTTTTATATAATTTTCAATTTGACTGTATACTTATCCAAATAAATAAATAAATATTACATATGAGACAATGAAATGTACTTATCTAAAATATTATATGCAAATTATAACAAGAGTGAAATAAACAAGATTCCTTCTCTATTTGAAATTGATAAAGAATTTTTATTGACCAAGGGGGCAAGTCCGGTCAAGCTGTGAAATCAAAACCCTCATGATTACTGATTACCCAAACCATGGATATAATTATCATAATATGGTGTTCTATAATATATGTTAGAATATTATAGAACTCCATTTGATAATTATATCCATGAATTGGGTAATCATGAGGGTTTTGATTTCGCAATTTATATAATTGACGTGTTAAAAAGCAATTTTCAACACTTTGAAAGTTGTTATCCCTAAAGGCCACTACTACTCAGTGTTCATATTATCCAATCGTTGTACCCTGCAGTTGTATCATTTAAAATAAAAAATATCAGCCTTTTTATTGTGACTTAAGTTTAAGTATAAATTTTGTATGGAGCACTATACAAAATGACGAATCGCAGGCTCTTACACTTATAATATTTTATTCACTATACATAAGTCTACATATGTACTTTATTTAATCTAAAAGAACTGTATTGAAAAGATCCTGAATAATAGTCGTTATAGAAAACACCGGGTGATGGGTGTCAATTTTATAGGATAAATGTTATAGTGATATTTATATACGCTATTTGAGTGCAGTCTATTTGACTGCAATCAAGTAGCGTACTGATATAACTTTTTTTACCTTCTTATGTACCTATTTTTTACTTTTACTTATATAACTAGTTTTTTTTTTTATTGCGTAATTATTTTATTCTTCTCCTTTTTTTACTTAACTTTTGTAACCGAATTTCATCTATTTTATGTAACTTATACTTGCGTAACTTACGTGTGTAATATCGTCTGCTATCATCTATAAGGAATTTGCAACTCCCTAGGTTCATAGGTTCTTAATGCTATTGTAGTAAATTTACTTTATAGACTCCGTGTTGCTCGGGTTAGTAGAAAGAGATTGCCTTATGGCAACAAACCCGCTTTTGTTCACTTGTTGTAAATAATACTATAAATAAACAAATACGTCCTCAATTCACTTATATGCTATGCAAAAACAAATAAAACTGCAATTTTTTTGTATAATAAAAATGACTATGATGCCGAATATAAAAAATATGCAGTTCATTATTATTGTAGTTAATTAACGATTAAAGTAATTAGTTTCAGTAATTATCTAATGGAAATATTAATTAGCTGGAAAGTTTATATTGAAAAGACTCAATAACGATGCATTTTTTATCGCGTGAATATTCACGAATGAAAATATACGATAAAAAAATATTACCGACATCGTAAAAAACAAACATAAATTTTGTTTATTATTTTTTTTTTATTTTATTTATTTATTTATTGAGAAAAAACAATTACAAATCACACACGTTACGATTACATTTTTACTCCTCACTAACCCAAGGGGATATAGTGGGGAGTTATTATTTCGCAATTTTTAAGGATATTTTTTTATTGCAGATTATCTTCATTAGAGTAAAGGGTACTTAAAATTGAGAATACATAGGCTTGAATAATTGCTACTGCAAATTCTAGAGTTAGAAGAAGAATTTGTAATAAATCAACTTTATCATGCTGAGATTGTATTCTGAAAGTTTCATCACAATGTATATGTGTGTGTGTGTGTGTGCTATGCGGTGTGTGCTATATACGGCGTGTTTATTTTACTTTATTTACAGACTAAATAACTCATTCGTTTCATTTTAAATTTTGCGAATTTGTATATTATTCAACCGCTCAAAGTCGGCCAGCGAAGTGAAATTTGCAGCACAAGTCGAACGCAAAATACTGCCTACATCTACCCTCTGTCTTCAAAACAAATCTCCAATAAATGAGGATAACCTAGTCTTCACACCATTTTTGAAAAACCTCACCTACAAAAGTTTGGTAAAAAATACGTTGGTTAGGTTCGTTTGTAGTTATAATTGCGACTGGCGTGAGCCAATTGCTTTATATATTAAAAAAAGGAACTAAAGTTTAAAAAAAAAACTAAATTGGTATTTTTACCAAACTTTTATAGGTTATGTTTTACAAAAATGGTGTGAAGACTAGGCTATCCAATAAATGACAGTCTATTCAATAGATGGCAGACCTCGATCATTTAGTCGACTTGTCAACGATATAAAAAAATAAAAATAAATAATATTATTTATTGCCCAACCAGACCTTATAGAGGTATTTTAAATGAATGAATATTTTTATGATTCTCTAACACAAATGGGCAGGTCATTGAAAAACAATATTTCTCTATGTGTTATATAGTGTTATAGCGGCTCATCAAACAAGAAAATATATAAGTTTGCTCAGCGAATAATGACATCCATACGATTCAAATATGTTATATGTTTTTTTTTTGTTTCACAAATAGTTCGGGCAAGACAACGTCTGACGGGTCCGCTAGTAATATTAAAATATATTCTTTGAATTGACTAACTACCTATTGTATAATTGTTATTTTTTAAATCTTAGTATGCCGTTCGTCACACACCAGTTTACCTTAACTCATGTTAGTAAGAAAAGTGTATATATAAATTCTTGTTTATTAGTTGTGAAATAATATCTATCTTAAACCTATTTCTATTATAACTTTGAGATCCACCGGAAGCTGATTAAATACAGTTGGTGCTCTAAAAGCAAACTGATGCTTTGCCATTGTTATTCTACTAAACTAAATATGCAGTACATAGGAATTTATATTTACAGGTTGGCGTGGTGCGTATAGTTTCCTCTGGTACGTTAGTATTGCATTATTTTCTAGTTGTATTATTTCAGTGTGTACAAGTGTAGCGATCTAATTAATTAATCAATGTACCATTTACAAAAATGATGTATATACTTAGTGTTAGCGTTTATACTGAATGCGTCCTGCCTTATATCGTAAATTTAAATTTCTGCATGCGGCACGGCATTGTCAGTATGAACGGAGTTTATCGCGCGGAAATGCGTTTATAATGAAAGCACCACCACTTCTGCCATCCACCGTTCATATCACCAAACTTTCCCTTTACTCGCTACCAAAACCGCGTATTCCCTATTACATTTAAGGCTGGATCGGTTTATCCGAAATCTGTGAAACGCAGCGTATTACCGCCATGATTGTTTTGTAATTCTGTTTTAATAATAATTATCCAGTGACTGAAAACACGAAATATGTACTTTTTAAAAATACATAATACACCTAGTTACTTGTGAGTAAGGGTTACTATCGCGTGCGTTAAAAAGGGTTCATTCGTGATTTAAAAAACTATCGGAAACTCAAAAATTGTTTGCATTTTAAGAACAAATATGACTTAATATGAAAAAAAAATATCGGTAATCACTTAGATTTTATAATATATTTTATAATTATGAAGTAATTTATAAAGAAAGCTTTTTAAAAATATTTTTTTATATTTTTTCGGGGAATTTATGCTTAAATTGTGTGACAACATTCACTAGAGACATGTTGTAAATACTAAGCTGATATTTTTTTACATGCCTATAAAAAAAAACATGCTTAACATGCCTATTTAAAAAAAAGATTTATATGCCGTCAAAAATAATAATTTATTTAAAAAATAAACACCTCCTTGCACCCTGCACAAGTGGCTTGTTTTAGTACCATATGGTAATTTCTTTTAACTAACCAGACCCTTCAATTCTTACTTATGGAAGAGCCAGGCGGACGCCTAAATGTTTTACTTGACGGTCCCTCGTCAAACGTGACGTAATAACGCGACGTGACGTTGTAACGCGACGTGTATCCGTCATGTCTAAGCAGACCGTGACTTTAGTATCTCTAGTTCAGTGAATAATCAAAGAAACTTTCCACGGGTTTATTTATCGATGACAACTTCCCTATCTTGGTCTTCTGCTGAACTTATCATAGAAGTAGTAGACACTGCCCTAGATTGTGTAGACTAAAGACCACGCCAACTATTAATAATAAATCTGCTTTCCTCAACCCACTACTGTCTCTCTGCCTCTCTCTCCAAATAAATTAATTAAGAAGATTGTGAGTTCATTGTCTCTCAGATCAAACAACGTAGGAAAATATTTAATGCCTCTTATCCAAGTCCTGAGTCCTGTGTTCGTCACCGGTTGAGACAAAATAATTTTAGATGCACTTTCGATCTATTAAAAACATTATTTGTAATATTAATTAAAATACTAAAAATAATTAGTTAATTATTGCTTAAAAAAATGGGTATTAATGAATACATGTAGAATTGTTAAAGATTTTTTAAACGTTAATATTCGGGAATCAGTAGGGTTGTTAGGTAGTATAGAGACCTCCTCAGAGGCTTATCCTTTGATATGTTAAGTATCTGGATGGTTGAACTATTCCCAATTGAAAGCTTGATGATGCGTTTGTTGCATTTTATTTTGTTCTATTGAATAATTTATAATTTACGCATTGATCTGCTAATTCTTTTGAGGAAGGTATAATGGTAATAATAATAATTGAGTGTTATTATTTGTAGTGCTTAATTGTTATTAATATCATTAGTAAATCGGCCAGCGCCGCAAATAAAATAGTCATAACACTAGGAATTTCCAAATTTATGCTTTTGAAAATCTTTTATAACATATAATTAATAATGCTCAGCATAGAACGATACCAGTCAATGGGAGTCGCGTTTGCGTACAAATTAAATAGAACTTCGTCTCTTCTTCTTCTTATATTAGATCGTAGATCTGTTTTTCGAGAAAGCTATTCCTGTGAAGCTGAGGTCCAGCTATCCCTCCATCTCTTCGGTTGTCTTCCGGGGAGGCGATGCCCTGGTGGGATTTCGTTTGCTGCTATGGATGGGATTCAAGATTCAAATGTCTAAGAAAAACGTTCATTAAAGTTGTGTTTCAAAAGTATATACTCTTAAATTTTCAAAAAATATAAATTTTTATCTAATTATATTTTTTTAAATTTTATTTCGTAAATGATAGGCAAAATATAACAATTTCTTTGTTTCATCACAAAAATGAAATATGTTTGCTATGAATAGATCCAACCGAAGCAAAACAAATGCGGAAATATGAACCAATTAAATTTTATATGGGATGCACAATGCACATAATGTATGTAATAATCCAAGCTTGTCTGGACTGATGGCTATATATGTACTAGTGCATTGTAATCTGGCATGATAGCATGTTGGTTGGTACCTAGCTGGAAAGCGGGGTTAACAATAGCCACAAATTTAATTTGTTCCTGTCTCTGTGTGTGGATCCTGAGAAAACGGCAATGTCGCCATTTGTTACGTCAGCTTCCCGTGGACCACTCTTATCTCGGGACATTACTGTCTGAACACACCACTTAGCTAAATCGCTTGAATCTATGACCGCCTCAAGAAAACTTAACTTGCTCCTTCTGTCTCTATCTCACGCGTGGATAAATAAGGAGCAACAAGTAAATCTCCCTTATAAGTTTCAAAGTAAAACAAAATCTTGGATCTCCATAGAAGAAATCCAACATGTTTATGTACGTATTTTCTCATCTTTGCCTCTATGCCAAATCTTTTCCTTATTCTATTATCTAAACTCAAGTTGTGGTTTCACTGTTGAAGACTTTCGTGCATAGCGATTCTGGTTCCATTAATATAAGCTTTCTTTGTTTGGTCTTTATGATTGTTTTTTTCTGAAATAACAAATTTTCTGAATGACGTATCAGAAGACGTATTAAATCAGAATAAATACAGCTGAAAAGAAATTGCCTAAAAAAATAAACTACATAAAAAACTTATCGAACAAAATAATAAGATAGAAAGAATGATATCTTTAATTGTATGACAGAGACAACTTATTGGCTTGGTTAAGCCACACAGGAAGAATGAACTTAGCACGCCTGACGAAGAAAATATCATACAAAGCGGACAGGAATGGAACAAAAAGTCGGTATCTCTTAAGTATTTGCATATGGTTAATAAAGGTTACAAACTGGGATGTTCATGTGACAAAAAAATATTCATTTTTTGAAAAAAAGGACTAAGAACATGTGGATGAGTATTTATACATAGGAACCATGTTTCAGCGTGATGGAAGGCTGGAAAACGATATTGAAAGGTGAGTAACGGCAGGTAATGGTGCATTAAGATCTGTAATGGCTGACCCAATTATTTCCAGGCAATCGAAGCTCGCGGTACACAATGGTATCGTCGTACCGACTATAATGTATGCTAGTGAGACATGGACATGGCAGAAGACGCATGAAAGGAAATGAGGAAATCAGACGAGAATGTATGATTAAAAGAGATATCGTAAGTAAGATGAAAATAAATGCCCTATGGTAGTTTAGCCACATAGAAAGAATTAGTGGTGGCCGTCTGACAAAAAAGTATATAAAGCTGATAAAAGAGGAATTAAAAGTATAGGTCGGCCAATGAAAAGTTGGCACGATCACATAAATGGAACTCTGAAAGACGGAGACATTAGAAGTATGAATAACAGAAGAGTGTGTATCAGACGACGCATGGACGTGAAATTAGCGAGAAATGTGTCAAGAGAGTGGAGTCTGGCGTTCGGTTCTCTCTGCCTACCCGAAAAAGGGAAATGGCATGATTGTATGGAGTGATATGGAAAAAAGAAGTTGTTTGGAACACACTCGTACAATGTACGATGCTAAGTTTGTAGTACGATGCTAACAAGTTTTTGTAACATAAATATTAAAGTAATTCCAAATAAATATTAAAAGTTTATGCTTGCACATATTATATTTTATATGCACATAATATATATGACATAGGTGAGGTGAGGTGAGCTTTGGAGATTCTCTGAACACGGCAGACCAGACATGCTTAAAATTTATACCACCTCTAAAATATTTCAATGCAAATTTTCCTACCCGCAGGACATTGTCGGCGTATTTGAGTACCTATACCAAAAGAAATTTTACCTAACATTACAAAGATATGTATATTATATTGATGCTGAAAACTAGACGAATATAATAAATTGTTATTTTTTTGCACACATATAATATATGAACATAAACAATGGATTTTTCCCATAGACGCGAAGCAGGATTATAAACCTAAACGGGAATATCATAAATAAATATTAATATGTACTTCTTCAATAATAAAAAGAAAGGGTTGTGAGCAATACTTCGCACTCTACTACATGAAAAGTGAAAAATAGTTTTATTTTTTTAATCTTTAATTTTTGAAATTTTCAATTACATCCCGGCTTTTTAAATTATATTTATTTTATTTTTTCCTTCTCGAACAATTTTGAATTTTGATCTTATTGATGAAGTTTATCCCTTGAGCAGGCATTCCTTAAAAATACAATACAAAACTATTTTTTTTTCAAAAAGTGCGAGAACTTTGAAAGTTATGACAGATGAATTCGTACAAAATAAATCTATGTAAAAGTAATCAGTCCTGTTTGAGGTTGATCGAATTTATAATAATTTAAAGTTGTACAGAACGCACTCTATTTTCATATTTTTATCCAGTTTCCCATCTCATTGAAACAAATTCTTCAAATATAAATTTTCTTCATAATCTAATTTCCGTTTTTTTTTGTCATATCCGCATGTTTTGTAACAATGAATTGAAATTTGTTATTTTATCATGCTTATTTAATGTTTTACCGAGTAAGTTTTGCTTGTCAAAGCAAAACGCTACGAACAAAATTAAATTGGAATATTTTCTCGGCAATAATTTCGAGTATAGATGGATATGTATTTAACAAGTTTGCAATAATTATATTAATTGAAATAAGGACAAATAGAATACAGAAGGTTTCTTCATAATATAATTATTTCATGGCGAGTTTTACATTTTGTAGAGACACCTCCATTCATCCGGAATCCTGCCTAATTATAATTAATTGAGAAATGAAATAATATTTGCAAATTAATTAAGTGTAATTATTATTCCAGGAATTATTCAGCCATTTGAAAATAATGTTTGCAGATATCTTGTTTCGGTTGTAGATATCCCATCCCAGATGGAGATAGGAAGATAAAGTAGAGCAGTATGTTTTTACTTGTTTAATTAACGCTAATTAGGGACGCCATGTCTTTTGTGTTAACACATTCCTAGAAGCCATTTTCAAACCTTTTAAATACTCACATAATTTAACATAGCAAGTAGGTTCCTACCAACAACAAACTTTTAGAATTAAATAAATTTAAATGAAATATCCTACCTACAGTGAAACCTACATTGTACATATAGGAAGGTACGTATTCCTCTACATATTCAAGCCAGTAAGGTGAAAATGACTGATACAACGTATAGGTATGTTCAGTCAAACATGAATAGGGTTGCCATACGTCCTGTAGTTTATTTTCCAGTATATCCCTGTAGCAGCTACCAAGAGATGATGAGGCTCACGGGTAACAGAGA
The DNA here is from genome assembly GCA_963576475.1 of Molanna angustata. Taxonomy (NCBI): domain Eukaryota; kingdom Metazoa; phylum Arthropoda; class Insecta; order Trichoptera; family Molannidae; genus Molanna; species Molanna angustata. The sequence continues at coordinate 49,827,400 of OY754964.1, read as the reverse complement.
TAAGAGGCGGGTCCCTTGGTGCAAACCAATCCAAGGATTGTAAACCAGAAGATTTAAAGAAAAGCGAACAACAGCGAGTTCATTGCCCAAAAACTATTTTTAATTTTTAAAATTTTCATTACAATCTATTATTTTTGCACTAAACTGTATAAACAGTTTGTCAATTTCAAGCTCCTCTCGTACACTGCAATTACATGGTCAACCATAAAAACAGGACATGGTCAACCAATTTACAGTTAAAATAAAGTAAATCATAAACAAAACAATTAATTATGTAAATCGACAAGAAAAAATGAAATAAATCAATTAATTAAGTAAATCAGAACAAAAACAATGAAAATATAAAAAGCAATGAACATGAAGTCGGTAAGTTAAGTGCAAAATTGTTTTAAAGAAATTTTAATCCCTTTTTTGTCGCCGTAAAAGTTATTTGTTTTTGGTATTGTCAGTAAGTCGATCGTTATTTTTTTTAATATTCAACCCACCCTTAGAAGAGTGATTTGTGTCGTTCGTTATTTGTCGAGTTGTATATTTGTGGGTTATCTTAAATTTAAATTCATGCCTGTAAAGTTCTACCATTGAAATGGTAAAATTAACAATGGATAATGTACAATGTCGTGTAAAGGTACAAAGTGATCTGTCTTCACCATTCTAGACATTGAATGGGCTGCGACAGGGGGATGCTCTGGCTTGCCTCCTATTTAATATTGCTTTAGAAAAAGTCATCCGGGATGCTAAAGTAGAAACAAGTGGTACTATATTCTATAAATCCGTACAACTATTGGGATATGCCGATGACCTGGATATCATTGCAAGATCTGAATCTCCTCTTAGGGAGATATTTTTAGCTCTGGAAGCATCAGCGAAGAAAATGGGTTTAATAATTAATGGAAACAAAACCAAATTCATGCCTGTTGTAATCACACCAAGCTCTTTCCCTCCTTTGGTTGTTGATGCCTACAAATTTGAGGTTGTGGAAGATTTTACATACCTGGGTTCACAGGTTAATAATAAACACAACACATCGGATGAGATAAGTAAGCGGATAGTGGCAGCCAACAGATGCTACTTAGGACTTACAACCCAACTTATGTAGATCCCGTCTTCTTTCAAGAAAGACCAAAGTCACTATCTACAAGACCCTAATAAGACCTGTCCTTTTGTATGCGTCAGAAATGTGGAGTTTAACAAAGCAGGATGAAAATGCCTTGGACATATTTGAAAAGCGCATCCTGCGACGAATATATGGTCAAGTTTGTGAAAATGGTGTCTGTAGGAGAAGACACAATGCCGAACTCTATCAGCTGTATGGTGATATAAGTGCAGTACGTGTTGTCAAGATTGCACGACTTAGATGGCTCGGTCACGTACTGTGAAATGGGAGACGAGGTGCCGGCAAAGAAAGTTATCACTATTAATCCAGTGGGAAGAAGACGGGTTAGATGGATGGAGTCACAGCCGATTGCAGAGTGTTCGGTGTGAACTGGAGAACTGCCGCTCTGGATAGAAGAGGGTGGCGACTGATCTTGAAGACTCGTCAAGAGTTGTAAGGCTTTAGAGGTTTTGTTTTTTACTATGTATGTTTTAAATATTAATTGACTAAATGAAGATTTTACTAGGCGTGTTCAATAATTGATTTAAGATTTTTAACAAACAACTCCTTCTAAATATTATTTCATCTCAAATACAAAGGAATGTTTTGGATCAACTGAATGAAAGAGATAACTTACTGAAATCCACGATTTTATTCACAAATAACAATCTTTGGTTTAATTGATTAATTTATAATAAGATTTTATACTTTCACACGGCTGATAAATATTGATTGACGCAGTACTTTGACACTTCGAGTGAGCAATGGCGGGCGAATTAAAAAACGAGTTTATATAGATCGCTTGGTTGTTCTGGAATATTCTATAGAAGAGTGTTGCCACTTTTTAATATTTTCGCTATTAATTTTAGCAAGTCACCACAAGGCTATAGAGTAGTAGTAGTAAAGTTCTTCCATGGTAAGTAAAACATTAACTATTTTGTCAACTGGTAGGTATAATATTACATAGTATAAAAATTTCGTTTGTATTATTTCTTCATGCTTCCAATGTTCTTATGATGCAATTATTTATAAAAATCCTATTTGTAGCTGTTTTATTTTGCTAAGGTACATAAGTTTTAAATATGCGTGCGTTAATGTGTTTTTTTTTACTTTGTTACTATCAGTGGAGTAACCCGTGTGAATTAGTTCTTGTTATGCTAGGTTACCATAGATTAGACTTTTACAGTGTTATTTTAATAAAAAATCCTTGAATAACGGTACAATTGAACCCTGTTCTAAGTCTTATTCCACGTTCAACCGAAACTTTATTTATAAAAATATTAGTTGATCTCAATTTTGAGCTCTATTGCATACGACAGCACTGAATTTAGTTTAGTTTAGTTGGTTGTTATGATCACAGAATAGTATACGCGGCACGGAATACAGAACACTGTCCAACTCCAGCTATTGCACATTTTGACATACGATATTACTATGTAAGAATATAATTATTTTCCTGATTAGTTCATCACACTCAGTAATGTTCAACAGTATATGGCGGTCTTAGGGTCATATTACAAGAATTGATTGAGAAAAATGTAAGTAAATGGTAAGGTCCCGTACAGCGAGAATACTGCTTATGGGACCTCAACTTTTTCTTACATTATTCTTAATACGATACCCGTAATACGACCCTAAGCGTTTTTTTGTGTTATTTGAGAAGTTTTTCATAAAGGATTCGCTTTGATTGCAGTAGATTCAGCAAATAACGGTAGGCGGTACGAATTTAAGATTCAAAGCGAATACATCTACCTAATAATAAATGAATGATAGAACCTCTAATATTATCGTTCTTGGGTTCTTGTTTATACTACAAAATGTACAAGTAGGAAAAAATAAAAATATCAGGTTTTCCTAGACATATTATTTCCTCTCATTGCTTGTTTTTCTTATCTCCAACTATTATTATTGCAATTGTATTCCTTGTAGCAATTTCTCATCTCGATCAACGTTATTGTATTATTCCTTTGGTTAACTCTCGGATATTTTTCTTTTCTACTCTACTTTCTTAACGATGGGATTTTCTCTCTACTTTCTCAGGTGAAAAACATAAAATATTTTTTATCTTTAATTCAAATAAATTTTCCTTACATTTCTAGATAAAGAAACTAATATACAGCGCTTATTAAACCAGTTGTCGTACGACTATGGGCATGCTGTGTAACCTTAAATCATATTTTTTTATACATATTTTCATTTCATATTTGCAACGATGCATTTATTTTGTATTTTTGTAAAACATGAATAGGTACGTTATAAAATATACAAGTACAAGTTAAAGTGACTTTATAAAATAATAATATTGAAAATACTTTCTGAAAAAAAATGTAATTATATGTTATTTGTACAGTTTAAACCTACATTAGGTATGTTCAAAAAGTGCACATGCTTCAGGCGCAGATAAATCAGGCGTTGATTTTTTTATTGTTTTTTTTTTCTATTTAATTATAAACTACTGTTTGTGTTGTTTTGTATAACTTATATTATTTTTAGTTTTTTTATTTTGGGTGTACCTAAAATTATTACCTATATTTAATTATTCGATTTTATCAGTCCGTCTAAATGAATTTTCAAAAACAACAATAATTCAGCGAATTTATACAAATACAAGCATTTATAAAACAAAATGTTTAGATGAAAATAATAATAAATAATTATTTGTGTATTTTTTTAAGTATTTGTATAGTTATGAAACGTTTTATTGAAATTAAATTAAATCAAATTAAACTATGTATATTCATTTACATTTCCTGCAAAACATAAGCAAGAACGAGTGAACTATAAGGTATGCCTGATGGTGTTTAAAGCTTTGAACGACTTGGCTCCACACTACATTCAGGAACTGTGCCAATGGAATGTTCCATCAGGGAGGCAGCTTACGCTGAGATCGTCTGAATCAACTCTTTAAATGAATTGGACAGAGTCAACAAGGCGGCTTACTGTTATCGCCGTTTTAATGTGAACGGGCCTTTAAAATGGAATAAATTGCCTCTTGACATACGTGGAGCTCAGAGCATTGACACCTTCGGTAAACTTCTTAAGACTGCCTTGTTTCGTAGAGCCAACAAATAAGCTACAGCGCCCTTGGAGTGATCTTATATCATTAAACGGCGCTTTATAAATTTTTATTATTATTATTAAGATAATTTAAAAATGTGTTACCTAGAGTCTTGCAAGACTTTAACTTATGAGTCTTGCGATTTTGCTAAATATTAAATGCAGATTATTTTTTTAAGTACGTCGTGCAACAAAATGTCAACATTTTTAATTAATTTGAATTAAATTATTTTAAACTACGAATGAGGTATTTATGCGACCTGTTTAGTTCAAATTGGAAGACATATCGATCTTTAGTAATAATAATATAGGAGTAAATTAAATCATTCGACAAAACTTTGTATAAAATGTAAAACTTTTCAAGTCACATTTCATAAGCAAATGTCTTCCTTGGTATTTGAATTCGTCATATTGGTAGAGCAAGGAATAATTTAAGCAATTTTTCCAAGAAATTTAAGTCTCCATCTCTCAGACATTCAAAGAATATTAATATAAGTTTTAGTCCAACTCTGGTGCTGTATTAATACCGCCGAGTTTGCATACATTTGTTGGAGTTCATTTTCAATTAAATGATAATGCACTTTTCTGAGTGATCGGCAAATCTTTCGATCGCTTCCAATATCAAAGATATTTTTCCAAAAAAAAAACAAGAATTCCATCCTCGTTCTCTCAGGGAGTATTATCTTGATAATACTCCCTGTTTTATAAGTAGGAAAACTCTCTCCTGTCGTATAAGTGGCGAAGAAATCAAATCAGATTTCTTCGTCTCCACGGCGACAGGTATCTGGTATTTTAATCATATTTTTGCACGACAAAAATACATTCTTTAGTAAAGATAACAAATTTACATTTTGATAAATCTGGTAACGCTATGTCATTTTGAATTATTTAAGTCACTATGGATTTTGATATGGGTCTCACTCGTTTTCGGAAGTCTGTTAAAATGATCTGTTACGATACAAATCTTGCTTCATATTAAAAAATGTTTTATTGTATACAGTATCTTAAATAAGTTATAATATATGTTCTTTGAGTATGTGGCGTAAATGCATTTGAAATCAAAATATGATCTTCTCTTGAAGTAAAAATTTTTCAAATAAGTATTTTGAAAAATGATGTTGAAAAAAAAATACAATATAAACAATATATATGTACTAGATGTTTACATTTTCCAATGCAAATTGCTTTTATGAGAGAGCTTTCAAGGGCTTTTAGTGATTCGCGATTGTTCGCTAGTAAAAAATGCAACAACGTTGGCAATATTCTCGTAAGAAATTTCCTATACCTAAAACAAAACAGGGATGGAAAAGAACACCATATTTTGTATTTTGATATTTTTTTTTCAAATAATTTAGATTATACCTACAAACAAATTAACGATGTAAAGGTAAGTTCGTCTTATTAAACAACTTGACCATGATTCCAAGTCTGAAATTGTTCTCGAATTAGCCAAAAAAAAAATTATGTTAATCCTTGCTCTATGGCCATCCATTTTTTTGTAATCTTCCCAACAATTATTCAAATCAACCAAAATTCAAAGAATCCCATCTTTAAAAAAATATTTATACAAGCTAAACAAGAACAAGGAACTGGTAGGTAAATAAGTTCAAAATGGCTTTAACACATATATGAAATAGAGGTGGGGGCTAGAGGATAGTCTTTATATCCCTTACTTTAAAGACCTAGATCTCCCTAGTGGTAAAATGAAAAAAACTTCTGGATATGGTATCAATAGCAGCATTGTCCACGTCCCATTGGATTTGGTTGCGCAGAGGAGTAGAGGAGACCTGGATTCGTAAATCCAGTGAAACCACGATTGCCTTTCTCTTTTCTATCATTATTTTAGAAGACATAATTTTTTCTTAGCACTTGTGATATTTTCCTCTTAGACAAAACGTGCCGGACCCATTTAAATTTATTACCGTCATTATTTCTTGATAGGTACTCTTAAAAATATAAAAGAAAAATTTAATATGTATTCTTATGATTGTACAAAATCTGAAAATATTTATCTGATTTGTATCGTTTTAAAATTTAATATATCTTATTTGATCAATCTCCTCACAAAATATTCAATGATGATAAAAAATCAACTCGAAATAACGTTAAAAAAAGTGATAAATTATGTCCATATACGAATGTACGGTATGTAGGATACAGAAAATATTTTGCAACACTAAAAAAATGGGTAAAGAGTTGTTTTCAAGAGAAAATATTTCGGTCCCCTCTGCGATCAAGGAACGCAACCATGAACTGGAGAGCCTTTTCAATGAACCAAATATTATCCAATCAATTAAAATAGGGAGGCGCTGCTGGTTAGAGAACGTGCATCGTATGGATATACCAAAAATAATCCTTACAACACTTTCGGAGGAAAGAAAAAGTGTGCGAAGGCCTAGACTGCGTTGAATGGATGAAGTCGAGAGGAGTCTTCAGATACCTGGTGTGCATAATTGTTAAGAAAATCCCATGGATACAGAGGGGGCAATGGAGACGATTACTTGGAGGATTGCAATGATGACGAAAGAAATTTCTATGTGACAATTGATGATCCCGACAACAAATGACCATAGACCAAATTCAATGTGACCAATATCGTTAGTCACACGCATGCCCATCACTAGTTCGAAAAGCTCTCTTAATATCAAGATAGGGATTGCGTGCTTACGGTACAAGAAATTTAATGCAAGTATAAATCATATACAGCCATGTCACCTAACGGGTAAGAGAACCTTATACTTTACATACCCCTGTAGGGTATAATGCTCCCTACTAATTTTGTACCATGAAATATTAATTTATCATACATATACATACTTTCATACATACATACGAAATAATAATTTCTTCATAGAAAGCAAGTTCATTTTACGCAGCGTCCATTATTTACTTTTCCAAGGATGTTCCCCTTAAATTATTGTTTTCCAGAGAAATTATTCAATGAATCTAACGGAAATATGTACTTATGTTATTACAGTAAATAGAAGTTTGTATGTAAATTTTCTGATTTTTCGAATTTCACCTTTATATATTTTATAATATAAATATATAGAGTATTGATTTGGATAAATATTTACTTTACGAAGATTTTATAATATTATTATATTCACAAGCCTTGATTGATTTATACACTTCTTTGAAATACGATATATTTTTGTGTATGAAAAATAAAATTATTAAATTATCGGATTTCAAATGGGAAAACTTAATTTTTATAATATAACACATGAGTTAAAAACCATCAATCGTTTATTAAATAATGAACCATATATGTAATTGAGTAAATAAATAAATTCGTACTAATCTTTTCCTTTATTTGACATCTACTCATGACACTTTCTTAATACGTTCTTAATAATAATGATAAGTAATTTATATAGCGCCGTTAAATGATTTAAAATCATTCCAAGGGCACAACCTTAATCTTAAAATGTATAAATCAGTACATACTAATTCATAATCTTATCTTTATACTAGTTGCATGTAACACATGAGATCCAACTGTCGATAGCGATAGTACCTACATATGTATAGTTGAAGAATAAGTACCAAACTATAAACCCATAAATACAAATTATTTAATATTTTAAGATATTTGGTTTTCTATACAACACATGTACCTAGGTATGTATGTCAAGATAGGATAGTATGGAGGTCAGTCCTTGGATCCTACCCAGAATATAAAAACAGCATGATGGTATGTATGTATGTTTGGAGATTAGTATCAAACTATTAAGTCTTCTTAGATTATTGTGTGTAGCTATTGCCATACAAATTGTATGAAGCAATGTCGTCACTAAATTCAATTTTTATAAAAATTGTTAAAAAAAATTTGAGATGTGCTAATACAATGTTAATATTTTTTTATAGAAAATTAAATTATCTAGTTGGGGTGTTTCGGCTTTTTTCGATATTTAAAAAAAATGGAAATATAGGAAGTTAAACTCATAAATTTATCGAATATTTTTACTATTGCATATGCGCAAACATTGGATTTTTTCCCTGTCGGGAGTCAAAGATATTTTTTTAACCGATTTTTAAGTATCTCAATAGAGACGAAGTTGGAATATTTATTGTAGGAGAACCGGGAAATCAAGGCACCTACAAGGCTTACGACCTGTCATCGCAAAAAATGCATTGTCACCTCAGATATAAGAATTGTAGCTTTCATTATTTACAAAAAACCAATTCTCTCAATAGATGGCGTTACAACAAAATAAATAAAAAATAATAAGATTGTTGTTCATCATTTCACCCATAGATGGCTGTAGTAAAAATTCCTTATTTTCAAGCGAAAAGAATTTCAGTATTACAATATATAGAACTTTCAAAATTGAATTGATAGGGATCTCATTAAAAAGGCATAATTGGTGAACGTTGCGCAAGCGCATAAAGTGATCACGTAAACCAGCCGATGACAGGTCGTAAGCCCTGTAGGTGCCTTGATTTCCCGGTTCTCCTACAATAAATATTCCAACTTCGTCTCTATTGAGATAATTAAAAATCTGTTAAAAAAATATCATAAATTTATCATAAAAAAATATATTTCTTAATAAAAAATGTTTGAGAAACCCTGGAAATATTTAAAAAAAAACTACCTAATTTGAGATTTTATATTTGTCTATGTTCATACCAATTTTCAGCGTTCTAGCTTCTATGGTTTCTGAGATATATGGAAAAATAAACCAAAATTTCAAAAGTTGATAACCCCTTACTGAAAAAAAAATGTTTATATATTATGAAAATTTGGACTCTGTAAATTGAGCGGATCAAAAGTTATAAGGGGGGGGACACACACACACCACACACACCCACACAGACACACACACACACACACACACACACACACACACAAAACACACATAAAATGTTCTACTCCGAATTCTGAGTAAATCCATGTATGGGAACATATATGCTGCGAGGCCTCTAATTGGTGTTATTAGCATGCAAAAAGTCCACTACGCCATACAAAATAATTTTCCTTCGTACACGCATCTTGGCTTAATAATGTCGATTCATTCAGAAAATTGAATTCTCATGAACGAATCGACAGTTGGATTACTTTCCATTGAATCATAAAAATTTGTAATGCTCAATGTATAGTATGAAATTGTCATTATTTTTTTTGTAATTAAATATAAATATTTATTCGATTAATTTTAACCTCAAAGCTTTCTAGTCTGAATCTGATATGTTATCAACTTCATGAGTACCTACCCCTGCTGTCTCCCAGATGTTATTTTATTTTATTTTGGAAACAAATAGTTGTATACAACTTTGTAAGAAAATATTGTTTTATAATAAACAAAACCCGTAAAATTCGTTAATGTGTATATACATACAATCAAATATAATATATACAAACATAAATACTAAAATGTTTTAAAAAAATTAACATTTAAACCTCAATTAAACAGGGAGGGAGATGGAATAGGACGAAAGGATGTTGATATGTAATCATTGGCGAGAAAGCCTCTCGATCTTCGGTGGTGCAAAACATTTCCTATGAATTCCTTAAACCAGTCCGCTCACGAATGTTTCGGAGCCAGAAATGCCGCCTTTACTTTTATTCTTACGATTTAGATTTCGTCAAAGAATTCGTCATAGGTTGGAAACACATAGTAAATAATACAGAGCTGATATAACTACGACTTTGGGCCAGTGGATTGGTACACAAAGTGAGGTGGAACGGGAGTATCCCAAACACATTCAATGTTAAAATATAAATCTGATTTCAATGATACATTTAAATAGCAGTAAAAGTATTTGCGTTTTGAAATTAAAATCCCTTTGTTAACAGCATGTACTTTTTGATATGTGTGATGGGTACTGTTTCAATTTTCCTTCCAAACCATTCGAAAAATATTCAAATACGCTGCAAACAAACTCTTGTTTCGTCGTGTACCGAGAAATATTGCTTATGTCATGTTTAAAAATTATTAGTCTGTGAATATAATTTATATTTTGCTTCTAGATTACAATGTATTTTAAATATCACTTCCATATAAGATTACGGCCATTTTTGTTTGCTTATTATTACTGATTTCTCACAAAGGAAAGTGTTGCCAGTATACAAATTATGAAATATAACAATCAGTTAACTTATGTTTTATTAATAGAAATCTGAGATCCAAGTTGTATCGGAGATCAAAGGATCCGGGCCGTATACAGAACATTGTATTTCAAATATTACCATTATGAATACGGCGCATAAGTTTTTGCAACTATACTCTTGGGAACGTAATCCATATTTTGTCTTTAAAACATAGATTAATTATATCACATCCTTCAGACAGGAACACTTTTGAGAATTGCGGCATGAAATATTATCTATTCGTTCCAAGGGATTTATCAATTATTTTAATTAAACGGGGTGTTTATCTTTGTGTGGATGGAATTTGGATAGCCTAGCATATTACATATTATATGGTTTGAATAATCTACCGATTCATTTCCTCTGATAACCCCCGCCAAAGCGAAATTTCATGCAAAATTATTTCAACATAATAATGTGTGCAAATTGAATATGTAGGTTGTGTGAATTTTAATACTGTCAATGTGCTGCCGTTCAAATAAGTCGCATAATATATTAATTAACCATTAATATTTATGGAATTTTGGGCGCCATCAAAATGCTTGATCCAGTATTAATATTGAAGATAGAATTAGGTATATAATATTAATTAGTACGCACACAAAAAATAGGCACGGAATAACGTATGATTTTACTAAACAGAAGATTGTTAATATGATACAGCTATCTCGTTTTTTACTAAACAGAAGATAGTTAATATGATACAGATATCTCGTTTTTTACTAAACAGAATATTGTTTATATGATACAGCTATCTCGTTTTTTACTAAACAGAATTTTGTTAATATGATACAGCTATCTCGTTTTTTACTAGACAGAAGATTGTTAATATGATACAGCTATCTCGTTTTTTACTCAACAGAAGATTATTTATATGATACAGCTATCTCGTTTATTACTAATCACAAAATTGTTAATATGATACAGCTCTCTCGTTTATTACTAAACACAAAATTGTTAATATGATACAGCTATCTCGTTTTTTACTAGACAGAATATTGTTAATATGATACAGCTATCTCGTTTTTTATTAGACAGAAGATTGTTAATATGATACAGCTATCTCGTTTATTACTAATCACAAAATTGTTAATATGATACAGCTATCTCGTTTATTACTAATCACAAAATTGTTAATATGATACAGCTATCTCGTTTATTACTCAACACAAAATTGTTAATATGATACAGCTATTTCGTTTTTTACTAGACAGAAGATTGTTAATATGATACAGCTATCACGTTTTTTACTAAACAGAATATTGTTAATATGATACAGCTATGTCGTTTTTTACTAGACAGAAGATTGTCAATATGATACAGCTATCTCGTTTTTTTACTAAACAGAAGATTATTGATATGATACAGCTATCTCGTTTAATACTAATCACAAAATTGTTAATATAATACAGCTATCTCGTTTATTACTAAACACAAAATTGTTAATATGATACAGCTATCTCGTTTTTAACTAGACAGAAGATTGTTAATATGATACAGCTATCTCGTTTTTTACTAGACAGAAGATTGTTAATATGATACAGCTATCTCATTTTTTACTAAACAGAAGATTATTTATATGATACAGCTATCTCGTTTATTACTAATCACAAAATTGTTAATATGATACAGCTCTCTCGTTTATTACTAAACACAAAATTGTTAATATGATACAGCTCTCTCGTTTATTACTAAACACAAAATTGTTAATATGATACAGCTATCTCGTTTTTTACTAGACAGAAGATTGTTAATATGATACAGCTATCTCGTTTATTACTAATCACAAAATTGTTAATATGATACAGCTATCTCGTTTATTACTAAACACAAAATTGTTAATATGATACAGCTATCTCGTTTTTTACTAGACAGAAGATTGTTAATATGATACAGCTATCTCGTTTTTTACTAGACAGAAGATTGTTAATATGATACAGCTATCTCGTTTTTTACTAGACAGAAGATTGTTAATATGATACAGCTATCTCGTTTTTTACTAGACAGAAGATTGTTAATATGATACAGCTATCTCGTTTTTTACTCAACAGAAGATTATTTATATGATACAGCTATCTCGTTTATTACTAATCACAAAATTGTTAATATGATACAGCTCTCTCGTTTATTACTAAACACAAAATTGTTAATATGATACAGCTATCTCGTTTTTTACTAGACAGAAGATTGTTAATATGATACAGCTGTCTCGTTTTTTACTAAATAGTTATCTCATTTTTTAAATACGAGGAATTTCTGGCATTAAATCCTTGCAACTTCAAAATGTACAATATTTGTAATGCAATTAATATATAAAGATAACTATTGTAACGAAATTTATATTTATTTATTTTATTATGGTTCAAAGTCTTATTTATTTTTACAATTTATATTTCTACAATTTATATTTTTACAAGGTTTGTCTAGTTTTTCCAACTCACTACTCAAATCTTTTGTTTTCATTTTTCTTGGGTTCTTATTTTCAAAATATTTCTATTTAAATTTTCAATATAAATAGAAATAGTACTTAATTTCATAACACTGCCTCCCTCTTAGTTCAGTTCGTCCCGAACAGAATTCTCTAGATGAATAAATCGGCATTTTGAACCTTCTCTACAGTGAGATGCTTTGAAAAAGTAACATGGTACACTTTTTTTTATATTTTTACTGTATCTTGGATTATAGCAGCAAACTAGAACATTAATTCCAGTATTATGAAAAATCTCTTCTATCATATTCCGAACCACTTTCCAATCCATACCATCACTGATCTTTGGAATGCCGAGCTTCATAAGATTCAACTGTAACATTTGATCCCGCATACTTCGTAGACAGTTCCACATCTGAGCATACTCTGCTCGTTCCTCAGACGTTTCCTTATTCGTCATGTAGAATAAATGCTGTTTTCCATGCTGTGAATGGACCGCTTCTCCAATCTTCAGATTCTTGGCTTTTAGCTCATATAACATCCCATACTTTCTCATGATAACTTTGGCTATACCACTAGTCATCTTCATGTCTTGAGCCACACAGTAAGCTAAAACATTATCTTCTGGGATATCGAAGAGGTCTTGCTCAATTTCCACAGTCACACCATGGCGAGTGCGTCGATAAGGAGTCATCATGAATTCCTCGAAGGTCTTTTCTTCACTTTGGACATTGCAAACTTGAGCAACTGGATTTTTTTCCTCATCCTTGTTATCACCTAAAAAGGGAGCCAGGCGATTGAAATGTACCACTCTTGGCTTCCCATTTGGTTTTCTTCGTATACGATAAACCACATCATTAATCCTTTTGATCACTTCATACGGTCCTTCCCAGGATTTCTGAAGCTTTGGTGAGTAGCCTCGTCGTCGTTGTGGATTAAATAACCAAACCAAGTCTCCAGCCTGATAACCACCTTCCACAGCTTTAATGTCGTATCGCTCCTTCATCTTCTCACTAGCTACTTGAATATTGGACCGTACACGGTCATGTATAGCATTCATTTTCCTCCGAAGATCTGACACATAATCTTCTCCAACTAGATCTTCTCCAGGCTTAGATCCATACTGCAGGTCGCAAGGTAACCGTAACTCACGGCCAAAAATCACACTTGCCGGTGTTTGCCCTGTTGTCTCATGAATTGCTGCTCGATAAGCTAATAAGAACAAGTGGATGTATTCGTCCCAATCCTTCTGGTGATCGGACACTGCTTTTGACAAAAATCTTCCAATTGTTCGATTCATTCGCTCCACCATTCCATCCGACTGTGGATGCAAAGCAGTTGTTCTCGTCTTTCGAATTCCTAATGCTTCACAAATTCCCTGGAATACGGCTGATTCAAAGTTTCTTCCCTGGTCCGAGTGTAACTCCAATGGTACTCCAAAACGACTTATCAGTTCCCTTACCAAGACTTCAGCAACAGTGGTAGCTTCTTGATTCGGTAGTGCATAGGCTTCTGTCCATTTACTAAAATAGTCCATTGCTACCAGAATATATTTATTCCCTCTTTCCGTTGTGGGAAACGGCCCCGCTATGTCAATGGCTATCCTTTCAAATGGGCTACCAACATTATACTGCCTCATTGGCGCACGCCTTCGTTTCTGAGGTCCGTTTGAAGTGGCACAAGTTACACATCTTCTACACCAATCTTTTACATCTCCATTGTAGTTGACCCAATAAAAACGTTGACGAATTTTTTCTGTGGTTTTTTTAACTCCCAAGTGTCCCCCAGACACATCATTGTGAAGCAGTTTAAGAACTTCAGGAATTCTCTTCCTTGGAATCAATAGTTGTTGTCTCTGCTGTGTTCCATCTTCATTCTCCAATACACGCTTTAACAACCCATTTTCCACGACAATGGATTGCCACTGAGCCCAGTATGACTTAATATTTGGAGATAGTGAAGCTATTTCTTCCCATAAAGGTCTTTGATCATTTTCCTTCCACTGCATTACAAACTTGAGATCTGGGTCTTCCAATTGGTCTGCTCGTATTTCATCATCTTGCCAAAAATTGTCAACGACCGTGGTTCTACAAGCTATAAAAAACTTTTCCTCAGCCTTATTACAGTGCTGGCAATCCTCTGGACATGGTCGCCTTGACAGTGCATCGGCATTTCTATGATGAAGTCCGGCTCGATGTTCAGAATCATAGTCATATTCTTGCAATCTCTCTATCCATCTTGCCACTTGACCTTCAGGATTCTTGAATCGCAAAAGCCACACAAGTGCCGAGTGATCTGTCCTTAAAAGAAATTTCCGTCCATATAAATACTTGCGAAAGTGCTCAACTGACTTGATAACAGCAAGCAATTCTCTTCGTGTTACACAGTAATTGCGTTCTGGTTTCGACAATACTTTACTGAAGTAAGCAATCACGCGTTCTGCCCCATCTTGTACTTGGGAGAGCACACTTCCGATACCAACGTTACTTGCATCTGTATCCAGAATAAACATTCCTTCAGCTCGAGGATAACTCAAAACCGGAGAATTAATTAGAACCTGTTTTAATTCTTCAAATGCATGTTGGCACTTGAAATCCCATATGAATTCACTGCTTTCCTCCGTGAGTTTTGTCAGTGGCTTTGCGATGTCAGCAAAGCCTGGAACAAATCGTCGATAGTAGGTACTCAGACCCAAAAAGCTTCTTACTTCATGTTTGTCTTTAAGTACTGGCCAATCTCGAACAGCTTTAATCTTCTCAGGATCTACTGCTACTCCCTCCTCAGAGACAACATGACCTAGATAGTTGACTTGCTTTCGGAACAATATACATTTCTTGCAATTGAGTTTAAGGTTGGCCGACCTCAATCGTGAAAATACCTGTTCCAAATTTCCTAAATGTTCTTCAAAACGCTTCCCAAGTACGATGATGTCATCTAAGTATACCAAACAGGTCTCCCACGATAATCCTCTTAGCACACTTTCCATTAGTCGTTCAAACGTAGCCGGTGCATTGCAAAGTCCAAATGGCATCACTTTGAATTGCCACAATCCACTTCCAACAGAAAACGCCGTTTTTTCTCTATCCTTGGGTTCCAATCCAACCTGCCAATAACCACTCTTTAGATCCAAAGTTGAGAAGATCTTACAACCAGCCAATGTATCTAGGGTGTCATCGATTCGAGGCAGTGGATAACTATCCTTCTTAGTTACATTATTCAATAAGCGAAAGTCCACACAGAACCGAGTTGAGCCATCTTTTTTTTTAACTAACACTACTGGTGAACACCATGGGCTGCTTGATGGTTCAATAACGCTATCCCTTTCCATGTCTTGAATAATTTGATCTGCTTCCGCCCGCTTTGCTAATGGTAGCCTTCTAGGTAATTGGCGGATAGGCCTTGCGTCACCCGTATCTATTTGATGTTGAACAACATTGGTTCTTCCTTTAGAAAGACTCGCATTCTCAAAAACATCTTGATAATGAGCAATGAGGTATCTAATTTGTTTGCTTTGTTCTTTGGTAAGTTCCTTACAAGCATCTTTTACAAAGTCTTCAAGATGTTTTGGTACATCCTCTGAAGAAACTTGTGCGATGCAGGCATTTTGTGTTACTGATGAAACTGATGAACACACACTTAAATAAGCTCCTTTTTTGACAGTTACTGGATATTCATTTATGTTCATTAATCTGACTAAAATTTCCTTTTGGTTTTGAATCAGTGCTCTTGCAATTAATACTCCTTTTCCTGCTTCATTGTTGGCGTTGGACTCCACAACCAAAACATGTCCATTTGGGATAACACAGTCTAAATTGACTCGTACTAACATCTCACTTTGTTTTGGAATAGTTACAACATCCGCTGCAAGAACACGTGTAGAAAATTCCTCACGCTCTTGCACGAGAACATCTTCATCTCCAATTTTCAAAGATCGCCTCTTTAGATCCAACTGGAATCCATATTTCGCCATTATGTCCATTCCGAGAATAACTTCCTCCTCTATATTCGCCACTAGCACCTGATGATCGAAGATAGAACTACCAATTTGAAAGTTGGCATATGTCTCACCACATATAGATGCCGACTCCCCAGTAGCTGTTCGTAATGTCCATTTAGTTGGTGTAATACACTTTTTATTATAAAGCAAATCTGGTCTCATGATTGTCATCGTTGCTCCAGTATCCAGCAAAAGTTTCAAATTCTTTCCATTTACTTTGCCATTTATAAACATACTGGTATCTCGACCACTGAATGATGCAACAACTGCAGATCTCTTTGAGGCATTGGTAATGTAGGTCAACAGTTGCCCCTTCCCATCAACCCTTTTTAGTTTTTCCTGTGGCTGTTGCTGTTGCGTTGTTGCTTCATTTGGACACCGATTACGTAGATGTCCAGCTCGTCCACAACCCCAGCAGCGAAACTGTCTTTTTCTTCCTTGCAATGCCTTCATCACCTTTTCGACAATGCATTCGATGAGTTTTTGATTCTCTTCAACGGCCTCAACAACGCGGGCTTGAGCATGACCTCGTAAAGATTTTTTTATAGATTCAAATTCGAGTGCCTGGGTTAGAGCGTCACTCAAAGTTTGTGGTCTAGCTAGTTTTACAGCTTGTTGTGTCTCATTTGCCCACAATCCATCCAAGAACTTTTCTACTGCAAGGCTTTCACACACATCATCAGGAACCGTAGGGTATGCATATCTAATTAGACGCGCTATATCCGCCTCAAATTCCTGGAGAGTTTCATTAGATTTCTGATTACGATTCTTAAGTTGTGACCTGTAAAACTGTTCCATGTGCTTATGTCCAAATCGCATCTCAAGTCTCTCAATCAACAATTTTAAATCTCGTCGCTCAGCTAGAGGAATTGTCTCCAAAACTTTTAAAGCATCACCTCGTAATGATACACTCAACACTGAGGCCTTTCTTGTCATGGACCAGCCATTTATCATGGCCACTGTCTCGAACAATGTTAAATATTCTTCCCAGGGGCATTTTCCATCAAAGGTTGGCATATCATTTCGCACGCACTCCACTGTTGGTACTCTTGTATCTTCTACACACTTAAAATTTGTATCTACAGCTGAATTTTGCTCGGAATTCATTGGCGTGATTGAAGGAAGCACTTGATTCTCCAAAACTTTCATCTGTTTAGTTAATTCATTTATCTTCTCATCAAAGGTCATAGAATAATTCTGGAATTTCTTTTCTATAGTATTTGAATGCTTTTGAAGCATCGCTACTTCTCCTTTGATTTCTTTAATTTCTCCTTTTATATCTCTGGAATGTTCTTGAAACTTCTCTTCTATGTCTCTGGAATGTTCTTTTAAGACTTGACAAAGATCGTTGTTAGAGCAAGGCATTTCAAAAAGGTATGTGTCTGGATCCTCACCTACTTCTTGCATCACTTTTCTCAATCGTAGTTGAAGTGCATTTTTATTTCCTGATGTATCAGCGTCTCTCTCCTCCAACTCATGTTTTAAATCAACCACTTTCAACTCTAAAAGAGTTATTTTTTTTGATGCCATAATAAATGTCTTTATAAATAACTATTTTATTTTTTTCTTACACAAAAAAAATACTTGGGTATTTTTATACCCCACACCTGACACCAAATGTAACGAAATTTATATTTATTTATTTTATTATGGTTCAAAGTCTTATTTATTTTTACAATTTATATTTCTACAATTTATATTTTTACAAGGTTTGTCTAGTTTTTCCAACTCACTACTCAAATCTTTTGTTTTCATTTTTCTTGGGTTCTTATTTTCAAAATATTTCTATTTAAATTTTCAATATAAATAGAAATAGTACTTAATTTCATAACACTATAATAAAAATAATTCTATTAATAAAATAATTAAAATTAGGTTTGTGGCTCAGTCAATTATTAACTTAATATTGATGTCTTAATTTAATAAATAAATTAGTTCCTAGGTACTGTGTATAGCAAAAATAATATAATGGCATATAGTTTTTAATAACTTAATTACCTACATTTATTTTACACATGGATAATTTTTCATTTATCAAATATTTAAAAAGTATTTCAGAAAAATATACAATGTTTAAAAGTTAAAAAAAAATAGTGGAATTATCGTCAATGTGTTTTCCTAAAAAAACGTTAATTTTTTTTTTGCATCAGAAACTTTTTCCAAAAACAAGTAATGGAAGAAACACACCAAAGCAACAAATCAACGATATTCAATTATTTATTTACTTTTTGTGCCTACATAATATAAACAAATATAATTCACTCTGGCGGGCTTATGACCATTAGGCAATTTCTTCCAACCAACCAGAATTATATTACAGATTGACATTATTTATCTGCAAGAAACTACGTTTAGTTTGTAATTAGTTATGATTTTCTTGGGCTCGTCTACTAGCTGTGTGAAAAGTTTAACAATTATCATACCACATCGAGATTATTGACATAAAAAAATCAAAATATTTGGAAGTACGATTCGGTTGAAATCGAATTGTGCTTATCCTTAGGTACGCATACGTTTATCGGAGGTTATCCAAGAAAAAAAATTGATATGTTATTTAATTTATGTTATTTTAAATAAAAAATTGAAGGAATGTAAAGAAAATGTGTGTTTGTTTGTCCTAGATAAATTTGATATGAGCAATGTTTGATTTGTTGTGTACTCGTTTTGCAAATGGCGTCAAATTACGACTAACAGGTTGAGTTCGTTAAACATTGACTCTTTAAGCTCAACGGCGTGTTATTTTACATTTTATA
Source organism: Molanna angustata (assembly GCA_963576475.1). Classification (NCBI taxonomy): domain Eukaryota; kingdom Metazoa; phylum Arthropoda; class Insecta; order Trichoptera; family Molannidae; genus Molanna; species Molanna angustata. Next base: position 49,807,978 of record OY754964.1, on the reverse strand, counting down.
GCTGCTCTCCATTTTATATCCCTTTTACTACCAAATAAATACTAACCAACCCAATGTTGCATGCACTTTATTACATTACTATCACAACATAATATCACCGTTCCTCGACGGATTAAAAAATAATCAGATTCATTTTTGGACCGAATCTACATACTTGATGTTCAAGGGAAAGAAATATTTCGTATTTAAATTTAGCACCTAGCATTAATATGAAATTGCTAATAGCTAATAATGTACAGTACTTATTTAAAAATAAATGTATTTATAGTAAACAAAGATTTTAACGCATTCAATGTCTCAAGTATCGAATTTTCAACATTGTGACACATTAATTATAACAAACAAAATTATCAACTATATTTTATTACTTTTAAACCAAGTTATTGAAATTGAAATTGCGACCGGTTTCGAAAGTATCCGTTCCTTCCCTTGACACATCACATTCAACAGAGAAGAAATTTATTTAAATTTATTTCTCACGCAAATATTGCTTCTCTGGGCTGGAAACACTGGTTAGTTGGAAGAAATCGCCATTCGGCAATAAACTCGCCACTTGCGAAGGGTGCAAGGAAGTGTTCATTATTATTATAAATAGAGGCTTTTCAATAGCACATACAGACTGACATACAGATGAGACATTTTATCAGTATTAACTGGATGTATTTCCTATCACGATTTCCATTAAGCTTCGCGATAATACGGCATAAAGAATTTCTATAGTCAGGATAGACATTTTCCTCTACTCAAGTTGCTCATGGAACCATTGTGTTTTTACCATAAACTACAGGGGAATAATAATAATATTATGTCTGTATATGTAGGTGTGGTCTTCGGCCATTGGGTGTGAAGGTGTAAACCTATACAATGTCTATTTTATAATGTCGTTGAGGGAAGAATCAGAAAGGGAGGGTAAGTATTAAGAATATCAAATTATGGAAATTACCTACCTGTTTATAACTTTGACCAATAACCATTTTTAGCAGACTCCCCACTCGCAGACTTCTGACCCAGTTCAGCAATGGGGTGAACTAGGTGAGATGTCCAATACAATAAATAAAAAATAATTAAATCTTTGAATAACACAATAACAGGTTATCATATACACAATAAATACATTTTAAACATTATTTCGTTCAAATAAAAAGTTCAATCACATTTATCTCAAAATTTCATAGAAATACAATCAACATATTGATCCAAATTTGAGTACAAATTAGAATTTCGCATTAAAAATAAATATTTACAACGAAGAATATAGCAATACTTTTGATTCATTGTTTACAGGAAAAAAATATTTATTAGGTACCTATTTCTGTTTTATTTGTAAAAATTTATTGTTTATTAAATTCTTCTGAAACGTGTCTCGGAGGGTGACTAACAATTTTTTCTTCAGGTAAACCATTTCTGTTCTTATTTTTTCGCCTGCTTTTGTCAATTATATTAAAAAGCTTTTTAGCGAATCATTTCAGACATGACATTACAATAGATTTGATGTCTCCTAGCAGCAAATTTCGCACAAATTCATTGTAATTTTCATACCTCGAGAATTAAAAACGTTTTTTTTTATAGAGGCCGCCATTTTTCCTTCTTTTGTCGCAGAATGAAAGAATCCTCGTGGTATTCAATGAAAGAACATTATCAGAGCAATACATTACGTGCTAATGCCAAATGCCTTATGACTTAATAGTCCATTTTACATTCTGAGATAACAAAATTAAAATCAAACTTTCGTTGGCTCCAATGCATTCTCGCGCCGACCGACATTGAAAAATCTCTGAATTGTTCGCGTGTTATGCTGGTACTTAAAATAGTGAAAAATCACATTTCAATAAATCTTTTTACACCTTATCTGTTGAAGTGAATGATACGTTAATTAAGCAACAATAAACTATGCTTTTACGTGTTAAGCGTTAAATAATAATAGTATATCGCCCCGTTATATGGCACATGTTCATTCTAAGGGCTTCTTTGCTTAATTATTATTGGCTCGCTGACCAAAAAAGTATTTTGTCATGTATGACTGTAAGAGGCTGTTCAACGAACACCACATAGCGCAGCCCAAAGGATTGCCGAAGATAACCAAAGATCAACGAACGATGACCGCAGTTCTGAGGTGCTACTCATGACATGTTTTAAATACGTTCATAGCTTACCTTAATCTTAAAAATGTATAAATCAGTACTCGATTATAATCCTATCTTAATATTTCTAAGTACTTGTGGATATTTTACGTAGTAGAATTCCATTTTAAATTATATTAAAAATAAAACAATATGTTTTAAATTCTACGTAGTTATATTTGTTAATTCGTCGATAGCTATTTTGCCTTGCTAGGGCATCTTCAAGTCTATCTACTAGAATAATCGAATATTTTTATTATTGCATATGCGCAAACATTGGATTTTTTCCCTGTCGGGAGTCAAAGATATTTTTTAACAGATTTTTAATTATCTCAATAGAGACGGAGTTGGAATATTTATTGTAGGAGAACCGGGAAATCAAGGCACCTACAGGGCTTACGACCTGTCATCGGCTGGTTTACGTGATCACTTTATGCGCTTGCGCAACGTTCACCAATTATGCCTTTTTAATGAGATCCCTATCAATTCAATTTTGAAAGTTCTATATATTGTAATACTGAAATTCTTTTCGCTTGAAAATAAGGAATTTTTTCTACAGCCATCTATGGGTGAAATTATGAACAACAATCTTATTATTTCTTATTTATTTTTGTTGTAACGCCATCTATTAGACGTTCTATTATCTACAGTGACGTCTAAAACTAGTTCTATTATCTACAGTGACGACGATTTTTTTTGAAATATCGAAAAATTCCAAACGCCCCAACTAGGTTATTTAATTTTCTATAAAAAGTACATACATTATAGTAGTTAAACTTATTTTAAAAACCATTGAATTTAGTGACGACATCATTTCATACTATGTATTTCAGTATTACCTACACAATTTCTACATATTATATACATACCATCATGTTTTTTACATATTCGGTGTGGGAAAAAATGACTTACCTCTATAGTTTCCTATCATGACATACCTAGGTACATGTTTTGTAAAAACAACAAAAATCCTAAAATATTCAATATTTTGGATTGAAGGGTTTATAGTTTCATGTGTATTCTTCATCTAAACATACTATCACCATAGACACTTGAATCTCATATGTTACATGCAACTAGTTATATTTTAATCGTTCAAAGTTGACTAGTCAGATAGACAGTAATTTTCACTACGCCTGTTGACTTGTGAACTGGCAAAGTGTATAGCACAAATGGAAATGACAACAGTTTATTATAATATTCACCAAGCATCTTGAACGAGCTTCTGGTTGCGCAGAGCCAAATTTTGGGTATTTTTGTTTCGTTGGTTTACGTGCAAATCGCTCCCCTTCTCGGCTAAAAGTTCAAGTTATTTGGCGACAACTATAAACACTAATTTTCCCTACGCCTGTTATTAACTTGTGAAATGGCAATGTATATAGCACCTACGAAAATAACTAAAGTTTTTTAAACTCTAATTTTCACTACGCCTGTTGTTTACTTGTGAATTGGCAATGTGTATAGCACACATGGAAATGACAACAGTTTATTAAACTCTAATTTTCACTACGCCTGTTGTTAACTTGTGAATTAGCAATGTGTATAGCACACACGGAAATGACAACAGTTTATTAAACTCTAATGTATGTCAGTGTATGTCAATGGAAGGCGTGCTTTCTAAAAGTCTTTCGTAGTAAATATATAAAAAATCACGCATCATAATATAACGACTGACATGTTAAAATGGCAATTTTCTACACTCAGCCTGTTATCTCCGAAAGCCACCAGTACTCAGGGTTCATATTATTCAATCCTTTTTTACTTGCTGTGGTATCCTTTTAAAGGAAAAAATCAACCATAGTACTACATATATCGTAAGTCTGGCAGTTGCTGGGATTAAGTATTATTACACATAAAGCTAAGAATAACATAAAAAAAGATTGTAATTATTTTATAAAGCATTCAATTTAAAACTAAACTAAACTTTATTATATCTCAAAAGAGGCGATGTTGGAGATTGATAGTAGAGCCAGCAACTCAAGGCACCGTCAAGGCTTACAACCTGTGATCGGCTGCTTTACGTGATCACTTTATGCGCTAGCGCAACATTCCTCAATTACGCCTTCTTATTTTCTGCCAAGTTCTTTATATTTTAATTATGATGTGGCGAAACGGTACCGACCACACAATCCCGCATCTCACTCGGATTACCGAAGATGGCCGAAGGACATCACCTCCTAAAGCGAATAACCAACGCCGACCAGCCATTCGTTCATCAACCGACAGGACGACAGCAGTGTCCATTCTTTAACTAAACGCGTAAAATTCATACCAACCTCAACATCGCGAACATCTATAAAATTTATCGAGTGTTAATTTGAACTAAAAATATACGTGATTAAAGTAAGTCCTCTTTTATTATGAAGCCCTTCATCACTCAATTATTATTTCTATTTAAACTTAATTAACTGATTACCTATATAAATAACAATATCTAAAATAGTGGTATATGTTATTGGGAGATGATTCGAACACGTGCTTTAAATCACAACCTTTCTGCTATTTAATATATTCATAATTAAATATAAACTTTCTCCCAATTTCACATATCGCTAAAATGAAAATCTATTTGTTTGAAAATAAGCTATAAACACCGTCGCCATCTATGAAGTGTTGAAGAAACTGTTTTGTAACATCATCTGTTGAGAAATTGGTTTGAAATCTATTGGGATATTAATAGTTTGTCATAAAATATCACTGACTCCTGACATGGAAACAAATCCAATATTTGCGTTTATGCAACTATAAATATATTCGATTAATTATATTTTATCCTTTATTCAACAATATATTTATTTTAGTTTTGTTATTAATTCACAAATCTTGGTAAGGCCCACTGAAACAAAATATAGCTCCAACAAGTACTGCACATATTCTGACCATAGGTTACATATTATGTTATGTAAGGTTGAGTATAGTCTGCACCTGTCACAACTTTGCTTCCACACTAATGTTGATGACCAACAACATACCTACTTCTGATATCTTAACCCACATATATGAATATTTTATAAGACTTGTATCTAGATCTTTGGAATATTCAGTCCACTACAGTATGTATTCATGATAAAATATTGAACATGGCACTTACAGGGCTTACGACCCGTCATCTGATCACTTATGTTCACCAATCATGCCTTCTTATTGAGTTCTCTATCAATCCAATATTTGAAAATTCTGTTTATTGTTTGTTTGAAAGTCTGTAGAATATAGTTTAAATATATGTAGTAGTTCTATATAAAATATACAGCAAAAATTGGATTAATTGGAAACTCAATAAGATGGTTGCGCTAAAACACAAAGTAATCACGTAAACCAGTCGATGACAGGTCTTAAGCCCTGTATGTGCTTTGAGTTCCTGGTTCTCCTATGAACTTGGTTTCTATTGACATGCTCAAAATTTGTCATTAAAAATGTTATTATTTATTTTCTATAAAGTTTTTCTTTCCAAACAGATTTATGCATAAAACGGATAGATTGAACGAACTATTCTATAATCAAACTCAATACAATCAAACGGTAAATAAATACTTTCATCGGCCTTTGTAACTCAGTTGGCATATATGACTTCTGATCGAAAGGTCCAGGGTTCCATTCCCTGTGGAAACACACTTTTTAATTGTGTTTTCAGTATAGATCTATGATCAATATCGTTAGTCTCCAGCATGATGTGGAAACTTGTTGTTGGTTGCGTTATAAATTCCGGCAGTCTTATATAGTAACTGTTAATTGCCAGAGAAGCATAATACAATACAACACTGCAATACTTATTTTTAAGGATTCAACAGTCGTAAGATGGGGTTGATTGAGAAGTAGGTTCTGGAACGAACACGTGTCGATCATGACAGATTTAAGAGCAGTTATACTGGCAAGGGATAATGTTTCCAATGAAAGAAAACCTCTAGGGCGTTCTCCCAAGAGATGGAAAGACAGCTGGCAATCCACGTCTCAGGAGGGTAGTTGTACAGGACTATAACAGGCCAGCAGGCCAGCAGGCCTAAAAATAGAGCAAGTGAAGATGGAGTCGTTTTGGTCATAAAAAGGTAAAAAGATAGGAATGTGTTTGAGAAGAGGAAGAAGAAACAATTATATGAAATTACTTAAAAATAAGTAAAAACACAACTTTTTCCACTAATTTAAAAGTATTAACCACTGACGCGTTTTGCTCAAAGAGTGTGTACACAGTGGTACTTGTGAATATCATATTTTCATGTATTATTTTGTAAAAAAAATAGGTTTGTTAGCAATGAATTTATGTATACCTATAAATAAAAGGTCCACTAATACACAAGTACCATTATGTAGATGCTCTATGAGCGAAACGCGTGAGTTGTAAATACTTTTAAATAAGTGGAAAATAGTTAACAATTTGTGTTTTTACTTATTTTTAAGAATTTTTTTATAATTTATAATGGAATTCCATCAAGAATTAGCAGTAAAAAATAGAAATAATAAGGAATAAGAAACGTTTAGAAGATTACAATTGATACTTTTATCGCTAGTTAGAATAGAGTGATAATTTACCTTTACTGTACTGAGTGATATTAGGTACACTTTATATGAAATACATACATCCATTATTCAACATAGTTAAATATCCGTAAAATATTCAGCAGATTCTTCTGGAAAAATTTTAATTGAGGTTAAAAATTATTTGCTTATTTGTATAAACTGCGAGAACCTTCACTTAATTATTTTAAGCAATTATTTTAAAGATCGTAAGCCATTCCCTAAATACATGTAAAATTCCATTCTTTTCTAGTACCTACTATGTAAAAATATATTCAATTGTCTGTAGGTATGTACCTAGCTTTGATTAAAAACTCCGAAAATTTCCCAGAGCTATCGATTTTGTATAAAAAAAGAACCACAATTCAATTTCATGGGGAAATAAGCGACATTTAAGTCGTAAAGCACTTTTATTTTGCCATTTCCTCAGATTTATTTAAAAGGGTTATATCGTATATCATTATTTTCTCTTGCTATAAATTACGCACATTCATTGAAGTGTATTTCGATGTGAATTTCTATTTTATTATTGTACCGACATAATCTTATTTAACCAATGTTTTACACATATCATTTTAGTTATTCGAGGTACATGTCAAGAATATAGATTTCACAGCAAAAATTATACAATATACAAGATAAAATAATTATGTACCAAGTAAACAAAGTGATAAAAGAAACAAGGTTATTAAGAAATATCAGGCTCGATTCTCGTCAAAAAATATGAGTGTAAAAATATGCTTTTTTGGATCTTAAAAGGTCGATTTTTCTGTAAATGCTGTCTTATTAAACTATAGAAAAATGAGCAAAGTAAATATTGTCTTCCGGCGCGTAAACTAAGCGAAGATATAATTTGGATATAAGACTTAGAACCTAATAAAATAGTTATACTTGTTCAATCAATATAAGTATTCATTATTAAATTGGGTAATATGGGTAATTCTCAATTATCCATCCCACGGGATAAAATACAAACTCAGAAGATGTGGGTTACTAAAAGAATTAATTCAACTTTTATAGGTACCTACCTACATTTTAAGACTCACCCGCGGCCGCAGGATTCCTTACAAACGAGAAAGAGCTAACATTCAATCAATAATACAAGAGATTTTTTCACAAAAGATCTTCTGGTTCATATATTTCAATCATACAGAATATATGATGAAAAACAATTTTGCATAATGACATGACATACCTAAGTTTTTTTTGTATGGCGACTTCACGAATGAACGAAATTAATAAATAATGGTTTAGTGTTCCTATTGTATTCACGTAAATAATAATGAATTGTTTACGTGAATACAATAGGAACAAACAATATGATTTTTTCCCACAAGTTTTAAAAATGTCGGTGTCAAAGATAAGGATTTTTTAAGATAAACGCATGCTGCATCACACGTTGTGTATGATTTTCATTCAAGAACTACCTATTTCATTTTTGTCATGTGGATAATTATGACCTTTTACCTATTATTGATATATTTTTACTCCTCACTAGCCCAAGGGGGTGTAGTGGGGAGTAATGATTTCGTAATTTTTAAGGCTATTTTTTATTGCAGATTATCAACTATTATCATGATGAGATTGTATTCTGAAATTTTCAACACAATGTATCTGTGTGTGTGTGGGCTGTGAACTATACTCTCTGAGCTATGTGCTCATGCGATTGATTCACGAAACAAACAATAGAATACAGGTAAGTAATCTCTCAATGTACCAAACGATACATAGTCCACGAAGTTAGAAAAAACCTGAACATATATCCCATAGTATTTCGTGTTGATTACAATTATTTTCGGTCTGTAATTAAATGTAACATCACGGGAATAGGCGAAAATAGTGTTAAGCTTTTTAGCACCGTAGTTGTGTTTAATGTATTTAAGTGTGATAAATGGCTTGTACTCTCCACTGCTATCTGACCACTGAATAAAGACCATTACGACATGATACTTTACGTGTACTCATATCTAGTGATGAGAGAGTGCAGGGCTATACCAATCCAAGACCGCCTGCATCTATTACTGAAGATTGAAACTTTCTGACCACTGAATAAAGACCATTACGACATGATACTTTACATGTACTAATATCTAGTGATGAGAGAGTGCAAGCCTATACATACCAATCCAAAACGTCCTGCATCCATTATTGAAGATTGAAACTTTCTGACCACTGAATAAAGACCATTACGACATGATACTTTACATGTACTCATATCTAGTAATGAGAGAGTGCAGAGCTATACCAATCCAAGACCGTTAGTTTCTATTACTCTCAGATTGAAACTATCTGACTTTTCACGTGCATTGTGTACACAACTACACCAATCATATACAAAAATTACACACAATTATACACAAATACTGAAAGTTTCAGAGCTCTAACTTGTCGGGAAGTTAGTAAAAAATCCATTGCAAATCCCAGTACAGACAGACAATTGAAGATAAAATAAAAGAGTGTAAAAGAGTCACTACAAATGTTCAATATGAGCCTGTACAATTCGTACAAAATAGTACAGATCACCCACAATCAAATGATGTCAAATCTGTTGGTGTTTCATTCGAAATATTATATTGCAATGCTTCATAAGTGTACGAAAAACAACACGATTGGTTCAAATTTATCCTCATAAATCTTTTCTAATAGCATTTATGGTGTTTGCACATCACTATTCCATTCTCAGTTGGGTGACTAGTGAACACAAAACGTAACCTAACCTAACTACCACTTATCTTCTTATCGCCAGCTTAACGAATAACACATTCCGTTCCAAGGTTAGCCTTTGAATAACGAAACATACATACATACAGATTTATAGGTAAGAATGTTATATTACTTTAAATTATAATATAGTTATTTATAAAAAATTCAAATATTTCATCTTTTCAAATCAGACTTTTATTGTGATTTTAGTCTGGATCTGTGAAACTATATAATATATCATAATCTCCATAATGTCATAACTTGTTTTTGGGTGCGTGTTATATTAATATTTGATATCTCATTTAAAAGAACTCTTGTTACATTGTTAACAAACCATTTTCTCAATAGATGGCGTACAAAAAAGTTTCTTCGTCACTTCATAGATGGCGATGGTGTTTAAGCTTATTCTCAAACGAAAAGATATTCATGCTAAACATATAGTAAAGATTTTTCAAAAATTGTATTAATATGGAACTCCATAAGAGGCATATTTGGTAAATGTTGCGCGAGCGATCATGAGTCATAAGCATTGTAGGTACATTGAGTTCCTGGTTCTCTTATAATATTCGTATCTATTGAGATGTTAAAAATACGTTGTAAAATATCATTGATTCCAGACAGGGAAATATCCCTAATTTTGCATGTATGCAAATACAAAAAAAAATGATTTAGTTATCTGTAATTTGCTTGTAAAGCTACACAGAAAAAAAATCCAAACACGATTCATTTGTCATAAAATTACATGAATTGAAAACGATATTATATTATCGTCCAATATCAACCCGCTGATATAAAAATCCTTATTTTGATAAAATTACAGTTTTATTGGTGTATCTACATGCATACCATCACGCCATGTCTCTCACTGGGTAGGCAGAGAGAACCGAACGCCACTTACTTCTATCTTGACATACTTTCATCACCTCATCAACATTCATACATCGTCTTATACATGTTCACGCTTCTAACATTTCCGTCTTTCAAAATACCGTTCACATGGACGTGCCATCCCTTCCTTGGGCGGCCCCGACTTCTCATTCCATTCTTGTCCGCAATATATATTTTCTTCGTCAGGCGTTCCTCATTCATTCTCCCCATGTGGCCAAACCATCTCAATGTGTTCACTTTCATTCTATTAATAACATCTTTCTTTATCCTACATTCTTTCCTTATGTCCTCATATCTGACCCTGTCATTGTATGATTGGTGTATCTTCGTTCAATTATTCTTATTTTTTCCGTTGTTTTATTTATAAACACTAGTTTTTTTTTTAAGATTGTACTTTTTACCAATACCTACTTATAAAGCTGGCGGAAATATATACTGCAAACTATCAATTATTTATGTACAGCATATACCTATTGTATTATAAGCTTTAGTTGACCTATCTTTTTACACTTTGATTTTTTTAGGTTCGTAATTGACTATGAATGAGAAATACAAACCAAGATTTTAATATATAATCCAAACGTTTGTACCACAATGAAAGTTTCCATCCTTCTAATTACTCAAAGAAACTGTTGTTGCTGAAGAAGTTACCCAGACAGGAGGAAGAAGGAAATTCATCCGTTGTTGGTTGGAAATGTTTTTCTTCCGATCCAAATTAATAACTCTCCTCTCAGGATGCAACATCTGTTTCATGGTTGTGCTCATCAGATGTCAAGTTTTTGTGAAGTTTCCTTTGCACCCAGACCGTACCTACTATAGATCTTGTCGGTGTGAAGACTGGATGTTTGGGTACCTACCGAGTTCTAAGATAAAGTATATAGTTTGCGAGATAGATTTATTACAGAAAGTTAATAAAGCAGGAATCTTGAAGCCGGAGCTATACAGTTTTATGCTTTTCACATAATACGACTTACAAGAATTATGGCATATATTAAATAGTTCACTCCACTTTTAGTACTTCCAATTACAATGTATTTAACATCTACACAGACTCTGAAAGTCCATGGTTCAAGAAATCAGTTTTAATATAGGTAGGTACCTTTTATTTAGCAATATCTAATATTATTCGTTGCATATAGGTACCTACGCAAACATTGTTTTTTTTTTGCTGTCGGAGTCAATGATAGGTATATATAATAACAAATTTTTAAATTTTAATTAAGTTTGATTTGCATATTTATATGAACAGTACTTAAATTGTAAAATGTTAAAATATCGTTAGTACCTACATAGCCGTTTCTGTGCGGGCATCCTGGGTTAGATCCCCAACAGAGGAGAATTTATTTAAAAGAATTTCTCACGCTAATATTGTTTCTCTGGGCTGAAAACACTGGTAAGTTGGAAGAAATTGCCACGTGGCAATAAACTCATTTGCGCAGGGTGCAAGGAAGTGTGTATTATTATTAATATTGGATTTTCCCGGGCATCTTCTTCTTCTTCTTCTTCTTCTTCAGCCAGTTTTCATCCATTCTTGGACATAGGCCTCCCCTTTGATCCTCCACAACTCCCTGTCTTGGGCACACTGCATCCATCTCCCTCCGGCACATTTCTTGATGTCATCATACCACCTTGCCTGGGGTCTGCCAACACCTCTTCGGCTTGTTCTCGGGCATGATTTCAATAATTGTTTTAAAGTAAGTAATGAAAATTCAAACTCTTATTGGTTTTTTTTGTTTAATTTCCATAAATTATTTACAAATGTACATATGTTTTTGGGTTAGTTAAATAACAAGAATAAATGTATTCAATAAGATTTTTTTTCAATTTTAAAATACCTTCAATATTTAACCTTTGTCTAAATACTTAAGAGTACTACCTCAGAACAGGCGCTCAGCCTAGTGAGATAGTAAAATTTCAATATTTTTACTATGTACAGCATTATGAAATGTACTGTACTGAAATATGTAAATAAATAAAATAAAAAATATTGAAAATAAATATTTTTTTCTGTTAATATGCTCTTTTGCAGGGAAAAGACTATAGCGCGACTAATAACGTCACAAAATTAGACGCTTCTAATGCAGGGTTAATAAAATCCAAGGATATTTTCTAAAAAATCAATACCATCAACGTAAACGAAAAAAAAAAATAATTCACTTAAATATTGATATGTGACATGCGATTGTCTTAATCAACTCTGATTAAATGTTGTGTTTTGGTCTATGAAAATAACAATTTCATTGTATGTAGGTACTACTGCCTTGTGTCGTTTGTCCCATAAATTTGCAAAGTAGTAAGTACCAAATTATAAAGGTACCTATGTTATATTTGTTTAACGTGTATTTTCTCTTGTTTGTCAAACTCTCACTTCTTCTACTACCACTTCTCCTTTGTTCTCACCCTATTCTTCATCCTCTCCCCATACATTTGTGTGACAAGCTATTCCACACGTCACATCATTCATTTCTCTAAATTAATATATCATAATATTAAAACAAACACCATCACAAATTGTACGTATCATATAATAATTTCTTATATATTGTATAAGGCAATGCCATGTTATTAATAATCGTCACACTTTATATTAAGTTACATATATTTATTTATAATATGTCATATAATGTTCATGTCACTTTCACTTATTTTACGCAGGTTATACTTGTGAAGGAAAATATTGTACCTATACACATTATAATTTCCCGTGCAAGTAAAAAATAATAATAATATTTATTTCCATAGCAAAATACAAATTAATTAATTTGTAATTTAGAAATTATAGATTTATCGAAAAATTTAATAATAAAAATGCAAAAAACGGTAATTATGAATACATGTAGAATCGTTAAAGATTTTTTAAACGTTAATATTCGGGAATCAGTAGGGTTGTTAGGTAGTATAGAGACCTCCTCAGAGCCTAATCCTTTGATATGTTAAGTATCTGGATGGGTGAACTATTCCCAATTGAAAGCTTGATGATGCGTTTGTTGCATTTTATTTTGCTCTTTTAAATAATTTACAATTTACGCATTGATCTGCTAATTCTTTTGAGGAAGTGTATAATGGTAATAATAATAATTGAGTGTTATTATTTGTAGTGCTTATTTGTTATTAATATCATTAGTAAATCGGCCAGCGCCGTAAAAAAAAAAAAGGAACTTAAAGTTTTTTGAACATTCAATTTAATATTTACTGTGTATAAAATAAAATGAAAATAAAAAAAAGTAGTTGTTGGGAAGTACCATGCTTTTTAGTTCCTCCAATAAATCTATATCTAACTAGGAGTAATTCCTGTTTTAAGTAAGGACAATTTCATCACAATTTCAATACAATTTTATCACAATTTTAATCAACCTACATGATTGAAATATTGAAATTAAAAAAGAAGAATTATACTCATAGTTCGTAATGAAAAAAGTATCCCAATTTGAAAAGCAACTTCACAGCAAGTGGCGAGCTTATTTATTCAGCACTAGCGAATCACGGCAATATTCGTATTGCCTGTGAATAATTAAAAAGGATTTGACGGCCTTCGTGGCTCAGTCGGTTGAGTATCTGACTGCTGATCCAAGGGTCCCGGGTTCGATTCCCGGTGGAGACACAGTTTTTAATTGTGTTTTCAGTCTGGATCTGTGATACGATTAATATCGTAAGTCTCGAAAATGTAGCAACCTGTTATTGGGTGAATGTTAAATTAATATTTGACAAAGTACCTGTTAGTTGTCCGAAAAACAATATTAAATAAATAAATAACTCCTCCCTTTAAGCTATTTATTAAAAAAATCCCGCAAATGGTGATTGAAATCGACTGAGGCAGACTTCAAACTCTGGAACATTAGATTCTTAATTAGGATTTTTTATCTCAGGAGTCAAGACTTACTTTACCACAAATTGGTACCTACATAATACTAAATAAGAACATTGTAATTGGCGTTATGAAAATTTGTAATTTTTATAATATTTTTATATAAAACTCAAAGCTGTAATGTTCATTCAAATAATAAAATAAAATAAAATACATATAAATTTGATTTAATTTACGGTGCCACTATTTTTACGACCGGAATTGGCGGGAAAAGCGTTTTCCCGCCAAAAAGTGTCTATTTACACGACAAATTTTCTGACGTCGTCTATGTTTTTAAGTCATTTATAACCATAGAAAGCGCAGATGAATCAAAATACAAAAAATATTTACCTTTGTCATTTTTTCAATGGTCATAAATGCATCATGGAAACCAACTTGAACAAAAAATAAATAATATTGGCATCTTATTACATTTACTTAATTTTATAAATCATTTTTTTCATAGAGATCTACAATTATAACAAAGTATAAACAAAGGTAAATATTTTTATAACTTGATTTATCTGCGTTTTCTGTGGTTATTTTTGTTTTTCGTCTATGGTTGAGTCGTGTAAATAGTCGTAGCCTTTAATTTATTCTCTGTATTCAATGTAGGTACATAAAAATGAAACTAACATTGAAATGTAGACCATTATTAAAGATTAATAGAATTTGGTAACTTATAACTGAAAACGTTCAGATTTTTTATACTTCAAGACTGTTAAAAATACGTAAAATTTTCCGTCACAATTTATAAACTACAAATTTATTGTGAAGCATAAAGTGAGTAAAATTTCAACGTAGAATATAATATATGTCACAAAACAAAACATGGATGTGAGCCAACGTTTTCTGCAATAAAACTTCAGCCTGTTTCTGGTGTCTCTCAATGTGCTTTTGGTGAATTTAATTAAGCGAAGGATTCAATTTATGAATATATTTTTTTCATATTATAAATATATTAAATTTGAAGTGAAATATTTGAGGCGATGGCTAATTGTAAATTAGAAATAAATGTTTTACGATAGATAATTTTGTAAATAACTCTGTAACATTTTAAAATATAAAGTTTTAATATATATAAGTGTACTAGCGGACCCGACAGACGCTGTCCTGCCCGAACTATTTGTGAGACAATAGAATATAATTCGTTACATATATTTGAATCATTCACTGAGCAAAATTACATTTTCTTGTTCGATGAGCCGCAAAACACTTTGAGGTTAGATTGATTGTCATTTCGTATATACATAATATTGCAATACAGCATAGGTATACTGTCTGGACACGGAAACAAACGATATGAAGTATGAATAAAAACGAAACAGTGAACAGAAATTAAAATACCATGCACATGTATATAATTGAAATATGAAAAATACCGAAACAGAGCGAAAAGAACTATAAATGTCAAAAAAGCCACACTACGACGCAATTGACAGATTTCTTAGTGTTGTCATATGAAAAAAAAGTGAACATTGCCAATTTGAGATTAGCGCCACATATTTATTTCCCTTTTATTATATTAATGTTTTAAATTCCATTTTGTGAAACTAAACCATTCAGAGACTCACAAAAATACACACAAAAAATTTCATCAAAATCGGTTCAGCCGTTTAGGAGGAGTTCAGTGACATACACACGTACAGAAGAATTATATATATAAAGATAACGCTTAGATCTTCCTACCCCCTACCTTTGCCTATCCCATAATGAAGAACATAATACCATGTTATGTTTGTTTATCTCAGCAAATATATAAATGCAAAATATTTAAAAACTTAGCAAAATTGTGTCAATATGTCAAGCGCAGTTATGTATTGACATATATGGTGTAGATCTTCTACTTTATCCAAAAAAAAGGGGTAATTTTTTGGTTTATTTTTTTTTTCATATACTTATCGGTCACCGAATAACGAAGTAATTATAAATGAAACATTGTACAAATTACGTTAGCTCAATTAAGAATCATAAAGTTGCGTTAGTATATTTTGTAATCAAATAAATGACGATAAAGAACCATATAGATAATTATTTTTTGATCATTTAATAGTAAGAAATACTTTTTTTAACTTTTCTACGGACAATTCTTGGTAGGACTCCATTTCAAATAATAAATAAATTTGGAATTTATTTTACCATTCCAAATTTATTTATTATTAGTAAGAAATACAAAAAATAAATTAAAGACACCCTGTTTAAAGTTTTCTTGAAGTTAAATAAAACTGAAATCGATCTACTAACGCCTTAATATTATGCAACATGTATAGAAGTCACAATTCATGTTCATATATGTAGGTATATAGAATTGTTCAATTTTATCATTATATAAAATAAATCAAACTGGAAATAGTTTTACCATGCATTGTCAACAGAAATACACAAATTATGATAGTTTCAGACCAATAACTGGTCAGAAAGTTAGTTAAAAATCAATTGATAAATTTTAGTACAGTACAGACAAGTAAAGTTAATAAAATGGATGTGAAAATGGGTTACAGCTACATCTCTGTTGATCGTTGTTATTTTTTAATCAAATGTTTTTTTACTGACCACAAATAATATTAGGTACAGTCCTGTTGGCCATTATTCAATTTAATTGCTGTCCTTTTAATACAATATTTGTATATTCATTCCTTCATTTCCATTGTATTTTTATTGTACCTACATACATATTTACCTTAATGTCTTTTGGATATTTATTTTTCCTTAGAATTGCCCCCTTCCTTACCTATTATTGTTATCCTCTTTGTGAATCTATAATATAGATGGTCTTCATCATTATTGTTCACCATTCTGACGATCCTCAGCATAGAGCGATACCGGTGAATGGGAGTCGCATTTGCGAAAAAATTTAAGTAGAACGTAAAATTAAATATCATTTTTTTTCATAATTTTATTTGATTATGGAGTTCTATCATGAAGTGACAGTTTCAAATATTGAAAAAAATAATAATAATACAGTTATTTTATATGCGTATGTAGACATACATACATACATACCATCACGCCATGTCCCTCACGGGGTAGGCAGAGAGAATCGCCTCATCAACATTCATACATCATCTTATACACGTTCATCTGTTGTTCACGCTTCTTACATTTCCATCTTTCAGAATATCGTTTACATGGTCGTGCCATCCTTTTCTTGGGCGCCCCCGACCTCTTATTCCGTTGCTGTCAGCTTTGTATATTTTCTTCGTCAGACGTTCTTCATTCATTCTCCCTAAGTGGCCAAACCATCTCAATGTGTTAACTTTCATTCTGTTAATTACTTCTTTCTTCATCTTACATTCTTTCCTTGTATCTTCATTTCGAACTCTGTCATACATCGTTCTGTTACAAATTCTTCTAAGCGATCTCATTTCAACTGCATTTATTATGCTTTCATGTGACTTCTGCCATGTCCAGGTCTCACTTGCATACGTCAGGGTTGGCACTACTATTGCGTTATGAATGGCAACTTTAGCATCTTTTGATATGTTGCGATCATTCATAACTGGTCTAAGTGCTCCATTCACTCTGTTTCCTGCCATAACTCTTTTTTCAATATCCTTATCATATATGTAGACAATATATATTTTACATAAATACTATTTCACAAATCCGCCTCTATTGGTGGCTTTGCCTTAGTAAAAAAATTAAAGCAACAGTCCTTTTTAAATTTGTAAAAAAATATTATTGACTTCTGACAACTATAAAAATGTTTGACTATCTCGTTTGTAGGTAAATGTGAAGTTGATAATGAACTTTATTTTAATAACCTTATGTATTGATTACGTAGGTACTAGAGGAATACCGTCAAACTTGTGATGACAATAATAATTACGTATTAAACTTGAATCATTCACACCTTTGATTAGTTAATCCACACTTTGATTAGACGCTGAATTAACGCACGGAACTTGTGCCGCGCCTAACTGTGACTTATACCTGAAATCTAAGCTCTCGTAAATCCGTCTTACAATTGAGATGAATGGTATCAATTTATTCGCCTTAGTGCACAGAGCTTAAGCAACTAAGCCCGAGAAACGTTGCCTAACTTCTGCATTTGAAATTGATTGAGTACACGGAGCTTAGCTAGGAATATACGCTATAAGACCCACCGGATCCCTTCCGCCCTCCTGCTAAATTCTTTCAACATCAGCATGCGGGTATAGGAAAACAAAAGGAACGAATTGAAAAAAAAGAGACGTTGAGGGAGATTTTAAAAAGTACGTAACTATTGCTTCGGTGAGTGGGTAGGTACATTTCAAAAACGGGTGTTCAAAATGAAGATGTATTGTTACGAATGGCAAGAGTATATTTTATTTAATGATTATTTGTTTTATTTACGAATTAAATACTGCAATGTACAGAGTAAGTACATAATGGTATTAAAATTAAATGATCCTTTTTTTTAAAGACAAATATATTATACTTAATGAGTATACATTACATATACATACATACTACATACATATTATATGTTTGTAAGATTGGCGTGTTCTCAGATTTTAATCTGACTCTTAACGTTAAAATTATTATATAAAATCTTATTTATTTATATCTTAATTATGAATAATATGACAAGATTGCTATTTATATAATTCAAAATAATCAGATATAAACTTTTAAAATGATCTGTAACAAAATGTGGATTATTCACTTTGTGTGAAAACAAATTTTCTTGATATAAAACAGATTGACGCAGTATCTAAACATATTTTAACTGTTGTAATAATTTTACTTAAAATAATATTAATTAAATAATTTATAGTTATTTTATTTTTAAAAGTAAAAATCAGTACTTACAATATTTACCATTTTAAAATACATGCAGATTTTACGACATTGGCACTGAAGACTTAAAAAGAAACGAGCATAGCCCGGTAGACGTTGTCCTGCCTTTGTATTATTACTTACCTCTGTACATTTTACAAATAAAAATCTGTATATTTTATTTTATTTTTAAGGATGTTTATCTAGAATCTAATTAAAATTCCATCTTTACAGTCCCTTCCGTCCCTCCAGTCCCTTCCGTCTAATTTATATTATATTTTCCTGTAAAAACGCGTTTGACACGCTACCGGATCGTTTAATGAATTCCATGAAGATTATTTTTCATAAATCCTTGTTTGAGATGTCAGATAAATAAAAAAAATCAAAAACCTTATCCAATGTGCACTGAACAAATCTCTAAAGTTTTATCGCAATCGAATGGAAGGTATAGGAGGTAATCGACCATATAATATAAATTACAAATATACAAATTTACCTATTCTATTTTAAATATAGAGATATATATTAAGAGGACATATGTATAACGCTAAACTAAGTGACTGAAAACATGATATTTTTAAACCGCCCAATGCACTATGAAATTACGGGTTAGTAAGGGTAAATATCGCGTGCGTTAAAAAGGTTTATACGTGATTTAAATTATCGGAAACCCCAAATTTGTTGATTTTTTGCATTTTAAGAACAAACCTTAGTTGAAATAAAAAAAACTTTATAGGTCATTCACTTTGATTTTATGCACTCTTTAAGCGTATAAAATATTTATTTCTCTACGACACATGGTCATGGAGTAATTTAACAAAAATGCTGTAAAAAATGATATTTTTAATCATTTATTTATTGGAATTTAGGCTGAATTTTAAAATTGTGTGACGAACATTTACTAGAGAAATGTTGAAAAAACTTACACTATTTTTTCTAGAAACACACTGTTTAACATATTTGAGGGATTTTATTTGAAATTGAGGTGTTTATGTTGATATGGCCCCTTAAGCTCTAAATTACCTATATAATTTCAAACATTCGACAAAGCGCAAAGAAGACAAATTAAGCAACATCTGGGTTCGAAATAGGTTCAACTCTGAAAACGTACTAAAATTTGAATGAAATGTCAAGTTTATTATTTTTTTGCTATTCTCAAGATATAAAAATAAATAAAACATAGGAAGTTAAATAAGATTAAAATGATAAAAGAACATCACTATTGTATTATGAAATGGATATCGTTTAAAGTGACAGTTCCGTTGAACACACAATATTTGTTTTTAATCACTATTATGTTCATTATGTTATTGTTGCCTGTTGTATTTTCGATTACCCGGCTCTTACGGGACACTCGAAAACAATGATTCAAAAGAATGGAAGCACTATTCTAAGCCGGTGCCAATAACATCTCACAAAGTTCAGCAATGAGGTTCACCACCCATTCTGAATGTAGTGCCTTTTTTGGTGAAACGAGACTGGTATGTGGGTATACATAGATGTGTTGTTCTCCCTTTTATAAGGCAATGCACACCCGCACACCTTTCGCTGGTTACCCCACATTGTGGGATATGCCGTGATGATATGAATAAATGAATGAATGAATGAATTAAGTATGTTCGTTAATATTTTAATTCGTCTTTGGAATTGAACCCAATATTTAGGAAGAATAATGTTTGACACAAATTTTTTTTTTTTATTAGGCAATTCACACAACATTGTATGTTTTGTGCCATATTTGTATTCACAGAACACTCAAACTTAAATATAAACAAGACATACACTATGAACAGTATCAAATAAACAATTAAGTCTTTATTATCATCCTTGAAAAATGACTAAAATATTTCGATTGTTTGGATCCCTGCTCATGTAGATATTATTGGTAACGAAATTGATGATACTGATGCTAAGTCTGCAGTTTCTTCAGGCGTTGTAGCAAAATCATTTTCTTTACCTAATTCTGATCTGATTCGCTCTTTAACAAACTCAATATGGAATCAATGGAACTCTGATTGACTGTCTGAAAACAAATGATCATTTTACAAATCTATTCAAAACAATATCATTCCAAGAAGACCTTGGTATAACGATGTTAAATTTTCAAAAAAAGAAATTTCAATCATTTGTCGCATGAGAATTGGTCACTAATTGCAAGTCATTTAAATAAAATTAAAATAGTCGATAGTGATGTATGTGAATGTAATACCGACATAGAAACGTTGGATCATCTGTTCTTTTCATGCCCAATCCAGTCTTTGGTAATCTTTACAACGACACAAAAGTTGATAACCATAAAAAAAATCGAAATAACTTTAGGGTGAGATTTCATAAAAAAACTAAAAAAGTATTTTTAGCTCAGTCAATAAACTTTTTCTTAATAAACATTTTTCATCGCTGCTATATTAAAAAGCAGTCTCGGTAAAGCCGAATTTCTAGAGGGAGCATATTTTAGCAAAATGGACCGCATACATTGCTGCCAATTATATTTTATACAAACTCAACTTTGGAAAATAAAATAAATTCGTTGTCTCTCTGGTAGCAGGGAAAAAAATAATATTTTCGTAAAATTTCATCGTTCCTTTACTATCCCGATTTCGGAATTGACATATGTAAAAATGAATTCTTTTTCTCCGTAATTCGTAGACATACCTAGGTAAAAAACTTAATATTTCTCCATAATATTACGTTTTCTATAAAGCCATAAAAGTATTTCCAAATCTAATATTCATATCGTTGTACCCTTATCATTTTGAAACTATCCCCCATTTCGTTTGTTGTATCCGTTCTTGATAAAAATTCAGGTCCTTTTCATATGCCCGCTTCTACGTTTCCTTCCATCCTTCCTCAAAATTGTATTCGCAAAATCACTACTCCATCGCTTGGACCTTTGAAGAATATGGAAAACAAATTGGTCTTTTACTCCAACCGTCGTTATGGTTGCGAGAGAACAGAAATGTGGCTGTCATATTAAATTATACCCGATGTATAAGAATATATTTGTTTTATTTTTTTATTTTACACTTTGATAACATTTTTATTTCAACAGAAAATAAACAAGGTTTAAAGATTTCAAATCCTGCCACGGCGGATTTTGTTCACCTATAGCACAAGCATTTATGCTTAGTTTAGGGAATGTATGAGGATGTATATGTACTTGTTTCAAGGACAGATTCATTCTTTTAAAAAAATATAATATAAAAATTAATAACCGACAGTTTTTTTCGTGCTACATTTGTCGTTGAGTGAATTAAATGAATGAACACAAGATAAACGAACTATCAAATTCTTAAGTTTGTTTTTGTTAAACAATGTACAAAACAATTTCTCTTTTTTTCTCCAGTAGAAAATTCTCTCTGACCCTTTCTTTATATAATATATTTTGTCTCGTTCCCAAATCGCGGTGTTGAATGCACGTTGTCTTGTGATGATAAAAAGAAATCTTCATTCCAGAGATTGTTTTTCATTTTCCTTCGGGTTTTGTTTTATTTTTGTGACAGTTCATAAGTAAACTTACTAGAATTGGATGGAGTCTTGAGTTAAGGGGAGTGCAAGAGTATAAAGATGGATAAGAACGTGTTTTCCAGTTCTGGAAAATATTATATAAACATTTTTAAAATTACAAAAGGCAGAAACCTTCCTCTGAATGGATATAGGATATTATTGGCAATAGCTTAGCCCAATCATCCAACTGTCGATTCGTTCATGAGAATTCAATTCTCTTAACGAATCAACATTATTAAGCCAAGATGCGTGTACGAAGGAAAATTTTGTATGGTATAGTGGACTTTTTGCATGCTAATAACACCAACTAGAAGCCTCGCAGCATATATGTTCCCATACATGGATTTACTCAGAATTCAGAGTAGAACATTTTATGTGAGTTTTGTGTGTGTGTGTGTGTGTGTGTGTGTCCCTTATAACTTTTGATCCGCTCAATTTACAGAGCCCAAATTTTCAGTATATATAAAAAGTTATAGGTCTACTAAACTTTTATACTCAGAATTGTGAAAATTTGTTTCAGTCAGGGGTTATCAACTTTTGAAATTTTGGTTTATTTTTTCAAATATCTCAGAAACCATAAAAGCTAGAACGCTGAAAATTGGTATAAACAAAATCTAAAATTAATTTTTTTTACAAAATTCCAGGATTTTTAAAACATTTTTTATTAAGAAAAATATTTTTTTTTATGATAAATTTATGAGTTTAACTGCCTATATTTCAATTTTTTAAAAAATATCGATTAAAGCCTAAACACCCCAACTAGATAATTTAATTTTATATAAAAAATATTCACATTGTATTAGCACATCTTAAATTTTTTTTAACAATTTTTATAAAAATTGAATTTAGTGACGACATCACTTCATACAATTTGTATGGTAGTCGCCTATACACAATATGTAAGAAGACTTAATAGTTTGATACTTAAATCTCCAAACATACATTCATACCATCATACTGTTTTCATATTCTGTGTAGGAAAATCAGACTGACCTCCATACTATCCTATCCTGACCAGCGGCGACTCTATATGAAGTGCGTTGGATCAATTGCACTACCAATTTTTAAATGGTAGGTATATTCTAAAAATTAATATTAAAATATGTTTTTAATATATTTTTACGCTTTAATTTATTACTGTTATTTTTCTAAACCAATTGATTATTATACATATTGTAACGTTATTTTGTATCTGCACGTCACTACCTGACTATTTTAATTTTAATGTTTATAAAAATGTCTTAAGCGAACGCACTTCGCAATATTGGAAAATATTTCTAACAAGTTGTAAGGCGAACACAGCCGTGAACGGATTAGATGGGCGGATCGAGGTATCTATGCCTTCCTTTTCAACGCTGACAGCCGACACGAGGTGTCACATGTTGCCAAACAGAATGGCGGACGTAAAACTAACCAGCAAAGACTGGAATTTTAAGTTCAAAGGAGGCTGGGTAAGTTCTTTATCTAGTTTCATCGATCCTCGTCTATATAAAGTATCTGGCATGAGTCACGTTCGCTAATTTAACTGAATTCTTGCAGGAAATATAGCAGCCTCCTTCCTTGCTTCTTTGCTTCTTTGCTTCCTTGCTTCCATTGCTTACTTACTTACTTTCTTTCTTTCCTTTTTCTTGTCTTTTTTTTGTTCATGCTGTCGTTTCATCATTCTTCAACATTGGTGTACTTTACCATGTATACCATGGATGATGAAAAATGAATAATTTTGATATCATGGTTGGTGCATACTCATATTTGCACATCATGACTTGATAATGACTAAAACACCTGTAAATTGGACTTCTGATCGACGTAAATACTACGATGGTAGTTTTCATCTCAACAATTGTACCTGCTGATCATCTTCAAGAAGATGAAAACTCACAAAATTGTTTCATTTCTAATTGATTAAAAAAACATATGAAAAATTGATATTATTTGAAAATTTAGATTCAATCTGTTTAATTATGTCATGTTTGATATTTCTTTTTATTATACACCACATGGTCTAAAAAACATTTGAAAACTTGTAAATTGTAATTTAAGAATTAAATTGTTTTATCAATATGTCAAATATTTAGATTAGTTCAGGTATCGTAGATAATTGCATCATATTTAACACTCCTTGCCAACCATGATATGAATAAATTGTGATTTATTTTGTATTTGTGCGTTTCTTTCATCACTTGGTCTTCCCTACAATCATATCTGACTCAGCTTTTCATGTTTTAATTACTTTTTTTATTGAATAGAAAATTCTTATTTAATACTTAAATATTTTTTTGTGTCTTAATCAATAAACAAAACGTTCTGAGATACTGAGATATTTGCATTATTTTATATGAGTCTCATTGCAATATCGCTGACTGCTGGTGGTAAGGTTTTATGGTGAGTATAATTTTAGCTTCTCTGTTTTTGTTTTCTCATAAACCACCATACCTTGCAATTGTCGGCCCAAAGTGGGGCAGGATTTTTTAAAAAATTGAGGAGCGCGGACTATTAGGATTTAAATTCCATTTGTATTTTTATTTTTATTGATTGTAAGACTGGCGCCCAATCTATAACTCTTTTTAAAGTCAGATGTTTGTGTGGGACAGATTAGTGTTGGTAGAGAACGTAAAAGTGGTAATTAGTTCGTGTACTTTGTGATAGTGATTCCTTTCCTTCCTTAACCCATCCTTAATCTGAGGACTGCGCAGAATCCATCGTCATGAAAGCCGAGCTGTGAGATTATATTCATGAGATGACCAGAAGTCAACCAAACTATTTCTAAAAAGTGTGGAAGAGCCCATTATGACCAGTCTTATTCGAGAAATACCATTCAAGAAATCTACTCAATCAGGTTGTATTGTAAACTAATAAATAATTAAATGTCGTGAGGACTATAACATAAAAATTCACATTCTTTTCAGTACAAAACTTGAGTTGTCATCAATTATTATTAATGTCTATTTTGTTGTAAATCTATAAATTGATTAGAATTATTTTTCTGATTTCATAATTAAAATGTCACATTTTAACTGAACATACATAATGAGGGTATCAAATTTTTATAATTGAAACTATCTTCAAAAACATCAGGTTGTATAATTTTAATTTGTCGTTGGACTGTGCTAAATGTTATTTCATGTTTGGTTTGCATTTTTAATGTTGAATACCTATGTTATAGATAAAAAAATATGAATCTTTATAAGCGTTCTAATTTCCTTTTTGCTAACATGCAACATGGTATACATTTTCCTTGGATCGGTCATAAAATTTGAACTTGTAAAAAATAATTATAAAAATCATATGTGGGGTAGAAATTAATTAGGAGATTGTTGTGGTAATTACCAAAAAGAAGTCTGTCTGATACCTGCATAGAATCAACATTGTGGCATGGCAGTTAATATTTTTTCTTGTAACAAGTGAAAATAATCAATGTCTTTTTAAATAATGATATTATTGTTATAATACTCTTCGATAATAATAAAAAATTTTCTTAATTCATGTTAAATCAATATAATTAAAAGGAAATGGTGTTTTAAAACAATTTGAGTTTTTTATTCTCTGTTGGGGACATGTGTTTTTTTTCTCAATTTTAATGTTAAAGTTCATCTATGTTGTATAAAATAATAACTGAAAAAGTTCTTTTAAATGGAATCTCAAATCAATGTGTGCTATAGGGAGTTTTGTTTATGATTGTAATGAATATGCAATTAAATATTTTCACTTTTACAGATGGAATGTGTTGGTGAATTCTATGAAATATTTTTTGGGAATGCTGAATTTGAATCTGCTGTATAATCACAAAAAATCAAGGCTCAGAGAGATGATATTTCTATATGGATTTTGGTCTATTTCTTATTTAAGGTATTCCATGATTATTAATTTGGTCTGACATAAACTTATGATGTAATATTGTCATCTCTGAGAATGATTTAGTTTGAATTTACCAAATGTAATGTTGCTTCTTGATGATAATAACTTCATTTTTATATGGAAATGAGTCTTGTTTCTATTATGAATAAATTGTTTAATGTTTCATATTATATTTATGTTGTCTAATGTGTGGTACACAGTATCGACCTACAACAACATGTTACGCTGGTTATTCAACAGAAATTAATGTTAATAATTCAGAAATGTTATGGAACTCATCGTTCAAATGATTGAATCTTTTATGTATAACAATACACTTTTTGTATAATCTATTTGACATTTTACTGAGTATAATCATTGTAGTTTATTGTAGAAATGATTAACAATCATTAAAATTAACGTTGGGGAACTCAGTAGATGAAATGCAAATAGAAAAGCCCCATGATTATGCTGAAATGCTAGATGAATTAAGAATTATTTTTTTTGAAGTTCAGAAGAATCGTATGTCAGCTTTTAAACGCAATGCCACTTTGTATAACAAAAATAGGGTCGAACGCTCTTATAATGTAGGTGACTTTGTCTACCGGAGAAATTTTGTAAACTCCAAAGGCGCTGAATTCTTTTCATCAAAATTAGCTCCACGCTTTGTTAGAAACAAAATTATAGCAAAAATATCACCTGTAGTTTATACATTAGCGAATGAACAAAATAAGTCTGTAGGGAACTTTCACATCAAGGATCTCTTAAAACCAGATTAATATTAAATTTTTTTGATGATCATATAATTTGTATGTTTTCATTGCCAATACATGACATCAATATCTGCTTAGTGCTACTATCATTCTCAGGATTATAATATGTCAGATGACCAAATTAATCAAACATTGATAAATGTTTACACTGTAAATATACTGTTTTTTGTTATAATGTGAAATTTCTCGAGGAACATATTGGTACTCTGATGCCATATGTTTAATATGATGGGTTCCTCGACAAATTTAAATGTAATTATATTGTGAGGAATGCTGTGATGGAGTATTTCTTCACAATATTGAGATGTCATATACTTTTGTTTTCATTCAGTTGAGTTAGTTCTATTTTTATGTCAAAATTTGTAGAGCTACATTGTACTTTCTTTTTTTATATTAAAATGTTATCCTATATTGTTTAGATGTTGGACTATAAAACTAACATTTTCCAAGGAAAATTGTCTAGTATATGTCATACAAATTGTGTTGATGGTAAATATGATCCTGAATGAAAACCTAAGTATATCAATTTGATAAAAGTTTGTATGTAGAGCTCCTTTTTATTTCATGTAGGTTACTGTATAATATGTAATGTTCTTGTTTATAAATACCAATTTCATATTGTAATATGAAATTGATTGTTATATGTCATGGTATAACTTAAAATACTGAAATGCTACTATATTCTTTTTTTTATTACAATAATAGGAAATTTATTTGATAATTCACTCATTTTTCTACCATATAAGAGTTATATCTATGGTATCACGTGCATGGAATGCCATGGTCTTCTTCCAGATAACTGTGCCGACCAACTCAGCTATCGTAGACTGCATCTGGAGATTTAGTTTGGTCAACTAGATGTCTGATGTAATCAAAACGAAGATACACTGATCATTGTCTGTCACATGAGATACATGAGGTGACACACTTGGTGTGCGATAAAAGAAATTACAAATTATTGAACGTTATAAATTTTCTTAAATCTTATCATTCTGTATACTATTTTTTTTATAACCTTGCATGGACTAGTGTCCTTAATCATAACAAAGAGACACTGTCACATGACATACATGAGG
Source organism: Molanna angustata (assembly GCA_963576475.1). NCBI lineage: Eukaryota > Metazoa > Arthropoda > Insecta > Trichoptera > Molannidae > Molanna > Molanna angustata. The sequence continues at coordinate 49,779,966 of OY754964.1, read as the reverse complement.
TGACACACTTGGTGAGCGATAGAAGATATTACAAATTATTGAATGTGACAAATTTTCTCAATTCTTGTCATTTTGTAGATTATTTTTTATATAATTTTGTATGTACTAGTGTCCTTAATCATAACAAAGAGACACTGTTACATGACATACATGAGGAGACACACTTGCTGTGCAATAGAAAGAGTTACAATTTATTAGACGTTATAAATTTTATTAAATTTAGTCATTAGATATTACATTTCTGATGTTCTGTCTAGCTGATGCTTTTATGTATGACATGTTGGGTAATCTATTACCAAACCTGATCTCTAATACCATGATATATAACAACATTTTAGTTAAGATTGAATTCTGTTATGATCAAAATAGTGTAATGCAAATTCAATATTGGACTTATCACATTCTTGAAATATTAATTTTAAAATTGCATTATATTATTATTTGTTATGGAGAAATAAGATGCTGGTATGAAATTTCTTTTGTTTAATATAAAAATGTTTTTCATCTGGGATCAAAGTGGATAAATTTTATGCATTTATTTCCCCGATGAATTTTCTTATCATGGGTAAGGTGTTTATAGGAGGTACTCATGATAACTGATGTTTATAGTTATTGATAATGATTATTAAAATAATGATATTTTACATTTGCTATGTCTGACACATAAATCTTTCATAGACAAATTTACATGTTAGCTTTCACATTTCTTGGCTTACAATTAAGACTTGCATGTATGATACTGAGCTAAGCTCACAATTTGATATGATGACGATGATGCTGTATTAACTGGGAAAATATTCTGAACTTTAAATTTTCCCTATGATGAAATTTTATCGTGAGTTAAGGTGTTTATAGGATGGACTCACGATAACTGTATCACGCTTGAAGATACATGGTATCTGAGTGATTCTGTTTCCACATGATAGCCTCTTCCGCAGATTCTAGCTTACAATGAGAATTAGCACAAATGATAGCTAATCCAAGCTCACAATATGGAGACAAGATGAAAAGCTAAGATGGGGTTTCCTTAGTTTTCCATCGATTAAAAAAATAATGAACGCTTCTTGGGAGTGTCATTGAAGGGGTTAAATAATCAAACGTGAGTGGACTGAAAACGTTCACCACTACATCTGTAAATACTGTATTATAATTGTTATTACGTCTGTTTTATGAACAGAGGGGTTTCATTTAAATGAATAGTTAATCTTGACAGCAAGTATGTTAAAATTTGGAATTTTTAATTAATATGAAAATTTTCTGTTTCAGCTTGTTTAAGAATTTTATATATTTTTATGGTGGATAATTTTTGTTATTTTTTATTATGTAACTGTTCCAGATCTGCCACCAGTTATTTAAATGACGAGGATATGTCGTTATCAGCGACATAGACTTATGTCATTTGAACTCTAACATTTGGTTCAAATGTTTTCCTTATCCTTAAATTGTAGGTGTTCTTCCTCGCGGGATTCGGTTGAGTTGGGGAACATGGGACTTATGCCAGTTATATTAACAAATTTTCTTTTTCAAATTTACTATCAAAACATTTTTTTTTTTCTCTTTTTTTTGTTAACAGAGGAGGTATTGTAACGTTATTTTGTATCTGCACGTCACTACCTGACTATTTTAATTTTAATGTTTATAAAAATGTCTTAAGCGAACGCACTTCGCAATATTGGAAAATATTTCTAACAAGTTGTAAGGCGAACACAGCCGTGAACGGATTAGATGGGCGGATCGAGGTATCTATGCCTTCCTTTTCAACGCTGACAGCCGACACGAGGTGTCACATGTTGCCAAACAGAATGGCGGACGTAAAACTAACCAGCAAAGACTGGAATTTTAAGTTCAAAGGAGGCTGGGTAAGTTCTTTATCTAGTTTCATCGATCCTCGTCTATATAAAGTATCTGGCATGAGTCACGTTCGCTAATTTAACTGAATTCTTGCAGGAAATATAGCAGCCTCCTTCCTTGCTTCTTTGCTTCTTTGCTTCCTTGCTTCCATTGCTTACTTACTTACTTTCTTTCTTTCCTTTTTCTTGTCTTTTTTTTGTTCATGCTGTCGTTTCATCATTCTTCAACATTGGTGTACTTTACCATGTATACCATGGATGATGAAAAATGAATAATTTTGATATCATGGTTGGTGCATACTCATATTTGCACATCATGACTTGATAATGACTAAAACACCTGTAAATTGGACTTCTGATCGACGTAAATACTACGATGGTAGTTTTCATCTCAACAATTGTACCTGCTGATCATCTTCAAGAAGATGAAAACTCACAAAATTGTTTCATTTCTAATTGATTAAAAAAACATATGAAAAATTGATATTATTTGAAAATTTAGATTCAATCTGTTTAATTATGTCATGTTTGATATTTCTTTTTATTATACACCACATGGTCTAAAAAACATTTGAAAACTTGTAAATTGTAATTTAAGAATTAAATTGTTTTATCAATATGTCAAATATTTAGATTAGTTCAGGTATCGTAGATAATCGCATCATATTTAACACTCCTTGCCAACCATGATATGAATAAATTGTGATTTATTTTGTATTTGTGCGTTTCTTTCATCACTTGGTCTTCCCTACAATCATATCTGACTCAGCTTTTCATTTTTTAATTACTTTTTTTATTGAATAGAAAATTCTTATTTAATACTTAAATATTTTTTTGTGTCTTAATCAATAAACAACACGTTCTGAGATACTGAGATATTTGCATTATTTTATATGAGTCTCATTGCAATATCGCTGACTGCTGGTGGTAAGGTTTTATGGTGAGTATAATTTTAGCTTCTCTGTTTTTGTTTTCTCATAAACCACCATACCTTGCAATATACCCTCGCAATCGACATCATATTATAATGAAATCTACCGCAATACAAATATTATCATTATGTAATGTATGGCGTGCGATATCCATATTGCACCAAAATTGATTTCTTTTTAATACAGCGTATGTATGAAGAGAAAGAGATAGTCCCCTGGCAGATGAAATAGCGATACTTGTACTGAACTCATAAGGCAGACTCGTGCAGGCTCGTGCGCTGCACTGAGCTTATCATATCTTAGATGTAATTAGTATGTATACATCTATCTTGCTCTCTAATTCATAAGCCATTCCTATTGAAAGAGATGAGTGCCACGTATACATGACATACAGCCGATTCCGCGACTAAAATACGAGTGTCACATATTGACACACAACTATAGACCTAATTACTTAGTATATTAATACTTAATTGAGAGGAAAATTGTATGAATAATACTCCCATACATTTGTCTTCACGACATCTGTTGATAAATCAGTGAAACAATATTGTAAAATAACAATATCACTTATAAAAGAGAACGCTGGCGCGGTTTTAAGAATTATTTGAAAACAAATACTGTGACTTTAATACATTTTTTTAAATATCCTATATTGTATTTATGGTTTAAATACCTATTAATTTATTATTAATTCAGGAAAAAATTGCACTACCAAAAATGATCAAAAATACAATCGACCAGTCGCCACTGATCCTGACAAACATACCTACATGTTTTATATAGAAAATAAAATATCTTCAAATATTTATTAATTTGTGTTGTTTATAGTTTGGTACGTATTCTTTGATTATGCTTACTATCGCCATCGACAGTTGGATCTCATGTGTTACATGCAACTAGTATATTAAAATAATAGATACGACAATAATATTAAAATTCGGTAAACAAAAAGTAACTCGCTTACCTACCTCACTTGATTCTTACCGCACTTTAGGTAGGTACACGCAAATGACGTGAGGTGTTGTAGTGTTCGGATGTATTGTCTTAGTCAAAATGACATATTGTGTGATGAAAATAAGATAAAATTACACTACAATTGTGAAGGAACGACCATATATATCATTTCATGAAATTTTCAATAGTTTATATTTTTATTTTAAGTAAACGAGAGAGTAGTCAAGTAATATTCGCTTGTAGCTATGTAGAGGGATATTGTTGTATTAGCTTTTTGACATAGCTATAACTTAATATAAGTTCGTCTCTTTGTGTGAGATATAAATATAATGTGATTGCACTGAAGTAAGAGAGAAAATATGTCTGCAATATTTATATTGTTGTATAAATATTGCAGACATATTTCTCATCTCTTTCTCAAATCGAATATTTTATTAATTGCATATACGCAAAGGCTGTGAGGCACCGGCTTAGAATAGTGCTTCCACTCTTTTCTATTATTGTTTTCGAGTGTCCCGTAAGAGCCGGGTAATCGAAAATACATCAGGCAACAATAACATCTGACATAGTTCAGCAATGAGGTTCACCACCCATTCTGAATGTAGTGCCTTTTTAGGTGAGACGAGACTGGTGTGTGGGCATACACAGATGTGTTGTGCTCCCTTTTATAAGGCAATGCACACCCCCACACCTTTCGCTGGTTACCCCACATTGTGGGATATGCCGTGATGGTATGAATGAATGCATATACGCAAACATTGGATTTTTTCTCCTGTCGGGAGTCAAATGATATTTTTACTGACAAACTTTTTAACATCTCAATAGAGAAGAAGTTGGGATATTGTAGAAGAACCAGGAATTCAAGGCATCTACAGGGTTTACGACTTAAGAATAATAAAATTCTTATTTAAGTATGATTCCTTATTTTCAGGTGAATTGTTACACATTATTCAAATATATAGAACTTTCAAAAATTACATTGATAAGGGAACTCAATAAGAAGGCATAATTTATTGGTGAACGTTGCGCAAACGCATAAACTGATCACGTAAATAATAATAATAAAAATAAGGAAAATTTATAAAGCGCCGTTTAGTGACAACCGTGGTCACCTCAAGGGCTCAAACCAGCCGATGACAGGTCGTAAACCCTCTGTAGGTGCCTCGTTTCTTCTATGATATCCCAACTTCGTCTCTATTGAGATATAAAAAGTTATACATAAATACATACATACCATCACGCATTGTCCCTTACGGGGTAGGCAGAGAGAACCGAACGCCATATCTTTCTATCCTGGCACACATTCATCGCCTCGTCAACATTCATGCATCGTCTCATACATGTTCGTCTATTGTACATGCTTCTAACATTTAAAAAGTTTGTCAATAAAAATATATCTTTCTCACTTAATGTATTCTGTCGTGCGTATTGTAAGAATTCGTTAAAATGTACCATTTTAGTAGAGCGTTTTACTCTCACATGGCGTGTCTGTATAAAAAATGCCATTGGCTTATGCTGTGTAGAAAGTTGGTCCGTGTTATTGATGAATTGATATTGAACGACAGATGAAAATTTAATCTCAATGTCTTTTTCACAACATGTATTTGTGTGCATGCCGTATAGCGCACAATGAAATTTCGTTCTATTGGTATAATATACATATTATGTAGTACAAGCATTAAGTTTGATATTTGCTGTAGCTGATGAGCTGAGTCGATAGATAAGAGTTGATTTCTTCGCCAATTAAAAAAAAATCATGTTAAAATATAAAACATACAAAATATCAAGTCTGCTTTTTGTCTCAATAAATGTTTTTATTATTAAAAATCGGGATGAATCAATTATTTTGCACAAATCAGCAAAACTGCTTAAAGATTTAATTGACTTGTTCATTTTGTATGGTTAAGTAACTTTTTATAAAATGTCAGTCTACTTTATAATAATATAATATGATTATACTATTTATACCCTCTGTTTTGATCTGGTGTACCTATCTTTGTTATTTCAATCGCTGCTGTTATTGATCGTACTATGGTTCGGAGAACTGCAAGCATCATCTACCATTTGATCATGTAGTTCAGTCTGTCTGTGACATCTCGGATTTCCTCTTTGATCCGAAATCATTTCAATTCCGGATGCTTCACAATTCACATTGCTCCAACAAAGTACCACAAACTGTTCTACACAATATTATATTTGTTCTTTTCTAAATCAACTTTAATAAGTAGGTACTCGTATATTTCATGAAAATCTTCAGAAGTTATTATTTATGAGCTTACTTTCTTAATTTCACTCACTGTGAATGAGAGAAATATGAGAATCTTGAACAACTAATGATAGGTATGAGACGATGAATATCGATAAGACGATGAATGTGTGTCAAGACAGAAAATGATTGGTTCTCTCTGCCTACCCTGTGAGGGACAAGGCGTGATGGTATTTATGTATGTATAGGTATAATTTATTCGTGAAAATGAAATCTGCAAAAAACGTGACACGTTATTCGTCACTCTAAATATTTGTTACTAAAATAAACCAATATTTTGAATGATAGTATTGTAATTCATATACATACATACCATCACGCCATGTCCCTCGCGGGGTAGGGGGAGAGAACCGAACGCCACTTATTTATATCTTGACATACATTCATCGCCTTGTCGACATTCATACATCGTCTTATACATGTTCGGCTGTTATTCATGCTTCTGACATTTCCGTCTTTCAAAATACCGTTCACATGGACGTGCCATCTCTTCCTTGGGCGGCCCCGACCTCTCATTCCATTCCTGTCCGCAATGTAGGTATATTTTCTTCGTCAGGCGTTCCTCATTCATTTTCCCCATGTGGCCAAACCATCTCAATGTGTTCACTTTCATTCTATTAATTCATATTACGTAATATATTGGTTGAAAATACATATCATCACACCATCTCTCTCACGGGCTACTAGACAGAGAGAAACGAACGCCAAATTTTTCTATCTTGGCACACATTCATCGCCTCGTCAAAGAAAAATAAAATTTTCATTAGTATGCCACAGCAAAATGTTTAAATAATTGTAGTTTCATAAATATTCAAATGTCATGATGTTTTCTGAGAGAGGTGCTGCAGCATCTTCATAATGTTTACGTATCAAATCTAAGTTGCAAAATGGAATTAAAATAGGTAGAATATATTAAAAGCTTATCACAATAGCACACATAATTTTTTTTTTTTTTTAATATAAAAAAGGAATATGTCCTTGTTAAACAAGTACATATACATCTTCCTACGTTCCCTAAACTAAGCATAAATGCTTGTCCTATAGGTGAACGAGATCGGTCGAGGCAGGATTCGAACTCGCGACCACTGGATTACTAACCCAGCGCGCTAACCGCTCTGCCATCCACCCATCCAAAAAAAAATACATATCTATTTTATACTTTCTTATAAAAATACAAATATGTAGATAAAATCTTAGATTGTTAGGAAATAAGCCATTGAATACAAATAATCAGTTCTAAGAATACACTTCAATCAAATTCGACTAAAGTCAATTAAACTTATATATGTAGTTTGACCTGCATGGTGTTCTCAAAATGTCATAGTAGGTTATACGCCTTACGTAATAATACCCCATTCGTTATATGCCATACACACAAAAATATCACTATCATGCACTTTCTCCATGATGTCCGTCGAGATGTTGATAAAAATGTGCTTCGAAAATTTGACAATTATTTTACAGTAGGTACCTAGTATCTGCAGTAAATTATTTTGTTTCGTATACAGCTAAAAATTGAAAAAGCAAGTCTAACCTTGAAATGATTTTGTATAATTTAAAAGGCGCAACATATAACTTATGTTTATTTTACTAACGTAAGTACATAGATATTATTAATTGTAGATTCTTTGAGATAGTAAATTTTATTCTCCCTTACAAAAAAACTAAATTAGCCATCACAAGTTTGAAGCAGTGAGAAAGATGCGCATGTTGAGTTCTTAAGAATTAATTAAAAAGTGAAAGTTTCTTTGCAGAGAATTAAAATTTCGGTTCGCAAAATAATATTTGTTTTGAATATTCAAAAACAGTATTTTTTTTCAATTATATTTTTTAACAGTAATTAGTTGTACAAAAAATATATCCAAAATATCCTAATCATATTGCTTACAAACACTTATTATTGACCGTTACTATGCGAGTGTCTTAGGTTTGAATCCCAGCTGAAGAAGAGATAATTTAATGATTTCTCACACAAGTGTTTTTCTTGAATGTAATAATCATATTTAAACACTGATGATTTCCAATAAATAATCATTTTGGTACTAAATTACCTCAAAAAAAACTTGTCGCAAAATTATATTCGTTACCTCTATTCAAACTGTGGATTCGTTCAAGAGAATGAAATTCTTTTGAAAGAAGAGGCAGTTTAAATCCAAGACGCGTGTATGAAGGAACATTTTGTATGGCGTAGTGGACTTTTTGAATGCTAAAAACACCAGCTTCGCAGCATATATGTTCCGATACATGGATTTACTCAGAATCTGGAGTAGAACATTTTATGTGAGTTTTGTGTGTCTGTGTGTGTCTGTCCGTCCCCCCTTATAACTTTTGATCCGCTCAATTTACAGAAGCTAAAATTTAAGAATATATAAAAAGATATAGGTCTAAAAAACTATTATACTCAGATATATGAACTTTTGTTTCAGTCAGGGGTTATCAACTTTTTAAATTTTGGTTTATTTTGCCATATATCTCAGAAACCATAAAAGCTGGAACGCTGTAAATTAGTTAAAACATAGATAAATACAAAATCTCAAATTAATTTTTTCCAAAAAATTCCAGGGTTTCTCAAACATTTTTTATTAAGAAAAATATTTTTTTTATGATAAATTTATGAGTTTAACTGCCTATATTTCCAATTTTTTTTTAAATATCGAAAAAAGCCGAAACACTCCAACTTTAATTTTCTAAAAAAATCTTAACATTGTTTTAGCACATCCCAAATTTTTTTTAACAATTTTTATAAAAATTGAATTTAGTGACGACATTGCTTCATACAATTTGTATGGCAGTCGCCTATACACAATATGTAAGAAGACTTAGGGCCGGTCTTATAAACGAAAGACCAAATATTCGTAAGTATGTTAACGAATGGATGTTCCTAAGTAGATATTACTATCGGTGGTATTATAAAACTATTTTAACTGTCCGTTTATTTGACAGTTACAGTCTAATTAGACTACAATGGATTTTCAATAGATTTGTAATGGACCATAATGGATTGTAATGGATAAAGCGGTGCTGTCATTTTGAGTGTTTAATTTTTTTGCTTACTTCAAACAATATCAAAAATTACAAAAATGGTGATAATCTTTATTATTTAGCAAGAGCGCTGGATTAGCAATTCAGTGGACGCGGGTTCAAATCTCGCCTCAACTGATTTTGTTCACTTATATCACAAGCATTTATGCCTAATTTATGGCATTAAAATGAAATTTATAAAACTTAATGCATATGTAGGTACTAGTTACAATTAATTATTCATTCATTTTTTTATAATTTTGTTTTTTTTATATTTTATTTTTATTTAAAGATTAAAAAAAATAATTAAAATGAAATAAAACGAAATTCAGTGTCATCCATGTCAAACACAAACTTGAAATCAAATTCGTTTCGGTTATTCAAAATCACTGTTGACCGACATTATTTATCGAAAAAAAAGCAATTCAATATAAAAATCCAAAAAATATGAAACAGTATTTTTCAAAATATTCGTAATATTAAAAATGTACCTCAACACAAAAAAAACAAGTGTGGTAAAACTCAATCCTTCCATAACTTATCGTTAACGAACGCTTAATCGGTGGTCCGACCGTCGGTAAAGGCTATCGGTAAAATTTTACTAAAATTTAACTAACGGATTGTTATAAGACGAAATATAGAGCATTTGTATCAAATTTCGGTTTGTTTGGTCTGAAATCTAACTAACGGACGTTTATAAGACCGGCCCTTAATAGTTTGATAGGTACTTAATCTCCAAACATACATACAGAACCATCATGCTGTGTTCATATTCCGGGTAGGAAAAGAGGACTGACCTCCATACTGTCCTATCTTGACATATATACCAAAATGTGTTATAATTTTCAATAATTTGGATTTATGGGTTTATAGTTTGATTCTTATTCTTCAACTATACATACTATCGCTATCGACAGTTGGACCTCATGTATTACATACAACTAATGATAAAAATGATTGATGTCATTAGGTAAGTATGTGATCGTTTGTAAAATTAAATCACTTTCTATATGAACACTCATTTCAAAATTTGTAAAGAAATTTTAATATAGTACTATAACCACAATGTGATAACCAGGATAAAAATGCATACTTGCAATGGATATTAATAACCTTATTGATGTTTACATAAGTTCAACGAAGGATTTGTTAATGAATGAAGCTTAAGTATTCAATCAGAGGCAAAGTACAAGAATTGAATTTGTATCGAGTATAATCCTCGTTCAATGGTAGGTAGATAGGTAGATAGTACAAACAGATGTTGCGGTTGAAGCTTATCTTGTCTGAGTACGGATTAAGAATGTAATACCACTTCTTTCCCAAGACTTTATTACAATCTTCTCTTCAATTTCACATGTGTTACTTCAATGCCCCTAGGTTCGTATATGTCCTCGTATGTTCCCAAGATTCAACTGTAACTAAAAAGACTATGTTGATGTTTAAAGACGTTAGCGGGTTATAGAAATTTTATTGGATGGATTTAATATTATGAAACGAGTCTCTTATGGAATATGATAAAGCATTTAATATGTTACTATGATCTGGCCTCAATCTGAGTCTTACAGATTTATTCTAGGTAAATACTTTGGATATTTGAATATTTTATAACTGCATATATAGTAAATTTATTTCATTTTTGCATTGTATAATATCAATAGTTTTAAATGAGCAATCACAAGAACCTGTAAGCTCCTCCTACATAATTAATCTACAAATATAAGTAAAAAATTTCAAAATAGTCAAAAGCTAGTAAATGCCCTAACAAGGTGAAATAGGCCTATCGCCCATAATAAAAATCTATGTAGAATCAAAATGTGGTTTTCTTTTAATTATAAATATAACTTATAATGGAATTCTGCAATATAAAAACTTTGTCGATCATTATCATCCACATATTCATGCCATTCCTTTATTTTCCCTACTATTCATATCCATGTATATTTTATGTATATTTTTTTGGTCAGTCGTTCGTTGTTAATTCTTTAAAAATGCCCAAACCATCTCAGAAGACTCACTTTCATTTTACTTATTACATATATCCATTTTTATCTTGAAGTCTCTCCGTATGTCCTCATTTTTTATTCTACATGTCATATACCGTTATGTTACATAAAGTCTTCTCAGTGATCTGATTTATACAGCATTTCTTCTATTTTCATGCGTCTTTTGGCAAATCTAATGGAATGGAATGGGAGACCTGATAAAGATATTAAAAGAAGTGTGACGGTACGACGCCTGTAAACTATACAACTAATAGAAATCGTCGATTTTCTATGGCAACGGCGGGACCAATAACGGGCGTCGAACTTGAATATAAAAGTTTGCTAAATTTGAAAAGAATAGAATTTGTTTTTTAGTCTTCAATCGATAACGAAGAATTTACACGTTATATTTATTTTATTGATTTATTTATTTATTTATTTAATCTTCTTGTACATATAATTAGTACACTGGCGGGCTTATTGCCTAATGGCAATTTCTTCCAACCAACCAGAGTAAATGTTAAATATACAAAACAATGTGTACTATGGAAATTAGTTAATCACATTAAAAAATAAATATAGATAGCAGAAAGAAAACTAATAAAAAAAAGAAAAAAAAAACACAAAAACAAAGAAGATTGCATATAAGAACAAATCATAGCAATGATAGGAAGACTAAGGGATAAGGAAAGGAAGATGCAATCAGGTGTTGTCAGATAAATATTTTTGCTTTAGCCTTTTCTTGAAGATGTTTAGTGAGATAGACGACGTGATATCAGGACTTAGGCTATTTTATAGTCTAGCTGAATGTACTTCAAATGAAGAGCTAAAAAATTCAGAACTATGAATAGGGATAGATAGTAAAGCACGTTCAGCTGATCGAAGTGGACGCCCGTGGCTTGAAAGATAAGTGAATTTATCTTTGAGATAGTTTATAGCACATTGTACACATCACACACACAAATACATTGTGATGAAACTTTCAGAATACAATCTCAGCATGATACTAGTTGATTATTTGCAATAAAAAAATAACCTCAAAAATTGCAAATTCATAACTCCTCACTATATCTCCTTAGAGTAGTAAGGAATAATATAATGTATAAAGCATTGGTGATCAAATAATATATACTGCATAATTTATTGCTTTCTGTGTGTCTTTTTGTGTGGAATGGTTTGATAATAATTTCACCCTTCACTCGTTACTTTAACTTCGGGGTACCGTGTTAAAATATCCCCACTCGATTGTGTTTAGTTTAAATTGAATAAAATTTTATTTGCTAGTCGTGTTGAATATCTCTGAAATGTCGGAAATAGGTGATTCTAGGCGCTGACTTTAATTAACTTGGACAAAAGCCAGAAAAACCTTTTTAAAAATCACGTTTATCTTAAGCCCATTCTGGTTGGAAATTTTTCAATTTGCAGTTAGGAAAATCCGTTAACTTGATATAACAAAATTATTTTCTCATCTTCCCACTATCAAATTTCAGAGGGATGGACTAATCGTTAAATAGTTATCAAATCTTCAACAAGACAATCACTCAAACTTTTTTATACACGATCATGAGACTATGTACTTTTGGAATTTTAAAATCACCGATCATCTCTACAAAATTATTTATGGTTCAAATTTGCGAATCAATTCTACAACATGACATTTTTATTTACAAAGGACAGCACACAGTACATGCATACAATTATAAATTAGAAATAAACATACATACATATCATTACTCCATGTCCCTTACGGGGTAAGGAAAGAGAACCGGGCGCCATACTCCTCTATTTTTGCACACATTCCTGACTTCCTTTACATCCATGCATCGTTTCATACATGGTCGTCGATTGTTAAAGCTTCTTATGTTTCCTTCAAAATATCATGGTTATGCCATCCCTTTCTGGGGCGGCCGCCCCTGCTATTCACTCCATCTCTTACCCCCATGTATATTTTTTTGGTCAGTCATTCGTTCAATATGCCCAAAACGACACCTTTATTTCGAACTACTACATCATTATAAAAAAAATAAAGCATTAAATTATTAGAACAGTAACAAATTACAAATTATTTTAAGATAAACTCAAGACACTATAAAAAAACTCTCCCTCATATTCCATACCATTCTATAAAATTGCTTTTATTGTGGCTCATTTTCATTTTTCTATGTACCTATTGTAATTTTAATGTTGGTGTTTTCTTGATTTTGTATTTTTTTTGTTCTTTCTATATTTTGATCTGAAATTGTGTCTTTTTTATATGTAATTGTTAATTGATTTATTTTATATATTTTATAAGATTTATTTTATGTATTTTTTGTGAAGTATTCATATAATGTAAGCAAAGAGCTGCTGCTTTCCTAAACACAAGCTTCTAGGAAAGGAAATATTAATATGTTGATATATGTAACTAAATATATGTAATCGTATATATTGTATAATGAATAAATAAAAATAAAAATAATTAAAAAAACCTCAGGGCATTCATTTTTATTTTATTCATAATATAAACATAAATACGTACATACATACATACCATCACTCCGCGCCGTTTCCCTTTTTAGGGTAGGCAGAGAGAACCGAACGCCAGACTCTCATATATTATATACATGTATTGCCTCATTAACATCCATGCATCGCGTCATACATGCTCTCCTCTTATTCTGATTTCGCAAAAAACAAACATATGTAAATACAAATAAGACGTGTAACTCATTCTTGTACGTATTTTTTTCACTTTTCGATCAAGAAAACACAATATTTTCTAGTTCAAATGTACGCTATAATCAAACTTATATTATCAATGTTTTTAACAGAGTTGTTGGTAGTTGAACCAATGACCAAGGGATTATGAGTCAGATAATTAACTAACTAAACCACGACGACCGACAATTTTGTGATATGTGTACATACATACCATCACGGCATATCCCAAAAAGTTGGGTTACCAGCGACAGGTGGGCGGGTGTGCGTATACCAATACACACTTTATTAATTAATATATTATAATATAATATATATTATTACTATAAATAGTACACATTAATCGTTATTCAATTTTTTACTCCTCGCTAACCCAAGAGGATACTGTAGGGAGTTATGAATTAGCAAATTAAAGGCTAGTTTTTTATTCCAGATTATCAACTAGTATCATGTTGAGATTGTATTGTAAGTTTCATTACAATATATCTGTGTGTGTATATTACATATGTGCTATGTGCTGTGTGCTATGTACGGCGTGTTTATTCTACTTTATCGATTATAGACTAAAGTACCTACTCATTCGATTATTTTAAGGGTTTGCATATATGTGTATATAATACCCACTTATAGACCCCATAAGATTTTGAAGGATATAATGCTTCTCAATTTTTTAAACGTTCAAATATTTCAACGTAAAACTCAAGAATCTTGAAATTTGTTATTTTTATTTTAAAATTGGTAAAAGGCACATACCTAACTTTTATAAAATGAAAATGAAGAATTTTCAAGTTTTCATAATAAAATATTTATATCAAAAATAATTTTACAAAACTCATTTCATGAAAATGTTTTATACGACATTTAAATACTGTGGAGTAATTGGTAATGAGGAATCGAATATTTTTATTATTGCATATGCGCAAACATTGGATTTTTTTCCGTGTCGGGAGTCAAAGATATTTTTTAACAGATTTTTAATTATCTCAATAGAGACGAAGTTGGAATATTTATTGTAGGAGAACCGGGAAATCAAGGCACCTACAGGGCTTACGACCTGTCATCGGCTGGTTTACGTGATCACTTTATGCGCTTGCGCAACTACTTCTATGCGAAAAATGCATTGTCACCTCAGATATAAGAATTGTAGCTTTCATTATTTACAAAAAACCAATTCTCTCAATAGATGGCGTTACAACAAAATAAATAAAAAATAATAATATTGTTGTTCATAATTTCACCCATAGATGGCTGTAGTAAAAATTCCTTATTTTCAAGCGAAAAGAATTTCAGTATTACAATATATAGAACTTTCAAAAATTGAATTGATAGGGATCTCATTAAAAAGGCATAATTGGTGAACGTTGCGCAAGCGCATAAAGTGATCACGTAAACCAGCCGATGACAGGTCGTAAGCTCTGTAGGTGCCTTGATTTCCCGGTTCTCCTACAGTAAATATTCCAACTTCGTCTCTATTGAGATAATTAAAAAACTGTTAAAAAATGGTAATGAGGAGTTTAGCGTTGTCCACAGCCCACTCGTTTTTCTCTTGTCCTATCATAAATAATACAACAAAAAAATTCGATGCCGGTTGTCAAAATTAAAAGTCGTTGAAATGACACCACGGTAAAATTAGCGGATGGAAAATATGTAACGAGTTGCATATTTTTATTTAAATAAAAGTCTATTTGAATGGATTCCTCTTCACTGGAAATGAATGGAATTCAATCCAATTATATTTGTCAATAACTTTTTGTTATTCAACGGGATGTTTGTTTGTTTACTTTCACTGTGTTCGGTTTCAACTATATGTAGATGGTGTTTGGAATATATATTATATCACTAACTAAAGTAATACGCCAAAATAAACCATACTGTATAACATCTATATAATATTATCATGTCACAGTACAAAGCCAAATAAAATATTGTAGTTTCGCTTGTAGCAGCACGTCATGTATAAATAGAGAAGCCAAAATGAACACACAACTATCGACAAATATTTTATTTTATAAAGAAATACCCACATATGCTTTGTTTTGAGTAGTAATAATTGACGTCAAACGTTTTCAATGTTTCGAGTAAAAAATATATCTACTTAAATCTGGTTCGGTTCCCAGCTGACTAGAGTTTTTTTATAAATATTGTTTATTTCTACCACCTATGAAGAGACTAGTTTAGTGACTAGCTTCGTCTCAATAGAGACGAAGTAGGAATATTATAGAAGAACCAGGAACTCAAGGCACCTACAGGGCTTGCGACCTGTCATCGGCTGGTTTACGTGATCACTTTTTGCGCTTGCGCAACCTTCGCCAATTATTTTATTTTATTTTATTGATTTTAAAGAACCAACAGTTTACAATATGAATTTGCAATAGGTATAATTATATTAACAGGATATAAACCTTTTAAAAGTTCTTTGTGAAACAATTTATCCATGTATATTTGGATAATGTGTAACAATTCACCTGAAAATAATGAATTATACTATTGCCATCTATGAAGTAACGAAGAAAAATTTTTTGTAACGCCATCTATTGAGAAATTAAATTATTTTTAAACAATGAAAGCAACAGTCCTTATAAATTTGGTGACGGTGTCTCGCACAGATGTCACCCCTGAACTGCGACAGAAATAGTTTTAATAATATTATTTTCAATATTTTGTATGCATGTACGGAAATTTTGTCATCCTTTGAGATGCTTGGATCGGACACTGCTGATCTAAATGTTTTATTTATTTTATTACCTGCCATAACTCTTTTGTAACATACATATTTTGTACTAGGGTTTGATATCCTGGTATGCAGTTACAAAATAATTCAGCTAGATCGACACTTTACTGATACACCTATGTTAACTAAATTTTTAAGTTATTTATTTTACTTGTTAATTTTGTCGACGGATAATTCGTGGTGAAACTCCATTATACTAGGTATAAATGAAAACACTAATTAGTTTTAGTTTCACTATTTAAATAGTGAATAGTGAAACTAAATAAATAGTGAAACTAAAACTAATTAGTGTTTTCATTTATACCTATTATTTATTTTATTTATTGGCAGAATACATCGTTTTTCTATAGAGAATAATGAATAATATGAATTGTTTTCTGATTTTTTTTGTCGAAAAAATCACTTTGTTTATTAAGATTTAGAGAGCAGTTATCTAAGGTGTGTGTTGAAATGTAAGGAAAACTGAAATATGTTGCCAACCAAAACGTCAAACGGGCGATATTCCATGACTCCATCTAGTATATTATAATAAACATCTATGATGTATGTACATTGTAGGTATATGCTTTTTGTTTCTAAAATTAAAATATTCATAAATAAAATTAAATTTACACGTAATTTAAAATTTATTAGTACCTGCACACAATTCAAAATGATTTTTGAAATGTTTGTTTAATTATATTGAACAAAGCTTTTATATAGAGACGTGTAATTACGCCATTTGTAACGGCCGTTGTTCGCTTCAAATTGGATTGTAAGCTTTCACAGAATGCAATTATTTTGTGCCAAATCATAATATGCAGCGTAATTACGCAACTCAATTTTCGCGTTGCAATTTGCGCTAGTGCGAAGGCAGCTTTATATCGCGAGAATTATTATATATTTTTAGGAGAACGTAACACAAAATAAATAATAAATGAGATTTATATAACAGTTTGTCATAATTCATTTGTTTTCTCAATCCATATCATCGTGGTATATACTATTATTATTATCATTTTATTACTCTTTATCACACTATATTTATAATGACAACAATACTGTTTACAAGATTACTGTTGCCCAACTAGGAAATCCTGTTTTAGGGATAGCAGTTTACAATTTTTAGTGACAATTTAAGCAATTATGAACCAGCAGGCTAAGTCTGTAAGTAGATAACGCCTCGAATTTGGTAGTCACTAAGCAGATAACGCCTCGTATCGTTCTCGCCCACTTATTTGACGGCGAGATTGGGTCGACATCGAGTCGAGAGACGAGACCTAACGCCGCCATGTTGAATTAAATGTCATTTTTTAAGCGAACAATGCCGAATTTCATATTTATTTTGAGAATAATTATGTAAACGGGTTAAACAACGCCATTTAAGAGATTCTTCAAACCCTTTAAATATTCCGTGTAATTCATTTATTGCTAATTACCGCGTAACAAAAGTTTTATATGGTTATATATTTATTGGAAATATGCGTCCGTAAATGTTTTCCGTAGGTATAGATTTGAAATAATTTTTGATTTTGAGAAAGTATTCTTGTAAGCGATATTATCACATATGTATTTTAACACTTAACAAAAGAAAATTCGGCATAGTTTTTAGTAAAAAAAACAATACGCTGCTGTCATCACACTTGATAAATTTATCGAAATATAAGTAAAAACAACTTTTAAAATTACTCTCAAAACATTCAATAAACACTGAAACTTAATTTAATCGTATTATAACTTGCTTTCGTGCTTAAAAATATGACCATATGATATTTATTTAACAAATTTAAGTAAACAAATTTAACATTTATTCAAATCATGGGGAAAATATTGTGTATTGCCATAAATGATAATTCAAAAATGTACCGCAAGCCAGCCTAACGGCGACAAATACTAATAAGTGCATTTACGAACTCGACAACGCTTAGTGACTACAAATTGTCGTCACGGGCGTTAACGTGGCGAGAAGAGCGGCGATACGTTGTCGGATCGACTTGGCCTGCAGGTGATTTTTTCCGTTCTACACAAAATAGGTACTTATACAATCTCAAAATTCTGCACTCACAATCATTACCTCCACAAACAAATGGGCTCACACAAAACAGACTAACCAGTAACCAGGTCCTATTGTCCGTCATGATACCTGTTATAAATCTAATCTCTGACGCGATTTTTATTTCAGAACCATAGAAAGAGACTAGTTAACACTAGAGCTGGAAAACGCACTTATCATTTTACCAATGCCGGATGAGCTGTCAAATTTGTCATTATCGCGATAAAAAATAACAAATAGTGTTCAAAATCATAAAAGTAGATAAAAATATGTTGACATAGGTATATAATTTATTTGAAAAATGTGAAAAATGTGGCTTGACAAATACGAATACATAATAAACTTATTCCTAACCTCAAATGGCAAAGGTGTTGATATTTTTTTCCTGCTACCTATTTCTATTCAATTTACAAAGCAAGTCGCTCACGCGAGTCGTTATTATAATTAAAAACTAAATATTTTTAATACTATTTATATTTTCTGTTGAAAATTTTCGCGTTTAATATCAACTTTGACAGCTCTTCCGACATTGGTAAAATGAATATTGCGCTTTCTAAGGTCTAGTTATCTTTGTTGGTGTAGTTAATATGAATCACGTGCTTCCCAAATCAAATCAAATATTTATATGTGTTACTCAAAGAGCATCGCAAACAAAATACAAATATTATAAGTTATGTTATTTTGACACTTAAAATCATAATTTATTTGCATATATCATAATATGCAACGTAATTAAACAACTCAAAATTCACATTGCAGATTGTGCCCGTACAACAACACATTGTGGCTAAACGATGATTAGCACTAATATTTCCTTACTCCCCTGTTGTTAATATCTTGTTTTTTTGCTCTAGAGGTAAATAATATTTTAATTAGGTTAGTTTAGGTAAATCAAATTCTTCAATAAATTTAGAAAAATTACTAGGTTGTAATAGTTTAAACATCTGTTTATATAATTTATTATTATGTGCGTAATTTGTTCTGCAATATGGTGTATAGAAAGGCTTTTAGTTCTCATTGGGCAGTTGAAAGATATTTTTTTGGAGTAGGTAAGAGCTATCCACAAGGTTATTCAGTATTTTGTAAAGCAGATTGACATCAGATATCTTTCTTCTTTTCTCAAGGGATATAAACCCATGTAATTTTAATGATTGGTCGTAATTATAGCCGTAAATTTGCTTTCTAAAATTAATTATGATAATATTACGTATTCAAACGAGGTAATAGTGAATTAAAATAGATCTCCTTCATAAAATGTCAACTTTCGAAGCCTGCTGCGCGTGTCCGGAGAGCCGAAAACTATATGAGAATCAGTTCCCTCCAACATCAAGTGAAAATGCGTCCGTGTGATGGGTGCTTTACATCGCGATACCTTCTGTTTTAGGGTACATAACACAAAATAATAATAAGTAAGGTTTATTTGACAGTTAAAGTCCTAATTCATTTGTCATAATAATTTCGCTCGAAACACCATCGTGTCACATTAAGCAGTCCATCATTTGAAGACAAATTCACTAACACCATGATGCCTATGGATAAACAATGAGAAGAATGACAACGGAAGTATTATGAAAAGGTTTTACAATTAGTAATATTTGCGTTGTTCTGTCGTACGGTTTAATGGAAAAATAAGGGTGGCTTTTAGGGTGAGTTTCCGCTAATAGCTACTCGTTGTATACAAAACTTTTGTCATCTTCAACGATGTTACACACAGACAGACAAACTTGACAGACTTATAAACGGTAACTATATTATATTAATTTAAAATTCTTATTGTGAATTTTGGAGTATTAAACGCATATCTCTCAGTAAATTTATATTAAACCAAGAAATATTATTTTTTTTAAGTGCGGCCTTAAGAAATTGTAGCTATGAGGTTGAAAATAAAAAAAATATATGACTGTGAATTTATTTATTTAATTCACGTATCATAAAGGCGGCCTTTTTTTCGTAAGACACAATTGTATACTGTATTTAGGTTTAGATCATAAGTTAAGATGTTTAGGTTATAAGTCAAAGTATAAGGTGTTAATTCCAAACGCTAAAGTCTCAAATAAAGGTCTTAACTTAAGGTCTAAGGTGTTTACGTCATAAGTTAAGGTGCTAAGGTCATAAGTCATAAGTTAAGGTCTAAGGAGATTAGGTCATAGATCAAGGTATAAGGTCTTAAATTAAGGTCTAAGGCGTTAAAGTCATAAGTTAAAGTCTAAGGTGTTAACGTCATAAGTTAAGGTCTAAGGTTTTAAGGTCTTAAATTAAGTTCTAAGGTGCTAAGGTCTGAGGTGTTAAGGTCATTAGTTAAGGTCTACGGTGTCAATGTCTTAAGTTAAAGTCTAAGGTGTCAGGTGTATTAATAATCTTTTTTTATAAAATTTATCAGTAAAGACAAAGTTAAATAATAAGTAGAAGGAATATAATTAAGATGGGTCAATGGCAGAGCGGTTAGTGCGCTGGGCTAGTGATCCAGTGGTCGTGAGTTCAAATCCTGCCTGAGTTCAAATGTACTTGTTTAACAAGGACATATTCATTAAAAAAACTCATGTATGTGAAAATAAAATAATGTTTTGCTCTTAAAATACAGAAGTTATTATATTACCTAATATCACAATCAAAATTAACAATACGAATTCTACAATAAACTAAATTTACCTGAAAAGAGAAAACCACATTTAAACCTTTCATTTTCCTTAAGTTATTTTTTTCATTCGAAACAGCAAAACTCTGGTACCAAACAGAAATATTAAAAATCGAATAAATCAAAAAAGTACTAAGTGGGAGACGTTAACTTGGTTTAAAAGCGAATGAATAAAATCATTAGTGTTTAGAAATATTTTAATAAAAATATATATTTATTGAAAATATCAGTGACTCTCCATAGGAAGACGAAGAAAGAAAGAAGATATTTATTTGATAGATGCAGAAGAATATCGTCCATGGTTTATTGAATATATATGTTTTCTTTAGTCTTTTATTTACCTATTACAAGTTTTTAAAGGTATTGCGAAACTGATAAAACTATAATGTCATAATAGGATATTCTTCCCTAGGACAAGCATAATATGATTAATTATCAGAACTAGGTTAAATTAGGTGATATTAGATTATAATATATTGGGGACATTATCATGCATAATATTTCCATGTTTAAGGTCTGGTGTGGACAGCAGTTACAATATATAGTTACTGCACTGACAATATATCACTTATGTTGACATAATCATGAGTCACTTCATATATTCAGATATCATTTTGACAGACATGAAATATGTATACCTATTTAGTACATACACAGAGCGAATAACACACAGTAGGAACTATTGAGGAGTTTGGTGGACGAGCAATATAACTTGACCAATTTATAGTAAATTCTTCTCTGAATTAAGGAGGTTAAAAACAAAAATTAACCAAAGGAGCGATTCGACGGACAGCTTAGAAGTCAGCTTCCCTGTAGTAACTATCAGAGGAAGAACATATTCACGGTCTTCATAAAGAATAAGACGAAGATTTGATTGAGATGATTGCAAGAGTATATTTTTGTTTAATAGGTAATTGTTTGCTTATTCCACTCAAAAAAGTGTAGGTAAGCAAAAAATGTTCAATACTCGAAAAAAATCAAAAACATTTAAAAGTTTTTATTAAAGTTATAGTCAATCTTTGAAAAAAGTTTATCATATTATTATTTTATCTTCCGCTGATAAATAATGTTGAGTCTGAAAGAAAGAAAGCAGCAGGAAAACCTCGCCGAAATTGAGAGAGTTGGAGAGAGTCTGAAAATTCTCAAAAGTTATTACTAAACGGGATATCAAATAAGTTTTTGTGCGAAATTGAAAATTTTTAACATTTTTTCTCTCTCCAATTCTAGACTTTTAACACTTTATTTCCAGGAAAAAAGGTGAGTCCCTTTATGTTGTATGACCTTGTTATTTTACTCTTTCAAAATGACAAAATTTTAAATGTTAACAGTGTTTCCTTTTTATCACACTGTGTCTCTTATAGAGTTAGCAGAGATAATCTTTCGCCATTTTGATAATCACTTTATTAATTTTCTTATCTATTTTTTGGTATTTAAACACCTATATTGGTTTACTTGACAGTCAAAATGGTTAAAAATGCAATACAACCTTCTCCATCTATCTATCACGCGAAGATAGACTTCTTCCTTTTCAGCCTATTTCTATCCACACCTCTCTTTGTCGTGCGAGGTCTCCAAGTCAGCACACTCTTTGTCCACTTATCGTCCGAGTTTCTGGCTACGTGTCCCGCCCATTTCCACGCGGTGGATTATATCAGCTAATTTTGATATTTTGTTCACCGTTTCATTTCTTTAACTCTTAATGACAGACCCACAGTATGGTTCTTTCCGTAGCTCTGAGTGACTCGCAGTTTCTAGGCACGTACATTAGAAAGAGTGTCTGTTTCTAGACCATATGTAGGAACGGCAGCACACACGCTTTATACACTTTCCTTTTCAGGTTTATGGGTGTTTTCCGGTTTTTTTCAAGATGTTCCCATATTTCCGAAAGCAGCCCAACTTGTCAAATTCTTTTGAGTTCAGCATATAAACCTGGGGCAAAGCATTCGACTGGATAAAGAAAATAAACTTATTATTTCATTATCCAATCGAATACGAAGTTTGTGATACGGCGTTATTTAGGGTAGGTAGAGAGAACCAAAAGTCACATCGCGACATATCCACACGTTCTCCTGATATTCTGACCTCTTACATCGCGAAATATCTACATGTTCGCGTTATATTCGGACTTCGTTTATCGCGACATCCACACGCTCTCTTCATATTTCGTCCTCGGAAATCGCGACATACCCAAGACACACACAATCCTGATGCTAACCGCTGTGGCCGTTTGACTTCTGTGCGGTCGTCCTGGGTTCGATCATAAGCATAGGAGAAATTCATTTAAATTAATTTCTCACGCAAATATTGCTTTTCTGGGTTGGATACACTGATTTTTTGGTAGAATTTTTCATATAAACTCGCCACTTGCGCAGGGTGCAAGGAAATGTTTATTAATATTTTATTCTAACCTTGTACATCACGAAATATCCACATGCTCTCCTGATATTCCTTCCTCATATATTCCCATATAAAAGTTTTTTCTTGGCTCATCAAGGACAATTAACAAAGAAGAAAGGACATATACAAACCCAAAATAAATCAAAACATCAACACTTTAGCCCGTGTTTGGCCATATGTCTCACTTCTCCTACTCCACTTATCTATTCCTGTGCGATTTCCCTCCACTGGGGTCCAATGAATCTTTCGATGTCCTCCATCCATCTTATAGGTGGCCGCCCCTGTGGTCCCTTATCGTCTCCCGGCCTCCACCCTACCAGTCATCGTCCATGTACCTACTGTCTCTCATTCTTGCTAAGTCTTCTTCCCATCTCCATTTTTGCTTTGTTGTTCTCTCAACCATATCGGATTATTTGGTCTGACCGCGTATCCAGATATACTTGTAATATAGGAGAATTATTAATTCAGCGCACTAACCACTCTGCCTCCACCAATTTATCAGCGTTGTTTATTTCCTTAGGCAAACATAACATTTTAAGTAATTCATACTAAACTAATTGCATGAAACACACGAGAAGAATATACAGTTGAAGAATATTTACCAAACTATGAAACATTAAATCCAAATTATTGAATATTTTAATATATGTACCGATGTCAAGATAGGATAGTGTGAAGGTCAATTATTTTTTCCTACCCCGAATATATACCCCGAACAGCTCGATGGTACCTATAGGTAGGTATATATATGTTTGTATGCAGATGACGTATAAAGCTATTGAGAGTCCCCGTAGCTATTCTGTATAATGCCATACAAATTGTATGAAACAATGTTGTCACTAAATTTATTTTTTTGATAATTGTTCATAAAAGTTTGAGATGCTCAGGGACCCTATTCTCCAATGTCGCCTATCGATGTCGTATGTGACATTTTATTACTTTCGCACGATTTCTAGAATATGCTATTCTTGAGTCTCACATGCGACATAGTCGAATGAAAATCATTCGAGATTTCGACGAGTGGTATAGGACCACTCGACATTCAATGTCGCATCAATGTCGCATGATTTTATCTGTCAAAAATAGCCGCCATATTACGATTGCCATTGACATAGTACATCAGTGAAGTGTGTTTAATCATTGTTTTTCCAATTTCGTGTTTTTTTTTGTAATAATAATGGCTAGTTTCGACGAGTTGGTTATTCTGTCTATTGAACAGAATCACAATATTCACGGACGACGTAATAATTCCAAAATAGTGGATGCATTCGCACAAAGCGATACGTCTTTCATAAAACACTTCCGCCTCAACAAAAAACTTACAAAGTCCCTTATCGAGGTTGTAACTCCTCATATGTGTTTGCCATCTCGAGCATCTGCATTAAGTGTCGAAACCAAGGTATGTTAATCATTTTTTACTAAACCAATATCTCTCTTATGGGTTTTTTTGTAGACTATCATGAATGAGAAAGTCGAAAGTAAATACTATAAACTTTTGTATTCTTTACATGAACATTTTCGGCGTGAATCACTGGCTTAGAATAGTTCTTCCACTATTTTCATTGTTTGCAAGTGTCCCGTAAGAGCCGGGTAATGGATAACATCTCACATGATTCAGCAATGAGGTTCACCCATTCTGAATGTAGTCCCTTGTAAGGTGAAATGAGACTGTGGGTGAAAAAACTATCTAACGCTTTAAACTATTGCTACACGAGCATTAGAATAATTTGTCGAACGTTCCATTTGTCTACAATTTTACAGATAAAACATATTTTGATTTGAAGATCAAGATTTGACACATTTGGTAAATTTTGAAAAAAGTGGATTTGACGCTCATGGATTCATGTCTTAGCTGATGAAGTTCATTGCGTTTTTATAAACCTACTACATATAATTAATTCATGATTTATATTTTTCAGGTTCTCACAGCCTTAAATTTTCTGGGAACAGGATCTTATCAGTTACCTAGGTGGGAAGCAACATAAATAATAATATATCGCAATCTTCCGTCTCAAGATCTTTGACTGAATTTGTGGATGTACTAAATAAACCAGAAATTTTCAATGCATGGGTTAAATTTCCAAGCACAATCCAAGAGTTAAGGAGTATAAGAAATAGGTAAACTATAGTATTGATTTACTTAAGGTGTGTTGTTGGATGTGTTGGGAAGTGTAGAATCCAAATGGAACAAATATATACTTCAGGTTCGATAATACATACCATCACGCCATATCCCTAGTGTGTAGTAACCAGCAGCATGCATTACCTTCTCAAAGAATCATGACACACACCAACTTTGTCTCACAAAAGGCACTAGATTCAGAATGTGCGGTGAACCTCATTGCTGAACTATATGAGATGTTATTTTGCCCGTTGAATTTTCAATTACATAATAATATGTTATGTGAAATGTTATTCAATAAAATAAATTACTTGTCTGTTACGGGATACCTGAAAAAAAAGTGTTAGTTGGGGAACTATTCTAAAGATTCCTCATAGTAACATTTTATAATACAACCAAAAAACAAAATATTTTTAAAAACATTATATAGATCTAAAAAACTTTTTGTTTCAGGTTTTATAGAAAGTACAATCTGCCAGGTATAATCGGATGCATCGATTGCACCCATGTTGCAATTGTACCGCCAGCAGGAAACAATTTAAATTACCCTGAACATGTGTATGTAAACCGTCAGAGCTACCACTCCATTAACGTCCAACTAATTTGTGATGACTCTTTACAAATATTAAATGTTAATGCTTTGTTTCCTGGTAGTCTTTTTATAGCTAATAATTATTTTTTTACATAGATAATTAATTTAACAACTCATTTCTTGTATAAATTTGTCAAAATTATTATATACCTTTCATTATGGAAAGGTGGTACATATATGAGTAAATAAAGTGTATTGCATTTACTACTGTTTATTATTCTACCTAAATTAAAATTGGAAGGAAAGAAAAAAAATATATATTCAGTGTGGTATAAGAAAACATTTATTACATTATATTGAATTAATAGAGATATATAAACAAAGTTAAATATTAAACGGGAGCATTTAGAAAACTTATTTGAGATACTTATAGAAATGTTACATATGAACAACATAAAAAAATTGTATTAATGACATATTATTACAGATTGTTACTGTAAATTAATAGGAACTTTTATAAAATGTTATTTATAGAAATATAAAAACAAAGCTAAATACTTAAAAGGAACATTTATAAAATGCTGTATTAAAAGACATTTGTCAACAAAGTTTCTATATCTCGTCTAAAAGTATATATAAAATTCTTTATGTATCTATTAAAACCTTTTTGAAATGTTCCTACTAAGAACTTAACTTTTTTTATAAATCTCTGTTAATACGTTTTATAAATGTTCCTATTGAGTTTTTGGCTTTGTTTTTATATCTCTCTTAATACATTATAAAATGTTCCTATAAATTTACAGTAATAATCTGTTAAGTTTCATTACGAGAATTTTTTTGTTCATACAAGAAAATAGTTAATACATTTTGATCAAATTTTGTTTTGTAAATGAAGAGAAGCGTTAAGACATGTCATATAGAAAATTACATACAAGAAAATAGTTAATATATTTTGATCAAATTTTGTTTTGTAAATGAAGAGAAGCGTTGACATATCATATAGAAAATTACATACAAGAAAATAGTTAATATATTTTGATCAAATTTTGTTTTGTAAATGAAGAGAAGCGTTGACATATCATATAGAAAATTACATACAAGAAAATAGTTAATATATTTTGATCAAATTTTGTTTTGTAAATGAAGAGAAGCGTTGACATATCATATAGAAAATTACATACAAGAAAATAGTTAATATATTTTGATCAAATTTTGTTTTGTAAATGAAGAGAAGCGTTGACATATCATATAGAAAATTACATACAAGAAAATAGTTAATATATTTTGATCAAATTTTGTTTTGTAAATGAAGAGAAGCGTTGACATATCATATAGAAAATTACATACAAGAAAATAGTTAATATATTTTGATCAAATTTTGTTTTGTAAATGAAGAGAAGCGTTGACATATCATATAGAAAATTACATACAAGAAAATAGTTAATATATTTTGATCAAATTTTGTTTTGTAAATGAAGAGAAGCGTTGACATATCATATATAAAATTACATACAAGAAAATAGTTAATATATTTTGATCAAATTTTGTTTTGTAAATGAAGAGAAGCGTTGACATATCATATAGAAAATTACATACAAGAAAATAGTTAATATATTTTGATCAAATTTTGTTTTGTAAATGAAGAGAAGCGTTAAGACATGTCATATAGAAAATTACATACAAGAAAATAGTTAATATATTTTGATCAAATTTTGTTTTGTAAATGAAGAGAAGCGTTGACATATCATATAGAAAATTACATACAAGAAAATAGTTAGTATATTTTGATCAAATTTTGTTTTGTAAATGAAGAGAAGCGTTGACATATCATATAGAAAATTACATACAAGAAAATAGTTAATATATTTTGATCAAATTTTGTTTTGTAAATGAAGAGAAGCGTTGACATATCATATAGAAAATTACATACAAGAAAATAGTTAATATATTTTGATCAAATTTTGTTTTGTAAATGAAGAGAAGCGTTGACATATCATATAGAAAATTACATACAAGAAAATAGTTAATATATTTTGATCAAATTTTGTTTTGTAAATGAAGAGAAGCGTTAGACATATCATATAGAAAGAACTTAACTTTTTTTATAAATCTCTTTTAATACGCTTTATAAATGTTCCTTTTGAGTTTTTGGCTTTGTTTTTATTATCTCTCTTAAAACATGTTCGTATAAATTTACAGTAATAATCTGTTAAGTTTCATTACAAGAATTTTTTTGTTCATATGAAACATTTCTATATCTCGACTAAAAGTATATATAACTTTCTTTATGTATCTCTATTAAAACCTAAATTTTTTCGAACAAATGAATCCGAAAGTTTTTCAATGGCAACAACATGTCTCTCCATCAATGCTAGTTTTTTTTTCATGTATGCTTCTTTGATCTCGATTTTTTTTTGCTAGCTCTACTAGATCTTCTTGCACGCCTCTTCTTCTGGGACGAGGCGTGGTTCTGCTATTGTGTGTTTCTTCAACTGGCGGTATAAGTATTTCTTCTGTTTCAATAAAAGAATCTTCTGTGTCATGATTACCTCCCTCCATAGAACTCTCATTGATATTTTCTCCTATTGTCAGGCATACCTCCGACTCTCTACTTTCAGAATGGCCAACAACTATTATTGGAGTTAACATGTTAACAATGGCCTCTTCTGATTGGGTTAGCTGACTCCCTATGGATGGCCCGCCCCCAGTCCCTCTCCTCTCCCTCTGCACAGCTGCCTCTTTGGACTTGGCTTTTGACCAGAGACTTGTCTAGAAAGAATAAAACAATGATAATATTAATTATACAGTTCAACAAATCTTTATAATAAAAACACTTAAAGAATCTTATAAGTAAACACACATATTTTATACTTTAGGTTTGGACATAATAATACAGTTTAACAAATCTTTATAATAATTTTAAGCACTGAAAGAATCTTATAAGAAAACACACATATTTTGTTCTATAGGTTTGGACATTTTAATGCATAAATGTTCAAACCAACTTTTTTAAAATTATTGAGACAAGCCCCCTGAGTCAAATTGTCAAGCACTGTTCGTAATCGCTGTTGTCTACAAAATAGAAAAATTTTCTACAACAGACGGCAAATCCCATACAAAAAAAGGTTGGTTGTTTGGCACATGGAATTTGACTTAGCGCCAAGTATGTCAAATTAGGCTCTTATTATAAAGATATGATTTCAGTTTTCATTGCTAAGCTTTCTAATTCCCAACCAAATTGAAATCAGCTGTTTACAGTTATTTCTAACTATATTACATGACATGTGGTTTCAAACTAGAACATTATTTTTAATCCTTTTACTTGTCAACACTAACAAATGTTTTTTATAGAAGTACATAATTTTGTTGATTTACTACGTAATTTCTTCTTAAAAACAAACAAACTATATATTCTACTGGTAAGGTTTTCATAAAAACTTGTTTTATAATTACAATAGTATAAAATTACATTTTTCTAATTTAATATAGCTGAAAACATTGTCAATCAATTTATTTAAACGAAAGACTCAAAATCAAAAATACTGCTTACCTTCCGCCAATGTAACCAATCCTTGTTAGCGCCCGGAATTTGAATTAAGTTTTTCAGCTATCTCCATCCACCGCATTTTAGCCGTATGCCTTGTGAAGGTATTGGAGAACTTCCCCGATAAAAGTTCTTTTTCTCCATTCATCAATTCCACCAACATGCTTTTTTGTGCATTCGAACAATAATTCATTTTCAAAACAATTCAAAATACACTTGTATTCGACTTTCGAGAGCGTCACAGCAATCAACACTATCAACAGCAATGAACGAGGAACAAAATACAAAAATTTACCATAGATTTTTGACAACCATAGAAAAAATGACAAAATAATGCATAAAAAATATTTCAAACGCATCCTAAATGCTATGTTGCCGCTACTTTCAAATGACATTTCAATGTCGAACGATTTTCAAGTCGAATGATTTCAAGAATAGACTTAATGTCCAACATACGACATTTCATTCGACATTTTTTAGGCGACATAGGCGTATGCGACATTAATCATGCGAGATTGGAGAATAGACCCCCTGCTTGAGGTGTTTGCTTTTTTAATAGAAAATTAAATTATCTAGTTGGAATTTGGAATGTTTCGGCGTTATTCGATAATTAAAAAAATGCAAATATTGGCAGTTAAACACATACATTTGTGATTAAAAAATCTTAAGAAAAACAGTTCGAGAAACCCTGGAACTTTTTCATAAAAATATATTAAAAATATTATATTTGTCTATATTTATACAAATTTTCAGCGTTCTAGCTTTTATGGTTTAGACAAATGGAAAAATTAAATTCGAATTCAAATGTTGATAACTGAAACAAAAATTCAAAATTCTGATTCTTTCAATTTCTCTATTCAACTCTTTTTTCAACTCAAAATTATATATTGGTGATGGCAGAGCGGTTAGCGCACTGGGTGGTTTAGAAATCCAGTGGTCGCTAGTTCGAATCCTGCCACGACCGATTTCGTTCACCTACAGCAATCATTTTTTTTTTTGAAAGTTTAGGGTTTGTAAATCAAAAGTTATAAGGAACACACACAGACACACTAAATGTTCTACTCCAAATTCTGAGTTAATCCATATGTACTTATAACATTATATTCAGCGAAGCGAAACACCATGAAAAATATAGACCTTACGAGTTTAGACTATTGCGGATATTGGCTTAAAACTTTGTCGATCTGTAATGAGAAATAAATTCCCTTGAACGAATCGCCAGTTGGAATCAATGGGATTATTTTAGGGCCGTATTTGACTAGGTCACCAGGCGACGTCACCGGTGGCATCACCGGTGACCTGACTAGTTGCTGGGCACTAGTTCTTATGGTGCTTATTACATTAGGGTCACCGGTGACATCATCAGCGTTTGGTGACTGACCGGTGACTCTGCCCCGTCACCAGACGAGTCACCACTGGTGACCGAGAATTATCACTTGGTATTGAATCAAATGGCACCTAATACACACAGTCACCGCTGTTGCGTCACCAATGTATTTTTGTGTTCTGCGAATTCAGTTTGTTTGAAGCCACAGTCCTTATAAAGTCCCTGTCCCTGTAGTTTATTTGTAAACAATGAAAGCCACAGTCCCTGTAGGTGCCTCGAGTTCCTGGTTCTTCTACAATATCCCAACTTCGTCTCTATTGAGATGTTAAAAAAGTGTTTGTCAATAAAATATCATTTGACTCCAGAAAGGGAAAAAAATCCAATGTTTGCGTATATGCAATTAAAAAAATATTTTATTAACATTATTCTTCATTTATCTAATATTCATATTATGAAGTGTTTAATTTTATTGAGTAGGTATATGTGATCTTTTGTTTATCTTTGGAGCTAGGACGAGGTGACAGCGCTGAATGTTTGGGGGTTGCCCTCACTGGTGACGTCGCCTGGTGACCTAGTCTAATACGGCCCTTGGTGCATTTGAGAAATGTTCGAGGATATATTATTATGTAGATACCTACTATATTATAGAAGATATTCTGTTTATAAAAGTTACATAAGAGTATTTGATTTTTATTTGTCTTGTTATAGAAAGAATCTCCTTTGTATAAAATACATTTTTGTCCATAAATACACTCCACGGTCAGGTATACTTTATGTCTCGGTATTTGCTTTGTAGGATATCAAAATTTCCTTTGACCGATCAAAATGGCTTTGTAAGTAACCGTTCGACAAACTTAAAATATTTACAGCTGAGCGCCTGCAGACTTGTAGGTATTCTATCCTATTGAATAATGCATCTATGTTCCATATCCTTCGCTGCTTCTTACAATTTCACACACTCTTCCTTCGATCTTTTATCACTTCCTTCATTTCTTTACCATACCAATATTTTATAAATATCACCAAATATCTTGAACCAGGCTTCCGGATGCGCAGATCGCATATCCATTCGAAAATCTTTTTGCTTAGCTTCGTTGGTTTACGTGTAAATCGTCCCCCTTCTCGGCTAAATAATATATTTGGCGACAACTATACCTTTTTGATTGCGAAATCAAAATACCTTTTTTAAAATATTTTTTGATATCACTAAAACTCCGCCAGCACATTAGACAACTTAAAAACAAATTTAACGTTGCCTGTGAAAAAGTAATCAGCTCCAAACTGTAGGTACTCATACAGATAAATATAATTATTTATTGATTATTTATTTAATGATCAAATAAACAGGGCAAACCTAGAGATATTTTACACGATTAACATAATTATAGGTTTATCAAAAAAGTACAAAAATTAAAAAATAATTAAACAAAGCATTTTGGTTCAAAATAAATAAAAAAAAGTATTTTTTTGAAACCAATTATATTTGTTACAAGTATAAATACCTATAAGTGTCGATAAGAAAATTTTACAAGTTTATATTATATGAGTTACAGGCAAAAATATTAATGATTTGGGAAATATATAGCGTGTATAGTTAGATAGATATACTTAAGATGGCACAGGCACTCAAATGTGATTAGCTGTGTTGGCGATTCCTGACATGCTAAGCCAATACTGACATTATCGTCTTAAAACTAAAGACAGGGATAAATAATTATAGTATTGACTAATTTACACATGATTGCTACCAACGCAAGCGGAAGGTATAAACAGTCGTCCCCACCTAGGTATGCTAACCATTCGGCATTATTTCCAGTGCCGTGGCTTGACGTATCGCGAATTCTCCTCGACGTTCTTATTCTGTATTAATTAAATATCATAATTATTAAACGACTAAAATGTAAAACCTTAATTGAAATAAATACTTGTCAGAGTCAGTACTATCTTTCATTATATAAATTATCAGTTGCCCCAATATTTACTGTGTGTAGTTATATCTAATATAGTGATATTGTGTTTTGAACACGAAAATAATCTTCTGATAAAATTTCTTTAAACTAATTAATAACAACAATCTTATAATTAAAATCCATCTCCCTTTTTCTCAAAAAAAAATTCAATTCGCGGGCTCTTTAGTTATCCGTTTAATTTGTTAGATGTAAAACTATAATTTAGCTAAAACATTGTTAAATATGGTGTTAACGCTTTGACTGTTTTAGATTTTTTAATTTGTATTTTGATTTTTTTTTTTTTGATAATTCATATACCTTATCGCTTACTTCGTTTCTGTTTCGCGCTAGCTACATAAGTCACACAAAGCCATACAAAATGTATGGCGGGACGAAACCCACCGCCTCCACTTCAGTTAGAGAAGCGGTGTACAACTCGCTCAAAATTTCCGTGCCTGTACGGCCTTAAGAAAAAATAAACACATAGATTATATTAATATGACAATATTATATTAATATGACTATGCAGTGGATTAAACTTAGGTATAGTTTGAGACGACATATATTTTATTGTACGTCATCCAATAGTACCTATAAATAAAATATTTTTGGTTGAAATAGATCGCCTAATGGCAACAAACCCTCCTTTGTACTTTTTTGATAACATATTATCACATTCTGGAGGCTTACGGTATTAATCGTCTCACAGATCCAGACTGAAAACACAATTCAAAACTGTCTCCACCGCGAATCGAACCCGGTACCTTTGGATCAGCAGTCAGATACTTAACCAACTGAGCCACGAAGGCCGACAATATTGATATAAATAGATTCACGGCCGACAATATAGGTATATAGATTCAATGCTACATACATAATGGGAATCGCAGAAGATCCAAACAAAAAAAGGTATCATCACAAGAGGAAGAAACAGCATCAC
This sequence comes from Molanna angustata, assembly GCA_963576475.1. NCBI lineage: Eukaryota > Metazoa > Arthropoda > Insecta > Trichoptera > Molannidae > Molanna > Molanna angustata. The sequence continues at coordinate 49,746,052 of OY754964.1, read as the reverse complement.
AAGTGATATGCGAATATCCAGCATTACTGGAAACCAGATACAAACACCTAAGAGCTATTTCGCAAAACCTTAGTTCATGGGAGGCATCTCAATTTGCAAAATCTGGGGCTTTATTCAAGAAACCAAAATCCTATTGAAATGACATCCTTAGAAGGAAGTGCATACAAGATCAAAAAGCAATGCAGGTTCGTTAAGGTCCTGTTGACGCCAATATGTCATTATAATTATTGTCGTATTTTCTTATACCAAATGACATATAATATTGTTGCAACTGCTGTCCGCCCTACACCCAAAATCAGTCTCCTTTCAAACCGCGTCCTGTCGACACCACCCACATCTCACCCGTTTTACCGCTCCTCATAACTCACCAAAATTCACCATAATTGTTTTCTTACCGCGTGTGTGTGTGTGGGATCCTAGTGAAAGTTATGACCATCTAACAAGGCAGAGTACCAAGGAAAAATCAAGTAAGTGAGTGTTCCTTTATCCTTCCTTTGCCTTGCAGTGGTTGCAACGAATCGCCCTTTAAAAATACAGTCCACTTTTCACTTCTACTTTATTTTTTTTTTATTACATATTCGCGACTTCAGTTCCCACTCTTAATATTATAATTATTCCCAATAATATATATTACATATTATTTTTGTTGACCTACATAATTTAATAAATAAATCGAATACATTTGTTTCTTATGAAAAAATATGTTAACTTATGCTGTGAATATTACTACCTACATCTATTACTTCACAATTTCAACTCGTATTGAAAAAGTCACAGAAAATATTATGTGCTGATGGATGAAGTACGGTTCTACAATTTTCATTGACTATAAAACACGTCATACATTCTCTTCGATTATGTCTTTTCCATTTTTCACAACCTTTTTCGAATAAGCGATTTTCACAAAAACACGTGTTCAAATAATTCCACGTCACACTTTATGTATTCAGTCTTCTTCTTTACAATAATGTTTTATTTTAAATCCATAGGTTTTACTGAGGTTATATGTAGGTACCTATATATTGTGATGGGTCGTTCTAATCATTTTTACGGATGTATGTAAGTGGTCAGATTAACATTGCCGCAGTAGCAATGTAATTAATTTGATTTAATTTAATTTTTAAAAGTATTATATTTTTCATATTTACTATATTTATATTTACTGCTTGTGATGACTGGGAGTCCACTGCAGCTGACAGGAAAGCTTGGAAAGCTATTGTTCAGGAGGCTAAAGCTCTACCGGAGTTGTATGGCCATCGGAAGTAAGTACTATAATAATATAATAATTAACACATCCTTGCAACCTGCAGAAGTGGCGATTTTATTGCCGTATGGAAATTTGTTCCAACCGACCAGTGTTTCCAGCCCAGAAAAGCAATATTAGCGTGAGAAATAAATTTAAATAAATTTCTCCTCTGCTGGGAATCGAAACCAGGACGCCCGCACAGAAACCGACCGGCTTATACACGGCGAAAAAAAATATAATTATTTTTTTCCTCTGCTACATATCGTATTTAAGTCACATTGGATTTTTTTTCCCTCAATGATGAAATTTTCGACATTTTTTTAAACATTTCAATAGAGACGTAGTTGGAATATTATAGAAGAACCAGGAACTCAAGGCACCTACAGGGCTCACGACCTGTCATCGGCTGCTATACGTGATCACTTCATGCGGTTGCGCAACGTTCGCCAATTATGCCTTCTTATGGAGTTCCCTTATCAATGTAATTTTGATATTTCTATATATTTTGATAATGAAAAACAGAGTTTTAAAATAAGCTGCTTTTACCATCGCCATCTATGAAGTAACGAAGAAAATCTTTTTTGTGTAACGCCATCTATTGAGAAATTAGTTTTTTGTAAACAACGAAAGCAACAGTCCTTATACATGAAGGTGCATGCATGTGCCTTGAGTTCCTGGTTTTTCAATAATATTCCAACATCTTCTCTACTGAGATCTTAGAATTATAAGGTACAGAAGCCGCGCGCAATATAAATTTCGAATTCAAATGTATGACAAGTTTTATTTACATGTGTGTGTGAGGCGGTAGATCTGTAATCGAATCGGTAGGTGTATGTATACTGCATAGAAAAGAGATTTTATGTGTAGGTACTACTATGTTTTCTATGACTGTATTGACGGCCGGGCGAGTGAAACTCAGAACATTGTTCTTAGTTTTAGTTTTCATACTTTCATTGCGCTGACTTGGTATCTGTATCATATATAATCTAAGATTGAGATGTTAAAATTTTTCAAAAAACTATTTTTTTTTACAAGAAGTACCGATACATTGTTTTTTTTTAAATCAAGTAATTGTATAAGTTTTAGTGTAAGATGTATTCCTGATGGTTTATTTTACACATTTCTTGGATGTGTTGAGCGGAATTAACAAACAGAGTTCTAGTGAGTGAAGCATGAAATAGTAATATGATTATTAGAACACACGCCATTGATGACATGACACGAAAATGCTCTGTCATCATTTTAACATCGCATGTTCCTCGATACCTACATCATATCGTCTGCTTCAATTCAACGCCAAATAACTAACAACTTATAATAATATAAAAATATGTATGTAGGTACTTTTTGCTAGTGGTGAAGGTTATTGTGATAATGCCTTGATCTGATCTTAAAAAAATTTCTCAATTTGATTAGGTTTAAAGAAAATTGCCTAATGACAAAAGGCCCGCTAGTGTACATAAACATAAAGTTGAATAAATAGATAAATGTCTGAGTCCTGCAGGCCAAGTCTGTAAAAAAGTCGAGATCCGACAACGTATCGCCGCTCTTCTCGCCATGTTTACGCCCGTGACGACAATTCGTAGTCACTAAGCGCTGTCTAGTTCGTAAATGCACTTATTATTATTTGTCGCCGTTAGGCTAACTTGCGGTACATTTTTGAACTATCATTTATGGCAATACACAATATTTCCCCCATGATTTGAATAAATGTCAAATTTGTTTACATAAATTTGTTAAATAAATATAATATGGTCATATTTTTAAGCACGAAAGCAAGTTATAATACGATTAAATTAAGTTTCTTTTGTGTTTATTGAATGTTTTGAGAGTAATTTTAAAAATTATTTTTAATTATATTTCGATCAATTTATCAAGTGTGACGACAGCAGCGTGTTATTTTTTTACTAAAAACTACGCCGAATTTTCTTTTGTTTAGTGTTAAAATACATATGTGATAAAATAGCTTACAAGAATACTTTCTCAAAATCAAAAATTATTTCAAATTATACCCACGGAAAACATTTACGGACGCATATTTCCAATAAATATATAACCATATAAAACTTTTGTTACGCGGTAATTAGCAATAAATGAATTACGCGGATATTTAAGGGGATTGAAGAATCTCTTAAACGGCGTTGTTTAACCCGTTTATATAATTATTCTCAAAATAAATATGAAATTCGGCATTGTTCGCGTAAAATTACATTTAATTCAACATGGCGGCGTTAGATCTTGTCTCTCGACTGGATGTCGACCCAATCTCGCCGTCAAATAAGTGGGCGAGAACGATTCGACGCGTTATCTGCTAAGTGACTACCAAAACTGTCAAAATATCGACTAGTCGATATTTTGACAGTTAATCTCGACATTTATCGGTCGAGATCTACTTACAGACATAGCCTGCTTACCCATAAGTCCTAGACTAGATTCCAAGTCATAAGTCTACGAAATATGGCACTAGATTCCAAGTCATAAGTCTACGAAATATGGCATTGGGTGCTTTTAAATAACTATTTGATATAGAACCTGTTGGTGTCCCTAGTAGCAATACAAAATATATTTATTCAATCATTCATTCATTCATACCATCACGGCATATCCCACAGAGTGGGGTAACCAGCGAAAGGTGTGCGGGTGTGATTGCCTTATAAAAGGGAGCACAACACATCTGTGTAGACCCACACACCAGTCTCGTCTCACCTAAAAGACACTACATTCAGAATGGGTGGTGAACCTTATTGCTGAACTATGTGAGATGTTATTGTTGCCTGTTGTATTTTCGATTACCCGGCTCTTACGGTACACTCGAAAACAATAATAGAAAAGAGTGGAAGCACTATTCTAAGCCGGTGCCTCACAGCTATTATTACATTAATTGATTTATTTTTATAGCTTGGGCTGTTCAATAGGTTAGTATTTATTTACTAGTTGCATGTACCACATGAGCAGTGGCGGCTCTTCCTAAAGGACTCTCGGGCTCAGCCTTCCCAAACAAAAAAAATCCAAAATATGTATGTCAATAAATCTTGAGAATACATTATTTTTCTAATAATATTTTCCGTCTTACGCCTGTAGTATATTTAGCGAAAGTATTTAAACTGCTTTGTATAGCAAGCAAGATTCTATGAAATATTTCATTCCTCGGGCACAGTCGACTTGTGCCCGGAGAGCCCATACAATTCACGCGACCGTCCGCTGCCGCCGCAGTTCGCCGTACACGCTGAATGTATGCCGATTTAGAGCAAAACGGGGCAGTGCCCGCGAAGGGTTATAGTACATTTTCATTCATTCGTATTTTGTTGTATGTACCTACATTGCGATGGTCGAACGTTAGGTAATCAGTTGCAATTCCTTGAGACTATCATTAATTGATATTACATAGTTTAAACTATAAATCATCCGAAATATATAAGTATTATTATTTAATAAATTGATACCACAATATTACAAAAAAAAATTATATAAAATGTGTAAAATCAGGAAGCAGTCTTGCGGCCGTTGCCAGAAGTTTTTTTTTTAAATTTTGTATAATCAAAATTCATTAGTTGTCACAAATTATTTTATAATTTATCGATGCATTTTATTACAAGCGTTATTTAAAACCTAACCAAATACAGCGTAAATGATCAGGTTCACGTTTTAATTTCCGATAAACAAAAGAACTACGGAAAACACTGATAATTTTTATATACGACAATAATATTATGTCACATATCTGATTTCTGATTCCTGTTGTAAGTTAATTTCTCATCTAGGTATAATTATAATTTTGAGCCCTTCTAAGATTTAAGGTCACCAGCCGCCACTGCACATGAGATCCAACTGCCGATAGCGACAACATGCATAGTTGAAAAATAATTAGGTACCTACCAAACCACAAACCCATAAATTATCCAAATTATTGAAAATTTTAACACATGTTGGTATGTATGTTAAGATAGGACAGCATGGAGGTTAGTCCTCTTCTCCTGCCCGGAATATGAAAATAGCATGATGGTTCTGTATGTATGTTTGCAGATTAAGTACCTATCAAACTGTCTTATTAAGTCTTAGATTAAGTCTTCTTACATATTGTGTATAGGCGACTGCCATACAAATTGTATGAAGCAATGTCGTCACCAAATATTTATATTTATTTATTTATCATAAATAGTTTATACAATCACATTTGTACACATTTTACAAAGGGCAGCACACAGTACATGCATACAATTATTAAAAGGAAATACGCAAAAATACAAATAAGGCATGTACCTCTTATGTGCTATACCTATTATCAAAAGAAGACAATAAATAGTGTGAATTAGTGTGGGTGCGCGCATGAGAGAGAGTAACAATATGCATGAGTGTGTGAAAAGAGATATCTAGAAAAAGTGTGAGTGTGTGGTTGGGTGTGTGTGTGTGTGTGTGTGTGAGGGTAGGTGTGCATTTGTGTGTGTATAGCATATTATACATATCTACATCGCTAGGCATAACCCGTATAGTCCGAGAGATAGCAACGTTTTCGATTAATCATTTTTTTATGGCTGGTTTTTTGATATTTTCTTTCTTAATGAATATAGCTATGAAAAAGGTAATGCTGGCAACTGGGAGCGATTGCAGTGCGCATCCTGTTCATAGGTGAAAATTGCAGATTTTAACATTAATTAAATATAGTTTGTACTTGTACCTATGAAATCCACCGTTTGTGAAATATCTACTTACTGTTTCTGATTTATGTAAAAAAATAAGAAGAAGAAATTTTTTTTTCAGAAATCTTCCCAGGTGGGCGCTGAACAAATCGCCAATTTTCGTTGTGCTCAGATGGATGGTATAAGAACACAAAAAGGACTTAAAAAAACACAAATAATACTAAAATCTGCGATTTTCAACTATACTATGTTTTAATCTTCATGGTACATATTTTTAAAACGGTTAAAGTGAAGAATAAAAAATTCAATGAACATCCCTTTCGCAGAAATATGATTGTTTATTTTTTTCCTTTGGTAGATTAAGACTGAGGGAAATTTCGGGACTTCTGTTTTCCTTAATTGGCTGGTATTTTAATTACCGAAATACCTAAAACTCTTTAGAGCAACACTTAGGCAAATAAATAAATTTGAATGAAAACATTTTCCCTTTGATTGTAATAGATTCCTTGTTTCTCTCTTTCTTATAAAACAAGTGCCTCTTTGTACCAACAAATTGTTTCCAACTCAGTAATTAAATATTCTTAGACGTCATTAAGTGATTTATTCTTAAACATAAGTACCAAGTTATGTTTAATTTTTATTGACATAAACAAACAGACGTTACTAAGTCTGGTCTATAGATCTTACGAGCTCATTTGAGTTCATCAGATGATTTCGCTATTAGTGGGTGTAACAAAATAATGTTATTTAAGTAGAAATAATCAGTCTTACTAATAAAAATCGACTGCACATCCGTTGATCAGTGTTTTAGTTACACATCGTGTAAATTCTGTGTAGCAATTATTTAAAAATTTTACTAATAAACGCTGCGTAACAACTGGGTAGTTGCAACAGACTAAAAACATAAACAAAGAGTATATAATACATACGGATTAATATAAATTAATCCGATAATGTTGTTTTTTTGCATGCGCAGAGACCCCAGCCGCTATCCGCCATTCTAATTATGACGTTTGTCGTGGTTAATATTTATATATGTTTTTTCACATTTTAAAATAGGAATATATATGGTAAATAAAACGAATAATTTCATCATATGAATATACATGTGAACACGTTTGTAGGTATTATAAAGGAGCTGAATTTTTTACTTTTCCCTCCTTAAATGCACAATTATCGAAAATAAAATAATTTATATACATTTTTCGTCATATTATTCCAAGATATAACAATATAAACATGCAGATCAAAATCAAATATGATTTATGATAGATAACAGTAGTTGTCTTTAACCACCGCTAAACTATCTAAAACAGGCGTGCAAGCGTTGTGTAAAAATTTTATGAGAAATACACAGTCGTTAACCAACTGATCTGCAACACAGCGTTTATTGGTAACATTTTTGCCTACACGGGTGTTAAACGGTCGTGAAACTTCTACAACACGTTTATTAGTAAGACTGAATATTTTTTGATTACATTATATATTTAAATTTTGTCTTGATAATGTCCTTATAAACACAATCTTTCATATTATAAAAACGACTTCAAAATTATATAAAAACGACTTCAAAATTAATGTGTCGTTCGGTTTTCTCTGCCTACCCTCATATTGGACATGGCGTGGCGGTATTTATGTATTAAGTAATATTATATTTCATACATTTCGCCTATACAATAAAATAATACATACCATCACGTCATGTCCCTCACGGGGTAGGCAGAGAGAACCGAACGCTACATTGTTCTATCTTGACACACATTCATCGCCTCATCAACATTCATACATCGTCTTATACATGTTCGTCTGTTGTTCACGCTTCTTACATTTCCATCTTTCAGAATATCGTTTACATGGTCGTGCCATCTTTATATTGGGCGCCCCCGACCTCTTATTCCATTCCTGTTAGCTTTGTATATTTTAAATAAATAAATAACTTTGTATTTTTCCCCAATATTTTTTTATATTAACGACCGAACGTTTTCGCCAAGGTGAGTTGGCATTTTCAAGGTCCAAACGAAACTAAAACAATAGATCAAATAATAAAAAAAAGAAAAAACATTATAAAAACCTAATATTAAAATTTCTATACAGCGCTCCCAACATAAACAGATATACAAATTGGAGACGAGTTCTTTATTTGGGTAATATGTCAGACAGATTATCTAACAATATAAAAAAAATTAAAATCAGCTTTCTACACTAATAGTAATATAAAAAAAACTCTTGTTCAACAATAAGGATAGAGAACATAGAATGGATGGCAGTGGAGTGTATAAATTAAATTGTAAAGACTGTGATGCCATTTATGTGGGTCAGACTGGGAGATCTATAAAACAGCGTTTCCTTGAGCATCATAGAGCGTTTAGGGGACTGTCTGGTTATTCAGAAATGGTGGACCACTGCATAGAACATAATCATTCTTTTGGTTTGGGAAATGTAGAGGTTTTGTATTCAGAATATAAAGGATGGAAACTTGACGCTCTAGAAATGTTGGAAATTAATATAAATAAAAAAGGCAACATTGTTAACATCCAGATACCAAAGGTATCGCCATTTCTCCAAACATAAGCTCACCCACATAATGGCAACATTGTATAATTACTGTAACTCCACACACATATTTGGCAACGCTGTCGAGTTATTGCAGCTCCACCCACACATGTGACAACGTTGTAAATGCTGAGTTAAGTTGAAATTTGCTAATTTTTGTTTTAGTTTCGTTTGGTCCTTGAAAATGCCAAGTCACCTTGGCGAAAACATTCCGTCATTAATTTAAAAAATATTGTGGAAAAATACAAAGTTATTTATATATTCATTTAAAATGGATTTCCACTCTGTAAACACAAAAACTCTAGAATCATTTGTATATTTTCTTTGTCAGGCGTTCTTCATTCATTCTCCTCAAGTGGCCAAACCATCTTAATGTGTTAACTTTCATTCTGTTAATTACATCTTTCTTCATCTTACATTCTTTCCTTTCATCTTCATTTTGAACTCTCAATAAATAATATGATGATACTCATTATACATGTAAAGAAAATACCTAATAAGTATTTCTTAAAAAGGATTTATTGTAGGTGTTCTAAATTCGAACACCTATGAAAACATGTGAAATGAATTTTGATAAAAATATTGTATTTTAATTTGACAATTGAATAAGAAACTTCAAATGTCGTTTCCTGTAAATAATTATAAATAATTAAATATTCAGTGCAACAACAAAGAGTTTCATTTGTCAAGCAAGATAAAAATAATACTAAGTACCCTTATATACATATTACAGCCGCCTTTGAAAATTGAAGAATATGATGTTTTTCCTCATAAGTCCTATCATGAGAACTCGATGAAACTTATATATGATCTCTTCTGAAGTACTCCTTTCCTACAAGAAAGGAATCATTTAAATCGGATAATATGGTAAAGAATTACTATCGCTGAAGTGAAAATTGCAGAGTTTGGCGATTTTCTCATGGATCCCATGGTCAGATCTTGATCAAATTGAAATGGGACCAATTGGAAGATAATCCCTATCTAATGAAAAAAAAAATCACCGAAATCAGACAACGTTATATAAATCAATAAAAAAATCACGTCGAATATAACCTCTCCGTTTTTGGCGGTTACAAATGGCTATTATATCGTAGAATCAAAAACATACACATTGTTTTTAGTTTTTTGAATTAACATAATATGAATAATATTGGAATTTAACATAATATGAATAATAACGAACTAATTAAAATAAATTTGGTTGGATAATAATATATTACATTTTAATGAAATTGGTTTGAATCTAACTATGTTTTTAATTGTTTATTCTACCATAAGTTAAAATTTGAAAGTGAATAAGTACAACGAGGGGCGTTTGTAAATTAATCATCCGAGTATTTTTTTTTGTTTCCCACCCAGAGGATATTTTAATTACTCACAAATAAAAAGGCACCCAGGGCCACGTGCCGTGAATTCGCGACAGTTATAAATTATAGACACTGTCTCAATTTAGTACCGGACTAAATTTACGGGCCGCTCTGCAAAATTCCACAAATTGTGAGTGTAAATAACCTCTGTCTAAACTAAAGACTTTTTTATCTAACACAAATATATTTGTAATGAACACGTCAAGTTCTGTGTTCAGAGTTGATCCACGCTAAGTATGTTTAAAACTTACAAAAGTTAAAGTGCCTTCGGCGAGCAATGAAGAAGCAAAATGTTGTTCGTCAATTGGATGGAATCAAAAATGAGGAGGTTACACATCGAACAAAGGTTGCTGACGTTGCAGAAAGAATTGCATGGCTGAAATGGCAGTGAGCGGTGCACGTGGCGAGGCAAGACAGTATCAGATGGTCACCTGGAATCCTGGGGGGCAAGTCTTGTCCAACCGGCGAAATCAAAACCCTCGTGATTACCCACATCATGGATATAAATATCATATGGAGTTCTATGACATCTAATAATATTATAGAACTCCATATAATAATTATATCCATGATATGGGTAATCGTGAGGGTTTTGATTTCGCCGGTTGGATCAGACTTGCCCCCCTGAAGAGGAGACCCTGGACCGACAAAAGAAGCGTAGATAGACCAATGAAATGGTTGACAGATGACATTGTCCGGCATGCGGGTCGTGGATGACAGCAAATATAATACCAACAATTATGTACCTACTTTTCGTGTGGCCCCGGTAAAGGCATCCTCCACACCCATATGAACAGCGTCTAGATTTATTAGCTTAATTTCAAAAATTTGCCTGATTTTTTCAGTTTGTCAAGATACTAATCATTGGAAAAATTTAGAAAAGGCCTTTGTCCAGCAGTGTATCAAACATAGCTTGGTAGGTATGTTTCAACACAAAAAATATCAACGTCATATATGCGAAAGTCAATTTATTGGATCAAGGGTTAAAGTCAAGAACTGTTGCTTTCACAGTTTACAAACCAATTTCTCAATAGATGGCGTATAAAAAAGTGTCTTCGTAACTTCATAGATTCCGATGGATTTTCAGGTTATTCTCAAGCGAAAAGATTTTCATGAATAACATCGAAGGGGCCCTGATTTCCTCGAGTAGGTCTGCCAACATCCAGAGATCCGTAGGTCGGTCGACACAACATCCCCCGCGGACGCACGTTTAGTTCTGAGCGTTCTGAGCCAGCGTAAATGTGGATAGACATTTGTTGATTTCGAACCAGGGGGGGCAAATCTGGTCCAACCGGCGAAATCAAAACCCTCGTGATTACCCATATCATGGATATAATTATCATATGGAGTTCTATGAGATCTAAAGATATTATAGAACTCCATATAATAATATATCCATGATACGGATAATCGTGAGGGTTTTGATTTCGCCGGTTGGACCAGACTTACCCCTGATCAGTATAAAAATCAGAATAAGAGGCGAGTCATTTTAATTCTTTTTTATGTCATATTATGAACTCCTATTCAATGTAACATATATTATGATTATATTAAAGTTCCTTTTCGAGTTTTTTAAATAGTTTATGTTTTAACGAAAATATTTAAAATATTTTGTGAGCCGAGGAAAACAAAACCAACGAGCAGTGGTGTAGATGTGTTTTGTGTGGGTTATGAGCTCACGAAGAATGTTCGGGTTACGACTCTGTCGAAGGTTATATAATATGCGAAATGTGCATACATCGTACTGACCGTAATTGTACGCACACTGGCTGATATGACCCGCCAGTGTGGATAATACCGGTCAAACATGTTTTTTTTATCGATGATTATTCAAAAAATAACTGAAGCATTGATCTAAATTAAATGATATTGTTAGAAGAATGATTAAAGTTTTGTATTTATTTATTCATTTTTATTAAATAGGAAACTTAAAAGTTATACGATTATAGTGAAATTCCACAGTCAAATCCGTCGCAATAAATTTTTAATCGCTGTGAAAAAACATAATAAGATCTTTTCTGAACCTAGCTTGAAGTTAAAGACATCAGATTTAAATATGGGACTTACTCCGTCTCCCATATATGTAAATGAGCACCTCTCAGCACCTACAAAACAACTATTAATGGCGGCGAAGAAGACAGCAAAGGAAAAATCATATAAATACGCATGGATCAGTCATGGGCGTGTCTTTGTTAAGAAAAATGACGATGCTCTTGCGATTTTTGTCACCCACGAGTCCTTTCTCTCAACCCTTGCATGACTGCTTCTCCACTATAATGGCAAACACACACATACCTATCATTCGTTAACTCTGTATGATTTATGTAATTGCATATTCACCTTGCATATTGTCAATTTTATATCATTGTATTTATATGAACTGTGTATCTGCACCCTTATAACATTGTATGTATTTGAACCACATATCTTCACTTACATAAACATTGCAAATGAACTACATAACCTAATCTTTAATTCGATTTGTTATGTAATATTGCTTCTAGTTATTCTATCTAGTGAAATTTCTAATTATTTATTTATAAATATATCTGCATATCTGCAGTTCTATAACCTCGTATGCACGTGTTCTCACTTATATACAATATCATTTTTTTTCTATTTGCTTCATAATTTTGCTTGTATTTGTTCTACCTAATGAAATATGTAATTGCTTATTTATAAATGTAATTAACATTCTTGGGAATGCTTGCAATGTGATCAACAGCATACTCTTATTAATTTATTACATGTATTATAAAAATCTCTCGCATTATATTAGTGTTGGTCAGAGTTTTTGGTTGGAGGACGATTCCCTGCTCAGAGCTTCTCGGTTGGAGTCAGTTACGGCGCACAGCAAGGTCTTGATAGCAATATATATTTACCATGTTCGACAAAGAAATGTTAAATAACTTTCTTCACTCAAATGAGGTAGAAACCTCAGACATAAAATTATGTCATAATGAACTTTCAGGTAAATCTGCTCTTAAGATGTTGACTCTGAACATACGAAGTATTAACAAAAATTTTGATGAACTCCTGTTGATTCTAGATGACATAAAAGTTAATTTTGACTTAATTGTACTAACTGAGTGTCGACTTAATGACATTTCTGTAACCAAAAGTCTTTCGGGTTATGTCCCGATACACACCAAAATCAACAAAATGCAAAATGATGGTGTAGTAATGTATATTAAAAACGACATTCCATTTAGTACTAATGAAATAGAATTGCCTGGAGCTAATTGTATCACCGTTTGCCTTAAAAATAATGTTAGAGTAATAGGAATATATAGATCACCATCAATACAAAATTTGACAATTTTCTTGAATTCCCTTGATAGAATACTTTCACTATATCGTAATGAACAAAACTTAATTCTGACTGGAGATCTGAACATAAATATCCTAAAAAACAACAAACATAACCAAGCAGACGATTACCTAGACTTACTGACTTCCCATGGACTTAAGTCACTAATTAATAGCCCTACTCGTGTAACTCTCACGTCAAAAAGCTGTATTGACCATATTATGTGCAGGTCAAATAAATCTTGCAACCCCATCATATACCAGAACACTGCCACGGATCACTACACCTTATTCCTCAAACTGAGAGACGGTGAAAAGTATTCTTACAAAAAGAAAAACCTCACAAAAAGAAAAACTGACTATGACTCACTTGAAAATTCCCTTAAATCAGAAAATTGGCTTTCTGTTTATAGCAACTCAGACACAAATTTAAAATTTCAAGCTTTTCTAGCTATTTTCACAAAACATATTAATAATAAGTACTTGTGGATAATTTACGTAGTAGAATTCCATTTTAAATTATATTAAAATAAAACAATTTGTTTTAGATTCTACGTGTATTTATAAGTTCGTCGATAGCTATTTCGCCTTGCTAGGGCATCTTCAAGACTATGACGGCGTGGAGTTTCTGTCGGGTTATATAGGTAGAGGGTTGAGCTTACAATTTTTTTGATTGGTCAGTATCTATAAACAGAATATTAAACAATGGCAGTGGGTGGAGACTATAGTTAGACTTGACAATTGACTGACCAATCCCTAAATATGTTTGTATACAGGTAGTTATATTTGTTTATTGATATAGTTCTAAGAATTTTATTTTATTAGTGGGTTATTTTCTAGGTATAATGTTTGTTTATTTGTGGATATTACAATATAATATGTATTTTGCGGTACAGCTAGATAGAGGTAGTTATATTGTTTTATTGATGTATTTCTTATGTATTTATTTATTTGTATAATGGCTATTCTTTTGATGTTAAAATATTTGAATTTTGAGAGGTTCCAGGGAAGAAGTGTGGTGAAGGTTGGATATGTAGATTATTTTGGTGACGTCTCGGTGGCAGGATTATGGATCTGAAACAATGAATTATTTTGGCAGAATCAAATCTATAGATTGTTTTATTTTAATATAATATTAATAATAGTTCAGAAACTATTATTAACAAATGTTCACATAAATATAAAATGGATTACAAACGGCCTCCTCCTTTGCATACATAGAAGAGACCGAATTCATAAAGCTAGTAAAAACTCGAACAGCCCTATTCAATATCAAAATTACTTGAAGTATAGGAATCTATGCAACAAGTTAATCAAATCCACGAAAGAAAGATACTACAAACAAAAAATAAACGAAAACAAATCGGACTTTAAAAAAACGTGGAATCCTATTAGAGAGGCTACAAATACTCAATTATCTCTAAACACCATTGAGGAACTCAAAAATAATGATACCATTATAAGTTTGCAAAAAGAACCTCAAAAAGTCGTTGATGTAATTAATGATTACTTTGTTGGTGTTGGGTTAAGGTTGGCCTCCCAAATAAATTCAAATGATAATGACAGTAATGTAGAGGATCAACATTCTACTGCCCTTTCCGGACCTAACTTATATCTGACTCCAACTAACGAAGATGAATTAATTAAAAATATTAACGGGCTATGTAACAAATCATCTGTCGGTATTGATGAGATTAGTACAGACATAATAAAATCCTCTAAATATTTAATTGCCTCCCCACTAATGCATATAATCAACCACAGCTTTACTCAAGGTATTTTCCCAAATGCGTTAAAATGTGCAATCATTAAACCCATTTTTAAAAAAGGCGATAAACTTGATATATCTAACTATCGACCTAGCTCGCTCCTTACGATCTTCTCCAAAATATTCGAAAGAATTGTAAAGCAGAGATTAATTGATTTTTTAATAAAACATAATATCTTGTCTAAAAATCAATACGGCTTCAGAGAGAATATGAATACAAGTGACGCCATATTGGCAGTAACTGATTATGTTACCAATAATACTGATAATGGATTCAAGTGCCTTGCTGTGTTTCTTGATCTTGCTAAGGCATTTGATACTGTTTCACACAATAGATTACTCGATAAATTGTCGCGTGTTGGTTTTGTAGGCGTGACCCATGATTGATTTAAAAGTTACCTTTCTGAAAGATCACAGGTGGTCTCGCTTGAGGGTTTCAAAAGTACACCGAAATCTATTACCTATGGGGTTCCTCAAGGAAGTGTTCTTGGGCCTATATTATTTCTCCTTTACGTGAATGAAATGTGTAACTTGCCATCGGAGGGCCAAGTTATAGCAGATGATACTGCACTACTGTTCAAGACTAAAACATGGCAGAATACTTTTAAGCTAGCCTAAAACGGCATAAGAACTGTTAAAAAATGGCTTGATCATAACTTACTATCCTTGAATGTTTCCAAAACTAAGTTCTTAACTTTTAGTCCCACGGAGGCTGGTCAACCCAAAACAAATCCCGAACTTAAACTCCGAATTCATAGCTGTCACTCAGTTGATCTGTGTAATTGCACATGTCTTACAAAAACGAACACTATAAAGTACCTGGGAGTTATCTAAAGTAATAAAGCAATCAAAATGTTAGTGTTTGTGTGTGTGTGTGTGTGTGTGTGTGTGTGTGTATGTGTGTGTGTGTGTTTGTCTCACGCCTTCTGAAAAACCAAGAGCATCTAAAAATCTAATTTATGTGCGAACGTGTACCTGTATACCTGATGCAGTGTCACGCTAAAAATAATGCGATAAAAATGCTGAATTTTAAAAATATTTCAATAATTATTTTTTTCATACAAAATTTTCCAAGTCGTATCTGTCAAAAAAGTGTACATTTTGCACGCAAATATCTGTTAGTTTAAAAGTTAGAAGTACGTATTTATACGAAAAAAATATATTTTCAAGTATAACTTAGCTTTTAAGTGAAAAACATGGTGAATATTTTGTCTAATTATAATGTTTAACTTATTTTTAAAGTAAGCGTTTTGTACAAATGTACATATAACCCCGCCATTTTAATATCTTTTCATACGATATTTAATTTTCCTACCGAATGAATATGTTCTTTAAAATAATATACCTTTGAAATAAATGTGATTATGAAATAATAAAATGAAACACAAGACTTTATAGCAAGTTTTAAGACATACATTGTAAAAGTCTGTTAATTATTAGTAAAGATATAGGCATAATAAAATTGCATAATTTGTATATAATATTTGATATTTCGGACAATTTTCGTTTTTGTGGCTTCGAACAAACCAATGTAGGTACCTACCTACATATCCAAAAAATGTATCGAGCCCATTTGATATTAATATTGGAATGGTTACTATGGTAACGGAAAGATTCTGATATTCAAATAAAATTTGTTATGAATCGAATTTATTTAGAACATTGTTGTAGGTAGGTACCTACCTATTACTATTTACTTACAAATCACACAACAATATACTGATTTCCTATCAGAAAATTGTATGCGATGTGCTCCTAAACCGTTTGTCCGATTACAATGAAACTTTGGTGAATTGTCGAGCGTGTGCCCGGGATGGTTTCTGGATTTAAACTTTTTTCTTATTCTTCTTCTTCTTCGTGTATTTGGTCATTTCACCTATTAAGGGGGAGTATCCTGGGAAAAGAAGGTCCGACTGTCCCTCCATCTCTTCGCAGGTCTTCCAGGACGGTTTGTGGATTTTAACTTTTTTCTTCTTCTTCTTCATCGTGTATTTGGTTATTTTACCTATGAAGGTGGACTATCTTGGGAGATGAAGGTCCAATTTTCCTTCCATCTCTTCGCAGGTTTCTGGATTAAAACTTTCTTCTTCATCGTGTATTTGGTTATTTTACCTATGAAGGTGGACTATCTTGGGAGATGAAGGTCCAATTTTCCTTCCATCTCTTCGCAGGTTTCTGGATTAAAACTTTCTTCTTCTTCTTCTTCGTCGTGTATTTGGTCATTTTACCTATGAAGTTGGAGTATCCTGGGAGAAGAAGGTCCAACTGTCCTTCCATCTCTTCGCAGGTTTCTGGATTTAAACTTTTTTCTTCTTCTTCTTCATCGTGTATTTGGTCATTTTACCTATGAAGGTGGACTAACCTGGGAGAAGAAGGTCCAATTGTCCTTCCATCTCTTCGCAGGTTTCTGGATTTGAACTTTTTTCTTCTTCTTCTTCTTCTTCGTGTATTTTTGGTCATTTTACCTATGAAGTTGGAGAATCCTGGGAGAAGAAGGTCCAACTGTCCTTCCAACTCTTCACAAGTCTTCCAAGACGGTTTTTGGATATAGACTTTTTTCTTCTTCTTCTTCATCCAATTTTCCTTCCATATCTTCGCAGGTATCTGGATTTAAACTTTTTTCTTCTTCTTCTTCGTGTATTTAGTCATTTTACCTTTGAAGGTGGAGTTTCCTGGGAAAAGAAGGTCCTTTCATCTCTTCGCGGTTCTTCCAGGATGGTTTCTGGAACTTTTCTTAACCGACTGAAGGGACGGGATGTAATGAAGGGAAGGGATGCACTAAAGGGCCTGAAGGGACGGGAGGTATAAAAGGTCCTGAAGGGACGGGAGGTACAGAAGGGCCTGATTGGTAGGGACGTAATGATGGATTGAAGGGACGGGAGGTACTGAAGGGCCTGAAGGGACGGGAGGTTCTGAAGGGTCTGAAGCGACGGTTCATGGAGTCTAATTCTTTTTCTTCTTAATTTTATGTAGACCTTACAGTTTTTACACAAACTATTTCCTTTAGTCTTTTTCTTCGTTTTCTTATTTTATGTAGAACTTTGGTGAATTTTATACAAACTATTTCCTATAGATTAATCTTCTTCTTCTTTTGTGAAGACTTTTTAGTCAGTTTTTATACAATCTATTTCAAATAGTCTAATTCTTCTATTTTATGTATTTTTTCTTATTTTATGTAGACCATTGGGATAGTTTTTTATACAAACTATTTCTTATAGTCTTATACTTTTTCTTCTCTTTTTATTTAGACTTTTGGGTTAGTTTTAAGTCTAATAGTCTATTGTGCAGAAATATTATTAACAATATGCATACTTGATGAAAATACATATGTAAAAACGAATGAGATGTGGGATGTGACGATGTAACCTGCACTAGAATCTTTTCAATACTTTTGTTTAATCAAATTTAAACCATTTATATCATCCTTTTTTGAATAATTTTCAACACCTTCATATTTGATTTCGTTGACGATATTTAAAGAATGGGCGTTGTGGCCATTACTGAACTCTTCACAACGTTTATATTCAAATTAAATACTATTTACTATAGTTTAAGTCTTCTTCTTCTTCGTTAATGTAGACTTTTGTGTCAATTTTAAGTCTATCAGTCTAATTGTGCAAAAATATAATGCACACTTGATGAAAAAATATAAAAACGAATGGGATGTGACCAACACTAGATCTTTTCAGTACGCATTATTTAATCAAATTTTAACCACATTCCAACATCCAAAATTACTAAAAAAAAAATTATAGGTACATATTACAATTTGTTTTCGATGATAATATTTAAAAATGGGGGTTGTGGCCAAACCAATCTCTTTGCGAAGTTGATAAACAGTCATATTTAAAACCATTTCGCATAGTCCATGCGTGCAGAAATTGTATATAGCACTTTATAGCAATATATAAAAAAGAATGGGTTGTGGCCATCACTTGAACATTTTACAATGCTTAAACTCAATCAAATTTCAAACCACTTTTCATAGTCCGATATTGCAAAATAATTGGGTGACAATATTATAAAAACGATTGCTTATTCCTTCACAATTTTACATTCTTGGCCAACGGCGGGACATAAAAGCTAGTAATAGATAATAAACTCTGCTGGCGAGACCATATTCATGATCTTTCTAATAGGATAAGAAGGTTGGGCCACCTATATAAGACCCTTCGAAATATTTTGGACAGATCAACTATGAAAACTGTGTATTATTCCCTCACACAATCAGTTTTATCATATGGAATTGTAGGATGGGGAGGATGCGTTAAATCAATCATGGATCCGCTTAAAAAGGCACATAAATGTTTACTGCGTATTATAAACAAAAGAGCGAGATCATTTCCTTCAGATGATTTGTTCAGAATGTTTGACGTACTTGACCCGAGACAGCTGTACCTCAAAGCTGCACTTGTACATTTCCATAAAAACATAACCTTACACAACAGATCCCAACAAACACGAACCACTAGACATGCAAATAACATTAACTATACTGTACCAATTATGAAGACCTCATTTGGACAAAGACAGTTTTATTTTATTGCCCCTCGTATATTTAATAAACTAGACAATGACATAAAGAAAACACCACATCACAATTCCTTTAAAATTCATATAAAAAAATGGCTGATTTCCTCAGGCAGGCTCTATGCTGAGGGGGTTGTCCATCCTTAACATCTGACTTATTCACTTTATTCCTATATTTCCTTTCTTCTTAATCATTTCTTTATTTAATCTAAAAATGTACATCTTACTCTTTTGTAATCATTTTCTTATAACTACTTGATTGTAACATTTGTGCACTTTATATATTTTGTATCCTCTATATGTAAATAATTTGTATACCTTATTGTGTAAAAGTAACAGCCCCAGAACAGGTTTTGCCTAGTGGGGCGTTACTTACTTAACCTACATAATGTAAAAATGTCTTTGTATTAACAATAAATAAATAAAATAAAAATACAATATTTTATGGTTAATTATAAATTTGTATATAAAAAATAAGCCAAACAGAAAGTGTCACGTAATTACATTATAATATATAGATTTTGAATAGTTGTATGATGGTGAGTGTATGTGAGGGAAAGGGAAGGGTAATGGATATAGAAAAGCGTTGATAAGGAAGGGATGGAGGTTTAAGGAAGATAGGTTTGATTTTTAACCAATAATATTACCAATAACTGCGCGTAATTGACATTCTATCGATGTCTGCGTTGAGTTAAATATATCCGGTTGGGGGTCAAGACTGTTGTAATAGTTTAAAAATCTGTTTATATAATTACTATGTGCGTAATTTATTCTGCAATATGGTGTATAGAAAGGCGTGTAATTCTCATTGGGCAGTTGAAAGAGATTTTATGGAGTAGGTAAGAGATATCTACAAGGTTATTCAGTATTCTGTAAAGCAGATAAACATCAGATATCTTTCATCTTTTCTCAAAGGATATAAACCCATGTAATTTTAATGATTGGTCGTCATTATAGCCCTAAATTTGCTTTCTGAAATTGAGCGTTTTGGTATTTTTTATATGAATCGTTTCAATTCTGTCAATGTGAACAATTATAATTTGTATTTTATAATATAAACGTTAACTTAGTATACACCACTTATGAGCACAAATAACTGTCGACCGGTTTCGAGAAAAATGTTCTCTTCTTTAGGATGACTTACGTACTAAATTAAAAATGAAAATATAGACTTAACCTAAACTAAAGATGTGGGATTAGTCAATTTGACTCCTAGAACATTTTTGTCGAAACTGGTTGACAGTTATTTGTGCTCATAAGTGGTGTATACTAAGTTATTATTTATATTATAAAATAAAAATTATAATGACGCCACAAAGTTACTTCCTTGAAAATATAACTGAATAAAAAAATAAATATAACTGAATAAAAAAAATAATAAAACTGAATTAATTATAATTTGGGCTCCATATGGTTGATGCGAATTCTAATATGTATGGGCGATATATTATAAAGATAATTTAATTAATAAATCTTCTTCGTCCTCTTTTGGTAGATCTATGATCTGTTTCAACAGGTCCTGGGACGAGGATGTCCAGCTCTCCCTCCATCTCTTTGATGGTCTTCCTGGTGGTGATTAAATACCATAAATTATGTAACGTGGAACATTGTACACATTAGCAAAAGTAATTGGGTTAAAATCAAAACTAAACTTGTTTGTTGGTAAATTATATAATTTATTTTCAAGTGATTTTGGTAAATTCTCGAGAAACAAATTCTGTAGTTTCTGATTTCCACCGTTGGTTTATTGTTTTCAATCTCTTATTTAAAATCGAATAATTGTTGTTCTCAGATGTAATTCCATTGAAAATTACTGAAATATTTTAAATTTATCTCCACAGAAACAACACAAATTGAGTCTAGTAAATTTGACCAAAACCCTTTCCATTATGAACATCGAAATCTGCTTTATTTCACACAAAAATAAATTATCTTGAAATGCTTTATATTTTAATTTATATAAGACTCGAATAAACAATACGAAGAAATTTCGCTATGTGGAAATAAATATGCAGGGAATTTAATGACAGAAGTGACATATTGATTGGTAGTGGAGTATTAAGTGTAGGTATAGTAAAAATCATGTTCGGTGTGGATTGGGCATTCTAAGAACACATGTTCCAGGGTCTCGACATCCTCTCCACAAGGATTCAATCTTTGATGCAACATACCTTAACTCTCAAAAGAATTTAATAATATTTGTCTTTAATGATTAGGCCGGGTGGTATTGGTATTACACCCCAGGTCTTAGTCTTGCATTTACAGATAATATTATGATCTTGATCTTGGTCTTGTAAAATCTATCGAGTCATGGCTTTGCATACTCTATCGAGTATTAGTATTGGTCTTGCATTTACAGATAATATAATCTTGGTCTTGGTCACATACATATAATCTATCAAGTCTTGTTCTTATATACTCTTTCGAGTATTGGTATTGATCTTGCATTTACAGATAATAATAATCTTGGTCTTGTATAATCTATCGAGTCTTGGTCTTGCATACTCTATCGAGTATTGGTATTGCATTTACAGATAACATGATCTTGGTCTTGGTCTTATATTAAAATCTATTGAGTTCTGGTCTTGCATACTCTATCGAGTATTGGTATTGCATTTACAGATAATATGATCTTGGTCTTGCATATTCGGTCGAGTCATGGTCTTGGTTTTGTATTTACAGATAATATTAGTCTTGGTCTTGCATACTCTATCGAGTATTGGTATTGGTGTTGCATTTACAGATAACATGATCTTGGTCTTGCATACTCGGTCGAGTCATGGTCTTGGTTTTGTATTTACAGATAATATTATCGTGGTCTCGGTCTATCATTTACAGATAATATGATCTTGGTTTTGGTATTATATAATCTATTGAGTCTTGGTCTTGCATACTCTATCGAGTATTGGTATTGGTGTTGCATTTACAGATAACATGATCTTGGTCTTGCATACTCGGTCGAGTCATGGTCTTGGTTTTGTATTTACAGATAATATTATCGTGGTCTCGGTCTATCATTTACAGATAATATGATCTTGGTTTTGGTCTTATACATATAATCTATCGAGTCTTGGTCTTGCATACTCTATCGAGTATTGGTATTGGTGTTGCATTTACAGATAACATTATCTTGGTCTTGCATACTCGGTCGAGTCATGGTCTTGGTTTTGTATTTACAGATAATATTATCGTGATCTCGGTCTATCATTTACAGATAATATGATCTTGGTTTTGGTCTTATACATATAATCTATCGAGTCTTGGTCTTGCATACTCTATCGAGTATTGGTATTGGTGTTGCATTTACAGATAACATTATCTTGGTCTTGCATACTCGGTCGAGTCATGGTCTTGGTTTTGTATTTACAGATAATATTATCGTGGTCTCGGTCTATCATTTACAGATAATATGATCTTGGTTTTGGTCTTATACATATAATCTATCGAGTCTTGGTCTTGCATACTCTATCGAGTATTGATATTGGTGTTGCATTTACAGATAACATTATCTTGGTCTTGCATACTCGGTCGAATCATGGTCTTGGTTTTGCATTTACAGAGAATATGATTTTATCGAGTCATGGTCATGGTTTTGTATTAACAGATAATATGTTCTTGGTCTTGGTCTCGCATACTTTATCAAGTCATCGTTTTGCATTTACAGACAATAAATGATGTTGGTGTTGATTTTTATTTAGAAATACAACAGCTGTCTTGCAGGTCTTGCAACATTTACAAAAAAATATCCTTCATTTTCAATTAAAATTTGAAATAAAAAAGCACCAATTTAGAGTATTTATTTATTTATAGTAAACATGGCATTTTACATACAGAGGTTTGACAACAATAATAAAGTTACATATATAAAAAAGATTAAATGCTATACATATTTCAGACAGAGACAATGGAAAGGTACACATACACATCCAAACCATTGACACTCTCTTGCGCTTTGCTGTCAATTAGTGATTTTGTTCTCCAATATGCTAGGGATAATCCCTGTGTTATATTGGATGCAGTCTTTGGTTTTGTAAGTTAAACAACATTATTTTAAAGTGGATTCAGCACAATTGATCATACACTTCCTAACATACATGCACAGGCACTCTCCATACTCACGTAATATACTGGACCATATAACATACACACACAGCACACATACACACACACACACACATATAGTAAACAAAAAGCAAGTCATAAGAAATGAGGAAAATGTTATTGTGTTGGATTTGATTCAATGATCCATAGGGTTAATTCCCTTTTGAACCTTTTGTAGTGATTGATATTTTTAATATAATCTGGGATGGTATTGTATGTAAACACTGGGAGCTTGATATGAATAGTGTCGCTGAGCAAGGCTAGTGTTTGGATGGGGGATACGGTAATTTAAGTGAGATGACGTATAGTGTTCATAATATCGACGTATTTAACTGCTTTCTTTTTTGATTGAAATTTTTTCTGGTATAAGAGTGGAAATCCTATTTAAAATTACCTATTTATTTATAGTTAAGTAGAACACAGTTTTTTTTCCCACAGATTCAATATAAATGTATCCCCACTCATCCAAACTTAGACCCACCCACATAATATTATACAACATTGTGAATATTATTTGTAGTATTGCCAAATTTAGTTTTTTTTTTGTTTTAGGGTTATCACAGGAAAGACGCTTAGGGACAGAATTTGCAATGACGACATTAAGCGGACCGGTGAGACCGAGGACATCATACGATGGAGTAGAGCTAGGAGAAGATTCTGGAGGGACCATATCAACAGGATGGACGCATCTCGAATCTCATCCATAGCGGCAAACGAAATCCCACCAGGGCATCGCCTCCCCGGAAGATCGTCGAAGAGGTGGAGGGATAGCTGAAAAAACAGATCTACGATGTAATATAAGAAGAAGAAGTATAAATTAACCTTAATAATGCCGAGGCACCTCGGCAATAAAATTCGCTCGTAATAGATCGAATAATACTGTGTTCCATTTGATTTGTTTTTTTTAATGTTTCAAATTAAATAAAGTCCTTACACTTATCGTCATGGGACAATCGACAATATGATCCCAAAATAATAATATAGTTTTTTTCTGACTGTATGTATTTATGTACCTACCAATGTATTTGTTTTAAATTTTAAATGGCTCGTATCGATGTTTTATATTGATGGTTTTGTCGTTTGTGATGAATTATCGCATTTATTTTCGATGTCCCCAATCTATACAAAAACGATCCAATTTTGTATTGAAATCGAAAACAACTAGAAAATAGGACAGAGGGGAAATTTCCTTTGTTGGGTCGGGAAATATTTCACAGCGAAGGACGGGATGGGAGTAAAATTTCCAAAGGCTAGACTTGTATGAAGAAGAAAAGTAAATATCTAAAAGCGGGAGAGTGATTGTTCACAAATTACCCTCATATTCAACCAAGCAAACACTATAAATATGGCATTTGTTATTCTGACACTTAAATCACAAAGGTTCTTTCTTATTTTTTGTCCCTTCTCAAATGAACTCAATTTATCCATTATTGTTACCTTATAAAACAAAAATTCAAACTTGTATATATATACCTACCTAGTATTTTTATGATAAAACACGGAGGTTGAAAGATTAATCGCACGAAAATGATTATTACAGAATATTTTTACTCCTCACTAACCCAAGGGAATATAGTGGGGAGTTATGATTTCGAATTTTTTAAGGATATTTTTTATTGCAGATTATCAACATCATGCTGATATTGTATTTTGAAAGTTTCATCACAATGTATCTGTGTGTGTCTGCTGTGTGCTATGCACGGCTTGTTTATTTTATTTTATCGATTATAGACTAAAGTACTCATTCGATTCTTTTAAAAAATTTCAAGTTTGTATATCTGATACTCACTTAGACCCCATTAGATTTTAAAGGATATCTGAATAGTGCTTCTCAATTTTTTTAACTGTCAAATATATCAAAGTGACCCCAAGATCGGTTAACCTATAATTTAAAATTTGTATTTTCAAATTGGTATAAAGGCACATCACTTTCATAAAATGGTATTGAAGAATTATCAAGTTTTCATAATAAAATATTTTAATAAAAAAATAATTTGTCCAACTCATTTCATGAAAATGCTGAATGTTTTCCATACAAAATTTAAATACTTTATAGAATGACTTGTTAGTGAGGAGTTTAGCGTTGGCCACAAGCCACTCGTTTTATTATAAGTGTATAATGGGTTCAATTCCATAAACGACTTAAAATTTGAATGAAAATCAAAGTCATTAAAAACAAAAATATAGTCACCAGGGGGGCAAGTCTGGTTCAATCGGCGAAATCAAAACTTCCGTGATAACCCATATCATGGATATAATTATTATATGGAGTTCTACAATATCTTTAGATGTCTTAGAACTACATACTATAATTATATCCATGATATGGGTAATCACTAGGGTTTTGATTTCGCCGATTGAACCAGACTTGCCCCCCAGAACTGTTACTTTAAACTGTTTCCCTTTTATAATAAATACACTAGTGATGTTCTTTTGTTATTTTAATATTATTAAACTTCTTTATTTTATTCAATCTTCATAATAGCAATAATGATTTTAATGTTTCTGTGTTAACAGAGTGGAAATTCATATTAAAATTAATGAACAAATATACAACGGCATTATCAAAGTCTTAAATAGAACTTACCAATTTAAACAAAATTATCCTACACTACAACATTTACAGCGTTGCCACATGTGTGGGTGGTGTTAAAATGTTGCCAAATATGTGCTTTTAGTCTAACTTTAGTTGGTAAATAATGCCGAGCCACCTCGGCGAAAACGTTCTGCCATTGTAATCGAATTTTGTGGAAAAATACTTTGTTATATTTGTTCATTAATTTCAAAATAAATTTCCACTCTGTTAACACAGAAACATTAAAATCATTATTGCTATTATGAAGATTGAATAAAATAAAGGAAGTTTAATAATACATATTAAAATAACAAATGAACATCACTAGTGTATTTATCTGTCGATTCGTTCAAGAGAATGAAATTCTTTTGAAGGAAGAGGCAGTTTAAATCCAAAACGCATGTATGAAGGAATTGTATGCAGGGTCTACTTTTTTCACGGCTTTTCCAACTTTGAAGTCAAAAAACACCAATTTAGAGGCTTCGCAGCATATATGTTCCATATACGGATTACTCAGAATTCGGAGTAGAACATTTCGTGTGTCTATGTGTCTGTGTGTATGTGTGTGTTTGTCTCTGTGTCCATCCCCCCCTTATAACTTTTGATCCGCTCAATTTACAGAGCCCAAAATTTCAGAATATATAAACAGTTATAGGCCTACAAAACTTTTATACTCAGAATTGTGAATTTTTGT
Source organism: Molanna angustata (assembly GCA_963576475.1). Lineage (NCBI taxonomy): Eukaryota > Metazoa > Arthropoda > Insecta > Trichoptera > Molannidae > Molanna > Molanna angustata. The sequence continues at coordinate 49,719,272 of OY754964.1, read as the reverse complement.
TTTTTCTGAAAATTGCTATGATAATTGAAAAAAACAAAATTTAAAATTGATTTTTTCAAAAAAATTCCAGTGTTTCTCAAACATTTTTTATTAAGAAAAATATTTTTTTACGATATATTTCTGAGTTTAACTGCATATATTTCCAATTTTTTTTTTAAATATCAAAAAAGCCGAAACACCCCAACTAGATAATTTAATTTTCTATAAAAAATCTCAATATTGTAGAAGTACATCTCAATTTTTTTTTAACAATTTTTATAAAAAAATAAGTAAGTGACGACATCGCTTCATACAATTTGTATGGCAGTCGCCTATACACAATATCTCTAAGAAGTCTCAATAATTTGATAATTAATCTGCAAACATACATTACATACCATCATGCTGTATTCATATTCTGGGTAGGAAAAAAGGACTGACCTCCATACTGTCCTATCTTGACATACATACCTACATGTTTTATATAAAAAATAAAATATTTTAAAATATTCAATAATTTGGATTAAAGGGTTTATAGTTTGGTACCTATTCTTAAACTATACATACCATCGCTATCGACAGTAGGATCTCATGTGTTACATGCAACTAGTTTACACAAATATCAGACATTACAATTGTAGGTATTAAAAAAATATATTTATTTAATCATAAGATTGAAGTAGAATAACCTATAGTTAAAATACATATCAAGATTGTATGAAATTGTAAAATAGTGTATTTTGGCTGAATTAGATATCAATGAAACAACCAAAAGTATTTTTTTAATCAAAATATTTAAAATAATTTTTTTCCTCTTTATTTTATCTTTGTTGAAATACTCCGACCTAACTTTACATCAAGGCTTAGATTTTTCCAATACCATGTTTCATAAGATACATAATTTTGCATGTAAATTGTACATATATGTATGAAACATGGTTCCAATCAATCTACGTCAAACTTAGTTCTAGTAAACTCAAGTTTAAGTTTCATATTCGTAATTTCCCAATCAATTACATAACTTTGGTTCTAAAATTTAAGTTTATAACATAACTACCTAAATCAATACTTAAAAATGTTTGTGTGAGATATAGGTAATTGTGTGTTGGTAAAATAAAATCAGTCGTGTTCTATAATTTTACATAAAAGCTGGCTTAGTTTATAACGCACAATTTTTTTAACTCCCCAATACCGCAATTACATAGGTTTGGTAATGAACTGTGTGTTGATGCTGATGTGTTAGGAGCTAGTTTGCCGGTCTTCAAAAAAAAAAAAATTATGGATCACTCATATATCGATAGTTTTCTATCTCTTATTATTATTTTTTTTTATTGTCATTGGTACATTGATTGATAAATTTATTTCTTTGTGTAAACAATTATATTTTTTCTTTTATTCATGTTAGTTGGGCTCATTTTTTTTCAGGTGGCTAAAATTTTGTTATAATATTTGCAGCATTACTATTGTTAATTTTAGTTTGTACTGTTTGTAAAGTGTCTAATTATTATTCTCTAATTCTTTTTTGTCTATTTTAATGTGAATCAACGTTTTTATCTGAATCTATATTTTTGTCTTTCTATATTTTTATTTGTTTCAATATTTTTATTTACAATTTATTATTTGTATTGTAACAAGTAAATGGCAAAATAAATAATATATTTTATAGAATTGACCAATAGCCAGCGACAGCCAAATTTACGTCAGAGAATAAAGGCTCATTTTTTTTCTGTAAAAGGATACCACAGCAAGAAACATCGATTAGATAATATGTATCCTGAGGTGCAGTGGCTTTCGGATATAACAGCTATCAAAGTGTTGAAAATTGTTATTTTAACACGTCACTTACAGTACGAAGCGTTAAAGTTATATATCTAACGTGATTTTTTAAAAAAATATTATTAATAAGACTATTAATACCCACACCTTCCATTGTTAAACACTTTGGTTGGCAGAAACCCCTTGATAGACATCTTTAAAGTATATTTTTTCTGCTATCTTGGTTTATTTTTGCAATGTAATTAACTTATTGCCATAGTACACACTGTTTTGTATATTTAACATTTACTCTGGTTGGTGGAAAGAAATTGCCATTAGGCAATACCCCCCCCCCCCCCAGTGTACTAATTAAATGTACAGAAAGTAAAAAATAAAAATAAAATAAACATATAAGGTATATGGGTGATTCTAGATGGGTGGTGGCAGAGCGGTTAGTACACTGGGTTAATAATCCAGTGGTCGCGAGTTCGAATACTGCCACGACCGATTTCCTATAGCACAAGTATTTATGGTTAATTATGATACTTATATATGAACACATATATATTCCACAACTAATTTATTTGCCTTCCGACAACCATTTCGGCTTACAAGGCCATAATCAACTGGATGATTATGGCCTTGTAAGCCAAAACGTTCGTCGGAAGTCAAATAAATTCGTTGTGCAATATATATATATGTGTTCATACTTATCGTAATTATTATGGAATTCTACAGTTTGGAAACCGTGTCATTCTACAGATTGAAAACTGCTGATATTTATGATTAGTTTAGGGAATGTATGAGGATTTATATATACCTAGTTATCACAAGGACTAATTCATTATTTAAAAAAAAGTGTCTGTCAATGTAAAGCGTGATTTATAAAAGTATTCCGTAGTGAATATTAAAAATATTCGCTTTATACTATAACTAACGTGTTGAAATAGCAATTTTCAACACGTTGAAGACTGTTATCTACTAAAGTCGCCACTGCTCAGGATTCATATTATCCAGTCCGATGATTTGGAGGTTTAAGGTTTCGTATTTTTGTTACTAAATTAACTATTTAAAAAATAACTGTTATTATTTAAAAGTGTAATATGGGATATATGTACCTAGTTCTACCTTATACCCACCATACCTTCCACCGTCCCCCCAACTCCAATATTTTCCAACGTAACGCAACAACAACAGGCCGTCTATCGGGAGGGGCTGTAATTTGCCTAACTTTAGTTTTGTTAGTGTAAACCTTCTGAGCTAAAATTGAGAAAGTTATGGTTTAGCGCTTTGCCGTTAGTTATTTTGTACGCACGAAGCCATTTTAATTTAAGATTTAACCGTCCTTAATATTGGCAGTATAATATTCCTATAGGTTATTATAAGGTGGGAACATTTCTAAACTTTAGTACTTCAGGTCGGTGCATATAAGGGACCTAATCGTCGGTAATTATGTATATTTTACATACGTTTAAGCTTTAACACACACATGAAACGAAAGTTTACAAGAAACACGCAAATAAACTTATTTTTGTAAGTATATTAAACGCTCGCCCCATGATCATGCAGGCAGGTTTATTGGCAGATGAACGATCTTGTTATGCTTTATTCACAAATCGTAACTGAGCGTGGCGATTGTTGTTTCTTTGCATAAAATGAATGATCAATAAACAAATATTATTATTATTATTCCAATATAGGCAATACGACCATTCAAGGACTATTTGTGCCATTTGAAACCAAATATCTGTAAATACCATAATCTGTAACTATTACCATTCATAGAGTAAAGAATCCGATTGTATACAAATATTGCCTGGAGAATACAGAGTTGGAGCGTGTCAAGACTATAAGAGATCTTGGTATCACCTTTGTATACAAATATTGCCTGGAGAATACAGAGTTGGAGCGTGTCAAGACTATAAGAGATCTTGGTATCACCTTTGTATACAAATATTGCCTGGAGAATACAGAGTTGGAGCGTGTCAAGACTATAAGAGATCTTGGTATCACCTTTGTATACAAATATTGCCTGGAGAATACAGAGTTGGAGCGTGTCAAGACTATAAGAGATCTTGGTATCACCTTTGATGAACAAATGAGCTTTGTACCTCATATAGATAATATTACAAATTAATAAGGCCCTAAAAATGCTCCTCGGTTTCGTCTTGAGGGCAACAGCTAAATTTGAATCAGTAAATGTATTCAGGACGCTATATCTATCATTTGTTCGTAGTCAACTTTTTCCCGTCTGCCCCCCTAGACAACATGCCATTAAAGCTAAGCGTTATATCGCTAAGCGATAGAAATGTATGAAATTTGTGGCTGTCACGTGTTGTCATAGCGACCAATTTCATACATTTACTATCGCTTAGCGATATAACGCTTAGCTTAAATGACACGTTGTCTAGGCCCCCTGGTCTCCATATTATGCCGTGCACTCTGCATCCATCGAAACTGTCCAGCACAAATTCTTGCGATTTTTCTTTAAATTATGATTCACTACTAGACTATTTACAACTTTATGACCTTTCTGATAGAAGGATTGTGTCTGATCTCTTGCTTCTCTATAAAATAATTAATAATAACTTTAGCTCCTCTTACCTTGTTAGTCGGATAAATTACCATGTTCTAACAAGAAATACCACTCCATTGAATAGAATTCATCGATTGGGCAATGAATATAAATACCGTTATCTGACTGACCCTTTCTTCAATTCTTTTAATGACTATAAATTTACTTTGTTAAAACATTTTCAAAAATATACCCCCAAATGATTGTGTAGCCAGTTGTTTTCATTTTCATATATTTTTACATATTTTTACATTTTTATATATTTTTACATTTTTATATATTTTTGTACATTTAATTTTTATTTAATTTAATTCAACAATGTAATATAAAATCACATCTGGCAGCATTCTCTGATTCAGTGTGGCTAAGTATATAGGTAGTTATTCACACCATTCATTTTTATATTATTCATTCAGTAATATCCTTATGTTCATGCTATATAGTATTTGTATTAGAGTTTTTTTTTTTTTGTTTAATTTATTCTTTGGTTTTTAATGTATGTACTTTTGTGTTTAAATTTACCTTTCTTATATGTTTTTATTTTTCTTTATATATATCCTCTGCTATCGTTGATATGTATAGATGTTTATAAATTGTATTTCATTGGTTTATGCTGTGTCAAGTAATATAATAAATTTTGTAAAGGGCTTTGAGCCGTGAATCAATAAATAAATAAATAAATAAAAAATAATCGGGGAAGCAATTGCAAGGTGTCTAATCTTTAACAAAAACTGTACTTCGTCAATCTTACCACGAAGAGATTAATATTAATCGTATTGATCTCTAACAGGAATCCAAAGAATCCGTAATCAAGATTTTCTAGATCTAGGCCTCACTCGTAATGAGGAAAATGAACAATATTCAATATAAACAAATGAGCATCGAGTCTATAGTGACCGAACCGCATTAGGGATATATCTGTTATCTCTGGTCTATTAAACTTACTTCATCTTGTGATACCAGGGCTTGCCTAGAATTTCACTTTGTATTTTCTTATACAACAAACACTAGACCATGATCTCAAGGTACCAGAATGTTCTTCAGTGATCACGAGCAACCTGCCTAGCCAACTGTTTACTATCACCCATGGAGAGAATCATATCAAATGGAATGCACCAGAGATAAATGCTGTTCTAGCCGAAGCATCCACAGCATCGTTACTATATATTCCCTTATGAGAAGGGATCCAAGTTATCGTAACCTCCTGGCGATTCTTCATTAATGTATGTAACTCCAATTTAATGAATTTAAGTCAATATTTCCATTCATTTTCTATTGACTTCGACGTGTAAATGCGTGTTAGTAGAATAAATTATAATATGTTAAAACACTTTTAGTACTTGTTCCAACCTATAAAGACTGTTTGTCGAAAGATAATTCTTTAATGAAGTTCTAATAATTTCACCGTTTATTATAACCGGTTTTTTACCGTGGGCCCCATTTGGGGATCGCTTCTTTTTATTCTTCTAAAATCACCAACTTAACAGTTTTTAAATATTTTGAGATTATGTAGGGGAGAACGCCCATGAAACGGACGTCCCATGAAACGGACATAAGCTAGTATTCGGTTCCGGTTAGAACTAGAATACTATTATTCGATATTTCTAGAACACGCTTAGTACCACATCACTCCACAGAAACATGTCAGTCGTGCGCTTGAATTTGATCTTATTAGACGTGTTCGAGTTTTTCGTGTTGCAAAAGTAAATTTTTCTTCCAGTGTTCCATCTCTGTAAAACGTAAGTTTGTTATTTAATTAAATTTTTGTTTAAATATTTCGATTATTTATACATTAAGGTTAATAAAAATATAGCAGTAGTTTGAATATTATGTTAATTAATAAACTTATACACATTTATTTGAAATTTCATTGAGGTCCATGAAGTGGACACCAAAATGACCCATGAAACGGACGTCCGTTTCATGGGTCATTTTAGTGTCCTTTTCATGGGTACACACTTTTTCAATTTGATTATTTTTCTGGTGGATGTAAATTTTATTATTATTTTAAAAATATAATAACAATAATTTTTGGGAAATTTGGGTGACAAAAATTATAATTTGGTTTATTATTTTATTCACATTGTGCTTTTGTAATTGTATTATTATTATTATTATATTTTTTCTCTAACTTATGCGTTTTTTAATTATCTACAGCTGAAAATGATGTCTGCCCCCAAGAAAAGATTAAGACCTTCCAACGTGGTAATTGAAGAAGCCGTACGAGAAGTCTTGGAGAAAAAAAATTCGATCAGAGCCACGGCTAAGTCCTTTCAGATATCTAAGTCATATCTGGCAGATATAATAAAAAAGGCTAAAGGTAATTGTGAAAATTATACTCATGCACGAAAAATTGGAAACAGGAAGATATTTTCAGTAGACCTAGAATATATGCTGGAAAATTATTTAAAGACAACATCGAAAATGTGTCATGGTTTGACGACTATCCAGGCAAGAGACCTGGCATATCAGTTTGCTCGGTCAAACAACATTGATGTGTCGAAATGGGAACCACAGAAGACGGCTTCAAAGCATTGGCTACGTGGATTTATGTCAAGACATAAAGAACTTTCGATTCGAAAGCCAGAGAATACTTCATTGTCCAGAGCTACTTCGTTTAACCGCCACAACATATCAATGTTTTTTGATAAATTGGAGCATTTATATCAAAACAAGAAATTCCAACCTCATATGATTTGGAATATAGACGAAACCGGATGCAGCACTGTAACAAATCCACCTAAAATAATTGCAACCCGTGGATCAAAACAGGTTGGTCAAATTACATCCGCCGAAAGGGGTAATTTAATCACTGTGGTTGGGTTTGTTAATGCCTCAGGTGGGACCATACCACCGGCTTTTGTCTTCCCGAGGGTTTACTTCAAAGAGGTCATGCTGTCAAAGGGACCAAAAGAATCTCTTGGTTTAGCAAACCCCAGTGGCTGGATAACGGAAGAATTGTTTATCGAAGCTATGAAGCACTTTTTGAAATTCGTCAAACCCACGAAGGAATCGCCATGTTTGATAATCATGGATAATCATTCATCTCATCTGTCATTGGGAGTGGTTATGATGGCTAGAGAAAATAATATTTCAATTTTGACCCTACCACCTCATTGCAGTCACCGTTTACAACCGTTAGATGTTAGCGTGTATGGACCATTTAAGGCCAGATATAAGGTTGCCATGAATAACTGGATGCTGTCTAATTCAGGTAAAACGGTTTCAATATATGAGGTCGCAGAATTTGCGAATGAAGCCTTCTTGACGGGATTTACACTAAGTAATATCGTAAATGGTTTTCACAAAACTGGAATTCATCCAATCAACAAAAATGTATTTACCGATGATGATTTTTTGCCATCATTTGTAACAGATAGAATCGACGAAACAGAAAATAATACAACTACTTGTGTGACATCACCAATCCCCAGCACATCATCATCAGAAAGGATAACAATTGATCCTAGTACATTAGAAGAACATACTTCACAACCAGTTGAACTATGTTCAGAAATACTACAAGAGAAAACCAATAATTTGAATGTGGTAATTACACCTGAAACAATAAGACCATTACCTAAGGCAGAAAAAAGAAAAAATGTACAAAAAAATCGTAAAAAATGCGTATCGTCAATTATAACAGATACTCCGGAGAAAGATAAACTGGTAGAGAAAAGCGTTAGTAAACAATCAAAGGCTAAAAAAAAGGCTGTTGAACCAAAAAAAAATTCAAAACGTAAGTACATTCGAATTCCATCAAACTGTTCTACTACTTCAGAAGAATCTTATATGTCAATACATAATTCAGATAACAGTGAAGACTCAATAGATTCTGATAAGTTATTTGAAATGTTACCAAAGAACATAAAAAAAAGAAAAAATGAAGTATCAACGGAAGAAAATAGCACATGTCCTTTGTGTAATAAAACATATGCGGCCAGCCAAGAAGATTGGTTGAAGTGCAAAGTCTGTCAAATATGGGCACATGAAACATGTGGTGTAAAAGGAGCACTAAACTTCTTTTGTAAAAAGTGTTTCTAAAAAACGTTTTTTTTTACTAAATACTTATATCGTTTATTATATGTTTGTTTTTGCTGTTATTTTTTTATATTTTTATTTCTATTGTTCACTCTACCACTTATATTATGTTATTAATCTTAATATATATTTGTAATGTAGGTACATCTCATTAACGATTATTAAAATGTTTCATTGCAAACTTTTTTAACTAAACATATTTTTTTCATACAACAAACAGTGTTATCATTACTATGTCTGCTTCAGATTTTAGTTCAGACAGATTTTATATATTTTTAAATTACATTTATATACATCAAAAAATATTTTGTTAATTTTTTCTCTGGTGCATATCAAGGCTTAAAACTACGTAATTTGAGAATATACAAATATTATTCACGGGGTGTAAAAAATAAATGAGTTCTTAGACATTTCTCAAAAATGTCCGATTCATGGACACCCTCCCCTATCATTAACAAAGTGTGCTTCTTTACGTAGAAATATATTTTGTAAAATTTCGTTATTATTTTATGTAAATATTAATAATTACAGTTGAATTTTACTGGTAAATTGCTCGATATTTCATTTATCAAATTTATGTGTGATTTTTGAATAATAAATAACTGAAATATTTGCTTTTTTCATATAAAAGTAATACATACATGTATTATAAGTAAGGTTTTCATGATTTTAATTGTAAAAAAACATGTAAGGTTATTTTTTTTTTTAAAACAAAACGAGCCCCAATTGGGGTTCACGGTAAATGCCATGTATTTTAGTAGGTATATGTAACAAAATGTTCGTTTGTATTTCAATGTCATTATGGGCAGCTAAAGTTTTATATCATTGAATCTTTTTCTTCTTCTCTATTATCTTATGATTAAAGAATATGAAGAACTACATGGATGAAGGTGATTTTGAAGATAATGAGAATAACAGTGATGAATGCAAGAGGCGTAGATTGAATATAATCACCAAATTGGAGGGAAAATCACCATTGAAATATTTGAACTTCTCTTTGATGATGATATCCAAGATTCAATTGTAAGCTGTGTGCTATATGCTCCTCAAAATAACCAAAATCAATTTACTTTCTCCAAAAAGTGCCAAAAGGGAATGGAAAGATAATAATATTGTAATGGTTCTCTCAAATCAAGTTTCTAGATGGTCTAGATCAGAACACAAGTGTCGATACCTCAACCAAATGCACTAGATCAATACAATAAGTTCATGAAATTTTATATATTGCATTTGTTATTAGTTAATAATTATTTTATTTTGTTTAAATATGAACATACAGTCTTACAACAACTACTACATTACATATTATAAAAAGATAACATAGACCAATATTATGACACGCCATTAACCGTCGGCCCCAAATGGGGATCATGAAAATTATCAATAAAATGACAATTTTTCTTTTTCAATTCGAAAAATGTCGTGTCTCATTGATATTATTTTCCTAAAAGCTAAGATAATATGGAAGAAAAAATGAAAAAGAAAATTTGGTAAAAAACGGGTTTGACACTGATCTATTTATTTCAATATGACTGATGTTTTATTTGTGATTTTTTCACTGCAACGTCAATTATAGACCTATGTTGTATTATATTATAAATTGAAATGCAAGCTTTATCATCTTTTCTGAAATAACTTTTTGTTCAATATCTTAGCGGGTATTCTAGGTATTCCATTGAAAATCCTACCTAGTCTAACCCTACATCGTTTTTGTAATTATAAAAAATAAATACATTGACCTACTCACACCTTTCTTAGAAACTCTCTCCTTTGGCGAGTATTGTTGCCACATTTTTGTCAGAAAACCGTTACCTTGATGTCATATTGATTTATTAGCCACCTCAGTAGTCTTTGTCTCCCTCATAATATTATTTTTCCACACGATTTCCTATTATAATGCACCTTACATAATATAACATGGTGTCATGTTGTTATACAGGTGTTGCGACATGGCTCTCGTAATATTATTTAAGTTAACTATATTATAAAGCATTCTCTTTGATACAACCCTCTCTCCTTTGCATGCAAAATATACCGGAACATAGTTAGTAGTGCGACACGTGTATTGTGAAATCTATCTTGTATTAAAAACATGTCGAACATAATATTTTCCTGAGAATATAATGATCTTCATATTACAAGAAGACACCTATCTAATGCAGTGATGTTAACAAAATAATAACGGAACAGTGAGACAGGATTAAAAAAATACCGTTTATAAATATAACATTAGGTGATTTGGCACCAATGTGAAAAGTCATACGGTTTGGTGTATGTACATAAAACATGGTATGGGTCAACTTTATGTTTTTTTATGTATGCAGGTTGATAACAGTTGAGAATTTTGTAGATTTCCTGCATTATATTAAATGTTGTTTAGGTATTGGGTTACCTACATATTGGAGTGAATTAATACTGCGTGTTCTAATTAAAAGATCCCGTCGGGGTCACCACTTTAGTTATCGGGTTACCTACATAGTGGAGTAAAATTGATTCTGCGTGTTCTGTTTAAAAGATCACTTCGGGGTCACCAATTTAGGTATTGGGTTACCTACATAGTGTATTTTTTGAATATTTTTATTATTGCATATGCGCAAACATTGGATTTTTTTTCCCTGTCGGGAGTCAAAGATATTTTTTAACAGATTTTTAATTATCTCAATAGAGACGAAGTTGGAATATTTATTGTAGGAGAACCGGGAAATCAAGGCACCTACAGGGCTTACGACCTGTCATCGGCTGGTTTACGTGATCACTTTATGCGCTTGCGCAACGTTCACCAATTATGCCTTTTAATGAGATCCCCATCAATTCAATTTTGAAAGTTCTATATATTGTAATACAGTATTACAATATATAGAACTTTCAAAATTGAATTGATGGGGATCTCATTAAAAGGCATAATTGGTGAACGTTGCGCAAGCGCATAAAGTGATCACGTAAACCAGCCGATGACAGGTCGTAAGCCCTGTAGGTGCCTTGATTTCCCGGTTCTCCTACAATAAATATTCCAACTTCGTCTCTATTGAGATAATTAAAAATCTGTTAAAAAACTACATAGTGTAGTTAATTAATACTGCGTGTTCTTATTAAAATATCCCGTCGAGTTCGCCACTTTAGTTATTGAGTTACCTACATAGTGGAGTAAAATTAATACTGCGTGTTCTGATTAAAAGATCACTTCGGGATCTCCACTTTAGGTATTGGGTTACCTACACAATGGAGTGAATTAATACTGCGTGTTCAATTAAAAGATTTTTAGATATTAGACGACGGCCCAAGAGAGCTGGCTGTGACTGCCATCGGTAGAGATATATAATATAGGAAAGCCAGAGGGACTGCCTCCTCGTGGCCCCAACAGTTAGTGTTTCTGTATGTACCCAAATCACTTTGTGCATAAATACTGCTTTGTCATTCGATACCTTCCTTACATCCTATGTAAGTTGCTAGTCCGTCAATATTTCGTTCTGCATCAGCTTCCAAGATCGAAATACTGTACCTACATACACCTAAACCTAATCATTTAATCCTCTCAGATAAACATGGTTAGTCATTAAATACATCGCATAAACAAATCATAATCAGAATGACTTATGATTTAAAACAAAAACATTGTCCTTGAGATATGATATTATTTTTATGAATATAATAATTATGAATATATCGGTTTGTTTATTCCTCAATTAATTTCCAAACGATTTTTACCTACCACTACAGCAAAAGAGTATTTTTTTAGCTCCCTCGATATAAAGATAGAGTTGTACCATAATAATTTTCTAAAATGGTTCGAAGATAATGTCATCTGAAATTTCATATCGAAAATAATGAAAGGAATCGTTGGTGAACGTTGTGTAAGTGCATTAAATGATAAAATCGTAACCTCTGTAGGAACCTGATTACAGTTTTCTTTGTAGAAAAATTAATAATATTAAAATTTAATCATTTTTGTGATTTTCAATATTTTTATTAATTATGCAGGACAAAAATTATATTCACGCATATCGTCATGCTGAAATTTAAAATGTAACACTTAAATGTTATTCTCTTACCGCGGAGTTATTCGACAATTTTTCTCAATATAATGAGAAAAAATCTCACATATAAAATTTAGGTGCCTCATTCATATTCCACACATGACACAACTGTCTCAGATCCTCAGATGCAATTTTGTCGTCCTCAGCTTTTATTATTACACCTCCTTTTTCGTCACTCAATCATAGTTTATTTTCATGAAGAAGGAAAGTACCGCGGATTAGACTAAATCATCTATAAAATACACTACGCAAGTCTTTACCTGCGTAGTGTATTTGTTTTTATCATGACATTTTTTTATTTTTAAAAAGTACATTCATATTGTTTCACTTATTTGTTTATTAATTTCAATATAAGTAGGTACGTGCACATTTTCTTAATTCTCTCCATACGACTGAGAATAGCGGCTACATTCAATCATTTGGTGAACGGTCTGCTTCAAACCAAGACTGTCTTGGGCAGATCCAAGGGCTTCGGATCTTGTAGCGGATATATGTAATTCAAGTGATTCTATCGAGTCGATGAGTGACCTCTGGATCTTTGACCCTCTATGCTTTCCATTACGATTAGCTTTTCGAGGTTATCACGGGCCTTTCTGGCATACTTTGATTTATCTGCCCCCCTTGACAACGTCTCATTTAGCTCAAGAAAAGATAATTCAATGTATGGAAGTGACAGTTGCCAGTCACGTATGTGTGGAAGCAGAATGCAGCAGACAGAAGTACGTACTCATAGGTATCCTTGAAGAGATCTCAAGCAGAGATAGAGGGATGGAGAGAGATTTGTGTATGAAGACAAGGAAGACCACAAGACATTCCTACAGGGCTTACGACCTGTCATCGGCTGGCTTAAGTGATCACTTTGCACCATGGCAACATTCACCAATTAAATGTCTTACAGTGAATGTCTTCCTTGTGATAATCGAAAAGTTGAAAGTTGTATATATCTAGTCAATTGAAATCTGTTTACAAGTGAGTTCTAAGCGTCCATCTGTCGGATGAGACACAAACTAATTTCTGCTGTCATTCTTTTTGTTGAAACATTGAGAAATGTCATTTCCTCGGCCATCTTTCGAAAGCTTCGAGGTTTTGGACTACAGATATCACTGTAGATCGACAAATTATGACAACTCCTTTATTTTATTGAAAAATCGCTAGAATATTGTACTACAGATCTATACAGATTGCAGGGAACAGGCGTTTCTTATATTTTTTCCAATTTTATTAATGTTTCATTCGGACATTGCACGCTGTCAGGCGTTTCTAAATGTGATGGGATACTTTTTCTGCATTAAACACATGCTAGGTATGTGTGGAAGCAGATGGAGCAGACAGAAGTACGTACTCATAGGTATCCTTGAAGAGATCTCAAGCAGAGATAGAGGGATGGAGAGAGATTTGTGTATGAAGACAAGGAAGACCACAAGACATTCTTACAGGGCTTACGACCTGTCCATATATATATATATATATATATATATATATATATATATATATATATATATATATATATATATATATATATATATATATATATATATATATATATATATATATATATATATATATATATATATATATATATATATATATATATATATATATATATATATATATATATATATATATATATATATATATATATATATATATATATATATATATATATATATATATATATATATATATATATATATATATATATATATATATATATATATATATATATATATATATATATATATATATATATATATATATATATATATATATATATATATATATATATATATATATATATATATATATATATATATATACCTGGAAGAACATTTTATATGACAAACAATACAATAATAATATTAATAATACCATAGCGAAAATAACCCCAAAACACAACAATAATAATATTAATGTCACAACTAAAATTAACAATAAATCACAACACAAAAATAATGATAAAATATTATTACCAACGAACACGACAGCGGGTGGGCGTGTCACAAGGAGCCAATCACGTCGCGCTAACAATATTTGACATAAGCGGCCATCTTGTACGCTACGAGTCACTTGACGGTGAGCTTTCAGTGTGAGTAGACGTGTGTCGCGCGCGTGCTTTTCGTTAAGTCCTTGAAAATGCCTGGTGATATTCAGGCGAAACGTCGGAAGACAAATGGTCTTAGTCAAGACCTACTGACACGGGAAAACCGAGATAAAAATATTATAATATATATATATATATATATATATATATATATATATATATATATATATATATATATATATATATATATATATATATATATATATATATATATATATATATATATATATATATATATATATATAGGAATGTCTTGTGGTCTTCCTTGTCTTCATACACAAATCTCTCTCCATCCCTCTATCTCTGCTTGAGATCTCTTCAAGGATACCTATGAGTACGTACTTCTGTCTGCTGCATTCTGCTTCCACACATACCTAGCATGTGTTTAATGCAGAA